>JAIEZT010000169.1:87656-146263 GCA_019594935.1 Periophthalmus modestus | reverse complement strand
CTGTTGGTCCGGGTGGACAGCTCTCCTTCACAAACACTGTGAAAAATGGTTTTGAGCCCGTCTAAAATAAGCAGGAAAACAGCAGCTGCAATATTCATTAGATAATGACCACTGCAGACTGTCATTATTAGACCTGTCATTATTTTATAAACGAGGAATAACCCAGGACAGAACCAGGGCTGACCCAAGACTAAACCAGGTCTAAACCAGGTCTAAACCAGGTCTAAACAAGGTCTAAACAAGGTCTAAACCAGGTCTAAACCAGGTCTAAACCAGGTCTAGTCTAAACAAGGTCTAAACCAGGTCTAAACAAGGTCTAAACCAGGTCTAAACCAGGTCTAAACAAGGTCTAAACCAGGTCTAAACAAGGTCTAAACAAGGTCTAAACAAGGTCTAAACCAGGTCTAAACCAGGTCTAAACAAGGTCTAAACCAGGTCTAAACCAGGTCTAAACCAGGTCTAGTCTAAACAAGGTCTAAACCAGGTCTAAACAAGGTCTAAACCAGGTCTAAACCAGGTCTAAACCAGGTCTAAACCAGGTCTAACCAAAGTCTAAATAAGGAAAAACCCAGGACAGAACCAAGCCTGACCTAAGACTGAACCAGGTCTAAACCAGGTCTAAACTAGGTCTAAACCAGGTCTAAACCAGGTCTAAACCAGGTCTAAACCAGGTCTAAACCAGGTCTAAACAAGGTCTAAATAAAGTTTAAACCAGGTCTAAACATGGTCTAAACCAGGTCTAAACCAGGTCTAAACCAGGTCTAAACAAGGTCTAAACCAGGTCTAAACCAGGTCTAAACCAGGTCTAAACAAGGTCTAAGTAAGGTTTAAACCAGGTCTAAACATGGTCTAAACCAGGTCTAAACCAAGTCTACACAAGGAAAAACCCAGAACAGAACCAGGTCTGACCAGACTAAACCAGGTCTAAACAAGGTCTAAACAAGGTCTAAAAAAGGAATAACCCAGGACAGAACCAGGTCTAACCCAAGACCAAACCAAGTCTACACCAGGTCTAAACCAGGTCTAAACAGGGTCTAAACCAGGTCTAAACAGGGTCTAAACAGGGAATAACTCAGGACATAACCAAGTCAGAGACTAAACCAGGTCTAAACCAATTTTAACCCAGGACTAAACAAGGAATAACCTAGGAAAGAACCAGATCTGACTCAATACTAAACCAGGTATAAACAGGGTCTAAAAAAGGAATGACCCAGGACAGAACCAGGTTTAACCCAAGACCAAACCAGGTTTAAACCAGGTCTAAACAAAGAATAACCCAGCACAGACTCAGGTCTGACCCCAGCTCTGTCATGATCACAAATTTTGAAGAGCGACATATTGCTGAACCAAAACTACTCTAAATGTTGTTAAAAATATGAGCTAATAAATCAATGACAGAATGGAACACTTAAGTAATTAGTAACAGTAGTGTCTAAGATTTGAGCTGTAGAAGGTTGAATTATGAACTTCTATGACTCATATCGTACAGAAAAATAACCAAAAAAGTTCCCCACCAGAAGAAGTACCCATGATAAATCCTGACCCCTCAAAATAATTGTTCTGTCATGTACTGAACGTTAAGTCGATATAGTAATAATTGTGACAGGCCGATCTGACCCCAGACCAGGTCTAAACAAAGAGTAACCCAGACCAGAACCAGAACTAAGCCAGGTCTAACCCAGGACTCAACCAGGTCTAACCCAGGACTCAACCAGGTCTAACCCAGGACTCAACCAGGTCTAAACCAGGACTCAACCAGGTCTAAACCAGAACTCAACCAGGTTTAAACCAGGATTCAACCAGGTCTAAACCAGGATTCAACCAGGTCTAAACCAGGATTCAACCAGGTCTAAACCAGGACTCAACCAGGTCTAAACCAGGACTCAACCAGGTCTAAACCAGGACTAAACCAGGTCTAAACCAGGACTCAACCAGGTCTAAACCAGGACTCAACCAGGTCTAAACCAGGACTCAACCAGGTCTAACCCAGGACTCAACCAGGTCTAAACCAGGATTCAACCAGGTCTAAACCAGGACTCAACCAGGTCTAAACCAGGACTCAACCAGGTCTAAACCAGGACTCAACCAGGTCTAAACCAGGACTCAACCAGGTCTAACCCAGGACTCAACCAGGCCTAAACCAGGACTCAACCAGGTCTAACCTCAGGAATTTTCCACCTCCCTGAATCCTTCCTTTTTTCCAGTAAAAAACAACTCCTCTTACCTCCTACCTCAATCCCTCCTCTTCTCCACCTTCCCTCGTCTCTTTCCTATCCCTCCTCTTTCTCTCTCCTCCTTCCTCCTTCCTCCTCATCTCCTTCTCTCCTCTGTTTCTCTCTCCTTCTCTCCTTTCTTGACCTCCACACTTCAGCCTTCATTAGTGTTGTTTGTTACATGTCTGAGCTCTGACACATCCGGGGAGTTCTTTTTTTTTTCTTTTTTTAAAGCAGTACTGTGTAACTTTCTGCCATGTCACCTGCATGAGGCTGAAATGAAAGCGCCTTCTGAAAATGTTTGCTCAGCTGTAAGTTCATTTAATCATCTCAAACTGCCTTTCAGCCGCAATTACAATTACATGACGCATTTGGTTTATTTATTCCAGTTTACATTGAGTGATATTTTGTCTTCGGACTAATTACCTAAACTCTCAAACAAAGCTGCTAAACTAAAGGGATGAAAGAAGAGAGTGAGAGGGAGGAGGGGGCGGGATCTGGAGGTATAACAACAGTGTGATTGGTTTAACAGGTATTCGCACTTCAAACTCCGCCCCTGCAGTCAGGTATTTGTAACCAGAAACACCTGGATTTAAACAGGACAGTCATACGTGATGTCATGTAGTACTTGAAGCACACAGGTTTTGACTAGTTTGACCAAAAAGCTGCAAAGTTACCTAGTTTGCACACTAAAATGACCCAAAAAAAAGCACTAGGAACAGTAGATAATGCCAGTTGTCTTGTTTAATATTCATTGTTAGGTTTTCTGTTCAATGTTGTATTGTTTTAGTTTGTCGATAAAGTTCGTACAAAGTCAGGCGCATCACTTCCTGTTTGTCGTAAGTTACTTTAATTCATAATATGGAAGCTTATGTTTGTAAATCAATGTTTATTTCATGCAGTTGTTAAATATTTTTGGTCAGAAATAGAAATAATGATTTGTTAAGCTCAATAATTCATATAAACTGAATATTTTTTATTTTTTATGTGTTTTTGGCAATAGTTTTCGCTCCATGTCATGGTGAAGGAGGCAACATTAAATCTACAAAATGCTATGTCGACTCAAGTGGATGAGGACGCTAGACGAGTCAGGGTTTAGTAGCAAAAAACGTTGATTTAGTGTTTAAATCCACTTTGAAATAACATTATTAAAAAGATAAGACAGCTCATCAAAATCTGCAATGTACTTTCTGCATGTTTGTAGTTTTGTTTTTCAATTGGAATCCCCACAATCCTGTGCTGTTCCTTTCTGTCACTCTGTACTTCGTGTGGGTATTTTCCTGATATCTCTGCAGCTCTGTGGAGGTCATTAGTCCTGCTCTGTCTGCTCCTATGTCCCCCCGGTGTCCACAGCCTGTTACTGTCCAAAACCAGCACCTGTCAATCAAACACAAGACTTTACCAAAGACTACACACACACGCACACACGCACACACGCACACACACTGACTTTTACTGTCTTAAAAATGTGAAAAATTGAACTAGTTTGGTTTACAGTGGTCCAAAGTTGATCCTCACTTACCTTTAGCATTCGTGCCTCCTAATTATTCACCGTGATGAGTTTATAAGCACAATTTTCACAGACCAAAGTGGGGTTTTGCCTTCATGGTAATGCTAACTAGCATGCTAACCAGATTTTTTAGATGCAGACAGTACACAGCAGACATATAGTGCTGCTTATACAATATATCTGTACTGGGGCGAGACACGTTTTGCTCAGATACATGTGAAAAATGGGGTACAGGGCCTTTAATCATGATCGTAACATTAAACTAACCCCTAAACCTCAACCTATTTGAACCCATGTTTTAAGTGGTGTTCATCTGACAATAAGGGATTTATGTCACACACACACACACACACACACACACACACACACACACACACACACACACACACACACACACACACAGAGAGAGAGAGAAATGGCAGACAGCAAAATACAGAGGGTGGAGGTATCTGTTTCATAACAACAGCTTTGTAAAATTGGAACCAAAACTGGTCTGGGGAGCAGGGGGAGCTGTCCATGGTCCTGAAAAGTCCATATTTGTCGTATTTGTAGTAATTCTTTGGCTAAGTGTAACCATGCACAACTGCAGACAGAAAGTAGTAAGACAGAGCTGCTCAATTATGGCATTATGTTATACGTGTGTTTGTTTGGCTCATAAGTGAAATTACAATTATTATAAACAATTATTTGAAAATTGTCAAAATGAACTTGAAAAAATCTATTGTGATACTTTTATGCATGTATAAAGTTAAAAAATAGATATAAAACAGACTTATTCTGACCTCAAGAGCTGCTCATACAAAACATCTGCACTGGGGCAAGACAAGTTTTGCTCAAATGAACAAAAAGAAAAAAAAAATTTAGGTTCAAACCTGACAAAATGTATATTCAGGTTAAGTATTTAACACATGAAGGTGTGTTAGACCTAAATATCCGTCATATGCACATATGCTCTGCACTGACATTAATCAAACTAAAGCAGATTTACTGAACCAGATGCTGAGCGCTGTCCGTGGTGCTGAAATATAAAACTACTTCTTCATTTCACCTTGAGATGTTTTCTATACCATCAAATCAGCAACTTATAACTACTCTACAAACTAACTGCAAACTACAAAGTCATTTTTTAGTTCAAAGTTAAATAAATACTGACCAAAACGCTCCATGATGGTCAGACATACACATTACTGAAAAAATAATATATGAACATAAACATTTTTCCAACCGAGGCAAATCCTTATAACTCTTTTCCAACAACATTTTTTTTTCTTTTGTCCCTTTGTCAAGGCAGAACATGTGTGTTATGCAATACATTTTTCATCTATACAAGGGCAACGTATTCAATGAAAAATACTGCGAATGTTGTTTTTAATATATGCAGCATTTTTTTCATGTGTTTAAGCAAAATGTTTCTCCTGCCCAGTACAGATATATCGTGTAAGCAGCTCTTGAGGTTAAAATAAGTCTGCTGTTCTGAAAGTTATAACACTAATGATAAGATTTTGTACAAACTAACTGATACTTTGCAATGACACCACACTGGGGGTGCTCTACATTTATTGCAACGAAGGAGTGTTAAGCCGTTACCATGGTGACGCAATGCACACATTAGCAACTTTTAAGATGATCTTTAATTGCAATGTTCTCCTAAACACTTTAATAATTGCACTTTTGTATATTTTTACTTCACCCTCCAATGCTAATTAGCCATATTAGCATGTTAGCATGTTAGCATTCACCCAGGGCCAAAACAGCTGTCTCCCGGTTTTAGCAGCTATGTTCTGAATGTCCAACGCAACTGTTAGGATTTTATACAAACTAACTGATACTTTGTAGTGACATCACACTGGGGGTGTTCTACATGTAGCACTACGGTGGAGAGTTCAGCCATTACCATGGCGACGCAATGCACACATTAGCAACTTTTAAGATGACCTGTCAGATTGTGTTGAAACTACAAAGTATCAATGGGGAACTGGAGTTTTTAATTGCAATGTTCTCCTAAATACTTACTAATAATTGCACTTTTGTATATTTTTACTTCACCCTCCAATGCTAATTAGCCGTATTAGCATGTTAGCATTCATTCAGGGCCAAAACAGCTGTCTCCTGTTTTATGCTAGCAGCTCATAATTACCACATTGACGTGAATAGCCCTCCATTCATTGTCCTATCTCCAGTGTGGGGGGCTTTGTGTGCGCTAACAATACGACAATGCTAACAGAATGCTAATAGCGTATAGGCCATGCTCTGTATAAAAGCCATTGTAAACTGCAGGAATATTAATAGAATATAAGTTAGGGAGGGATGAGTTGTGATCTGCTCCTATTGTCCTCGTGTGATTTGCATTGAGAAGAAATGTTCGGGAATACAAAAGGACAAACAAAGTAATTATAGAGAGCGTGTGAACGAAAAAGAGATAAATGAAGAGGAGGAGGAGGAGGAGGAGGGAAAATGAAGGGCAGAAAGAGGAGAGGGGAGAGAGCTGAGGAAGGACCAAGAGGAGTAGACAGGTGAGTGAGACAACAAGAGAGAGGAGAGGGGTTGAAAGAGGAGAAAAAGGAGAGAGAGGGGGGATGAAGAGAGGGAAACAGAGGGAGAGAAAAGGTTAGATAACAGAGAGTTAGACATATGGGGTAGAAAGAAAGGGAAGAGGAAGAGAGGAGAGAGAGAGGAGAGGAGAGGCAATGTCATATGCTGTCTGTCAAAAAGAGAAGGACAGAGTAAGAGAGAGATAGGAGAGAAGAGAGGAGGAGAGCGACAGAAGGAGGGAGAGAGAGGAAGAGAGGAGAGAGAGAGGAGAGGTAGTGTCATATACTTCACTGCAGCTGTCTGTCAAAGAGAGAGAGAGAAGAGGAGAGGAGAGAGAGGGAGAGAAAGAGAGGAGAGAGACAGAGGGAGAGAGAGTGAAGGAGAAAGAGAGGAAGAGAGGAGAGAGAGAAGAGAGGCAATGTCATATACTTCACTGCAGCTGTCTGTCAAAGAGAGAAAGGACAAAGAGAGAGAGAAAGAGAGAGAGGAGAGAAAAGAGGAGGAGAGAGGGAGAAAGAGAGAGAGAAGGAGAAAGAGAGGAATAGAGGGGAGAGAGAGGAGGGTCAATGTCATATACTTCACTGCAGCTGTCTGTCAAAGAGAGAGGGATAGAGAGAGGGGGAGGGAGGAGAGGGGGAGATTGAGAGAGAGAGAGGGAGAGAAAGAGAGAGAGAGAAGGAGAAGGAGGGGGAGAGTGGAGGAGGAGGAATGGAGAAAGAGGGAGAGAAAGAAGAGAGAAAGAAGAGAGAGAGAGATGAAGAGAGGGAAAACGGGGAGAGAAAAGGTTAGATAAGAGAGAGTTAGACATATGGGGTAGAAAGAAAGAGAAAGGCGAGGGATAGAGAGTAGGAGAGACAACAAGAAAACGTGTGATAGAGGGAAAGAACAAAAGCAGGGAGAGATTGAAAGATGAGAAAAAGAGAGAGCCTTGAAAGGGGGAGGAAGAGTAGTGAGAGAGGGGGATAGAGTAGGGAGAGAGACAAACAAGACAGTGGTGAGAGAGGGGTGTGGGGAAGGATTGGAGAGAGAATGGAGGAGAGGAAGGAGAATGTGAAAGAGGAGAGATCCAGAAAAAGAAAAGGACAAAGAAAAAGAGATGAGAGAGGAGTGATATCTGAATGAGAGAGAATGAGAAGAGAAGAGAGAGAAAGAAGGAGCAAAGGTGAAGAGAGGGTGAAGGAGAGAGAGACTGAGAAGAATGATGAGAGAGAAAAAGATGTGACTGATCAGTGAGGGAGAAAAATTTAAATGAAAGAGAGAAGGAGCAACGCTGAAGAAGGGGTAGAGGTGAGAGGAGTTGAAGAGAGAGAGGGAGGAAAGAGAAAAGAGATAGAGAGAGAAAGAGGAAAGAAAAAAGAGATAGAGATAGAGAGAGAGAGATGTACATGTTCCATATTTTGACATTTGACTTTTTTTGGGGCAGAAACACTTTATACCTTATTTTTCTTTTAGTATTTGGTCTCTGAAAGTTATGTAAAGCCCTTATAAACTCATCGTGGTGAGTAATTACGATGCTCAGGATGCATAAGGTCAGTGAGTAACTCAGGAAACCGGTTAAAACAAACTGATTCTGTTTTTCATGTAAAAAAAAAATAGTTCTCTCTTGGTTTTAGCTGGTTTGTCTGAAGCAGAACAGATGCACAATTTATCATGTGTGATTATGGGTAATGTCATATACTTCACTGCAGCTGTCTGTCAAAGAGAGAGGGATAGAGAGAGGGAGGAGAGGAGAGAGGGAGGAGAGGAGAGAGAGAGGGTGAGAGAGAGAGGGAGCAACAGAGGGAGAGAGAGAGAGAGAGAGAAACAGAGGGAGAGCAAAGGAGGAAGAGAGGAGAGAGGAGAGGTAGTGTCATATACTTCACTGCAGCTGTCTGTCAAAGAGAGAGGGATAGAGAGAGGAAGGAGAGGAGAGGAGGAGAGGGAGAGGAGAGGGAGAGAGAGGGTGAGAGACAGAGGGAGCAACAGAGGGAGAGAGAGGGAGAGCAAAGGAGAAAGAGAGGAGAGAGGAGAGGTAGTGTCATATACTTCGCTGCAGCTGTCTGTCAAAGAGAGAGGGATAGAGGAGAGGGAGGAGAGAGAAGGAGAGGAGAGAGAGTAAGAGAGAGAGGGAGAGACAAGGAGGATAGAGAGGGAGCGGAGAGGGAGAGAGAGGGGGAGAGAGAGAGAGGGAGCAACAGAGGGAGAGAGAGAGAGGCCGAGGGAGGACAGAGGAGAAAGAGAGGAAGGGAGGAGAGAGGAGAGGTAGTGTCATATACTTCACTGCAGCTGTGTCAAAGAGAGAGGGATAGAGAGAGGGAGGAAAGGAGAGAGAGAGGGAGAGAGAGGGTGAGAGACAGAGGGAGCAACAGAGGGAGAGAGAGAGAGAGAGACAGAGGGAGAGCAAAGGAGAAAAAAAGGAAGAGAGGAGAGAGCAGAGGTAGCGTCATATACTTCACTGCAGCTGTCTGTCAAAGAGAGAGGGATAGAAAGAGGGAGGAGAGGAGAGAGAGAGGGTGAGAGACAGAGGGAGCAACAGAGGGAGAGAGAGAGACAGAGGGAGAGCAAAGGAGAAAGAGAGGAGAGAGGAGAGGTAGTGTCATATACTTCGCTGCAGCTGTCTGTCAAAGAGAGAGGGATAGAAAGAGGGAGGAGAGGAGAGGAGGAGAGGAGAGGAAAGAGAGTGAGAGAGAGAGGGAGAGACAAGGAGAGAGAGGCAGAGAGAGAGGAGGAGAGAGGGTGAGAGACAGAGGGAGCAACAGAGGGAGAGAGAGAGACAGAGGGAGAGAGACAAGGAGAAAGAGAGGAAGAGAAGGGAGAGAGAGAGGTGAGGTAATGTCTAATACTTCACTACAGCTGTCTGTCAAAGAAGAGGGAGGAGAGGAGAGAGAGAGGGAGAGGAGAGGGAGAGAGAGGGGTGAAGAGGACAGAGGGGAGAGAGGAGACGAGTGGACAGAGGGAGAGAGAGACAGAGCAAAGGAGAAAGAGAGGAAGAGAGGAGAGAGAGAGGAGAGGCAATGTCATATACTTCACTGCAGCTGGCTGTCAAAGAGAGAGAGAGAGGGAGGAGGAGAGAGAGGAGAGAAGGAGAGGAGAAGACAGGAGAGAGGGGAAAGAGAGGAAGAGAGAGAGGAGAGGAGGAGAAGAGAGAGAGGGTGAGAGAGGAAGAGAGGAGAAGAGGAGAGAGAGGAGAGGCAATGTCATATACTTCACTGCCACTGTCTGTCAAAGAGAGAGGGACAGAGAGAGAGAGAGAGAGAAAAGAGGGGGAAGAAAGGAAGGGAGAAGGATGAGAGTGCAGGAAAGAGAGGAAGAGGGGATGAGAGGGAATGCCACTTAACTGCAGCTGTCTGTCAAAGAGAGAGAGGGAGAGAGAGGAGGAGAGGAGAAAAGGAGGAGGAATGAGAGAAGGGGAGAAGCAATGTTGTATACTTCAGTGCAGCTGTTTGTCAAAAAGAGGGGGAGAGAGAAGGAGGAGAGGAGGAAGAGAGGAAGGGGAAAGAGAGGAGGAGGGGAAGAGACGCAATGTTATACTTCACCGCAGCTGTCTGTCAAAGAGAGAGAGAAAGAGAGAGAAAGGAGAAACGTCATAAACTCCACTGCAGAGAAGGGAGAGGAGGAGAGAGAGAGAGAGGGAGGATCAAGGGATGGTTGAGAGGAGGAGAAGAAAGTGAGGAGGAAGAGAGGGAGATCTGGGGGAAAAGACTAGACAAAAAAGGACAATACATGAACTGTTCTAATCTACAATGTGGCATAAGTTTTTGCATTGTTCAAGAAAAGACTTGCTCGTTTCCATAGAGACAGATATGTTTAAAGCCATACAGTGGAACATTACAGGCGTCTCAATGGTGACAAGCAGGTGTTACACTGGAAAAGTTACTTACTGCACCTTTCAAAGTACAGAAGGCCCTAAGTATAGCACCAAATGTTCAACCCAAAATATATAATGTCACAATTCAGTCACATAAATGTAAGATATTTCACTAAAAATAATACACATTCTGTATATTTGTATCATTATTTACTTACTCCAGGGGGCGTTGTTTAGTCGATTAATCGGTTGATGGAGTCTTAGTTGACTAAAATGTGTATGAGTTAACAAAACATTTGATTAAGATTATAGGGATTTATATGGGACGACAGCAGAAAGGAAACACGAGTGGGTGAAATAGCTGAAGATTTTTAAATTTTTTTGGTATTTCTTTGTAAAAACGCAGATTAAACTCAAGACTCACGACTCAGTTTAATCTGTGTTTATATTAATAGTACTTTTTTCTGCATAAATAGTTGTTTTTGCATGAACTCTTCTCTACTCTTCTCTTCTCTCTTCTACTCTCACTCCTGTTTTAAAGTGGAACCATATGAATGTGATTTGGTCTTACCTGCCATGTCTGTAGCAAAGGGTCGGTCAGGTCTCCATCCCGTGTACCAGCCCACCACTTTCCCCCCAGACACCAGGGGGCGCTCATAGGCCCGTCCCCCCACGAAGCCCACAGGCCACACGGATACACCTTTAGTGCTGCGCATCTGAAACAAAGAGAGAGAAGACAGGAAGTTTTACATGGTTGTTGAAGTAGGATTAAACACATAAACGCACATTCACACTTTAAACTCAGGTGTAATCAGAAACACCGTTCTGTAATCAGGACAGACTTTTGTGACGTTACAGGAAATTGCAGAGGACCACAGGAGGCAGAACAAACTTAGATTTAGGCGTTTTTGACAAGAAAGCTGCAAATTTACCTAAAATTGTCAAAATGACGTAGATAATGCCTTTAAAGTGCCATATACACAGATCTGGTAAACGGTCACATTTTCATAAAGCGCTTTTCTACCTTCTAGACGCTCAAAGCACTTTACATCAAGAAACCGCTCACCCACTCACACAGCGGCTCTGACTGCTCAATGATGTTTATGTCAAGAGTGGAATCCAACCGCCAACCTTCAGATCAGTGGACAAACTCTCTACATCCTGCGCTACTGCCACACAAGGTTTAGTGTTAAATTTCACATTAATTTCTAAAGAGTTATCAGGTTTTCCCATCAAGTCCAGGCTGCTCTCTGTATTTTTTAAACAGAAATATATCAGTTTGGTCTCATTTCCCCCTTTTTTTGGTCCTTTTCCTTGCAGTCAGCCATATTTGTTTCCATACAGACAGACCACGCATGTCCCTAATTGGCTAATCCATCTGTCAATCACACCCTTCTGATCTCAGTGGTGACCAGACTCACATCTTTGTAAGGCAACAGATCAAGCAACTGTTTCTAAACTTGGAAAGAGACTCTGAGGAGACTTAATGTTCACTGTTATGAGCAAAAGACGAAGTTTAGATCAACTGTCAACTGGACAAATCGTTGGAGTGAAGACGTTTTGCTGCTCGTCCTAATGTAGAGTCATAAAGTCAGGATTCATCCAAGAGGCTTAAACACACAGAAAAAACAGCATCAAACTATTAGAGACAGAAGAGGAGGAGGAGGAGAGAGAAGGAGGGAGGAGGAGAGAGAGAGAAAGGGAGGAGGAGGAGTGAGGAGGAGGGAGGAGGGAGGAGAGAGAGGAGGGAGGGAGGAGAGAGAGCAGGAGGGAGGAGGAGGAGAGAGGAGGAGGGAGGAGGAGAGAGGAGGAGAGAGGATGAGGGAGGAGGAGGGAGGAGGAGGGAGGAGGAGAGAGGAGGAGGAGAGAAGGAGGGAGGAGGAGGAGAGAGGAGGACGGAGGAGGGAGGAGGAGGAGGAGACAGGAGGAGACAGGAGGAGGGAGGAGGAGGAGAGAAGGAGGGAGGAGGAAGTGGGGAGGAGGAGGAGGGAGGAGGAAGAAGAGGAAGAGGAGGAGGAGAGAAGGGAGTAGGAGGGAGAAGGAGGAGGAGGGGGAGAAGGAGGAGAGAAGGAGAGAAGGAGAGAAGGGGCAGGGAAGAGAGGAGAAAGGGAGGAGGAGGACGAGGAGGAGAGAAGGAGAAGGGAAGAGAGAAGAGAGGCAGGAGGAGGGAGGAGAAGGAGGTAGAGAGGAGAGAAGGAAGAGGGGAGAGAGAGGAGAGAGGAGAGAGGGAGGAGAAGGGAGGAGGAGGAGGAAGAGAGGAAGAGAAGGGAAGAGGGGAGAGAGAGGAGAGAGGGGAGGAGAAGGGAGGAGGAGGAAGAGGAGGAGAGAGGAGAGAAGGAAGGGGAGAGAGAGGAGACAGGGAGGAGAAAGGAGGAGAAGGGAGAGAGGAGAGAAGGAGGAAGGGGAGAGAGAGTGAAAGGGACAGGGGAGAGGGGGGAAAGAAATGGGAAATGGAGGGGGAGGAGGGGAGAAAGAGGTTGAGAGACACTAAAAGAGTGGAGTGAAGTAGAGAGAGCGATTAGAGGCAAAGAAAGAAAGAAAGACACAAGGAGGGAGGGGAATGGAAGAGAAAGAGAGAGAGGGAAAGAAGAAAGAAAAAAAGGGAGGAAACAAAAAGGAAGAGTGAAAGAGAGAGGGAAGAGACAAAAGGAGAGGGAGAGAGGAGGGGGAGGAGGAGAAGAGGAGAGAGAGAGTGTGTGAGAGAAAGGAAGAGAGAGAGAGAGAGAGAGAGAGAAGAGCAGAGTGGGGGAGAGATCAGAGAGGGAAGGAAAGAAACAAAGGAGCGGGGAGGGAGGAGAGTGGGAAGAGGAGGAAAAAGAGGGAGAGAAACAGAGAGAGTAGAGAGAGAAAGAAGCTGCACAAAACACACAAAGAGAGAGGTCAGGGGGAAAGAGAGAGAGAAGAAAAAGAAGGAGGACACACAAAGAGAAAGGCATGAGAGAGAGAGAGACAGAGAGAGCGAGAGAGAGAGAGAGAGAGAGAAAGGAGGGAGGAGGAGGAGGCGTTTGTGTAGCTGAATGTCACTGCGCTGGTGCGTCATGTGACTGTGATTTAAACGCTCTTTCGCCGCAGAGAACATCCATCTCCACCTCGACTCTTATTACGGCAAATGACAGCACATTATCACAGAGCGACACGCCATTACCTGAGGGAGGAGCGAACGGAGAGGGACGGAGGGAAGAGAGGAGGAGGAGAGGGAGGAGGAAGGCACTGAGAGAGTGGAGAGAGGTATAGAGAGAGTAATTAAGAGAGGAGGAGGAGAGGGAGGAGGAGGAAGACACTGAGAGAGTGGAGAGAGGTACAGAGAGCAGAGAGAGTAATTAAGAAAGGAGGAGAGGAGGAGGAGAGGGAGGAGGAGGAAGAGGAAGACACTGACAGAGTGGAGAGAGGTACAGAGAACAGAGAGAGTAAGTAAGAGAGGAGAGGAGGAGAGGGAGG
Source organism: Periophthalmus modestus (assembly GCA_019594935.1). Lineage (NCBI taxonomy): Eukaryota > Metazoa > Chordata > Actinopteri > Gobiiformes > Gobiidae > Periophthalmus > Periophthalmus modestus. The sequence continues at coordinate 132,783 of JAIEZT010000169.1, read as the reverse complement.
AGGAGGAAGAGGAAGACACTGAGGGAGAGTGAAGTGAGGGTACAGAGAGCAGAGAGAGTAATTAAGAGAGGAGGGACAGGAGGAGGAGAGGGAGGAGGAGGAAAGAGGAAGACACAGAGAGTGGAGTGAGGTACAGAGAGCAGAGAGAGAGTAAGTAAGAGAGGAGAAGAGGGAGGAGGAGGAGGAAGAGAAAAGACACTGACAGAGTGGAGTGAGGCAAGAGAGTGCAGAGAGGAGAGGAGGAGAGAGGGGGGAGGATGAGGAGGAGAAAGACCACTAAGAGAGTGGAGTGAGGTAGAGAGCGGAGAGGAGGAGGAGAACAAGGAAGAGAAAGGCATTAAGAGAGTGGAGTCAGGTAGAGAGAGCGGAGGGAAAGTAAGAAAGGAGGAGAAGAGGAGAGAAGGGGAGAGAGGAGTATGCAGGGAGAGGGAGAGAGAGATGTTAGGGATATTATATATAGAGAGATATAGAGATATAGAGAGATGAGAAAGAAAGTGAAAGAGAGAGGGCAGAAAGAAAGAGAGCAGCATGGAGAGGGTGCAGGAAATGAGGCAGAGGAGAGAGAGGGGAAAAAGACATAAATAGTGGAGGAGAGGAGAGGTGGAGGAGAGAGAGGAGTTCATGGTATGAGAACGAGGGGCGAGTTAAATGAACAATGGATACATGAAATCCCCTTCAGAATGTGAGGAAGTGCGTTGCCCAACGGCACCATGTTAATATGCAACAGGAGACGGGCATTGAACCGTCTGAATGAGCAGCTCTGAATGAAACTCTGTCGTTCACTGAGGCCCAGCTCTGCTCACTCGCCCTTTACATCCACTTTAGAAAGAGACTGAAAAGCCTGCGGCCAATGCACAAGGCACAGGCACAGGCTCCTCCAAAGAAGAGAGAAAAAGAGAGGGAGAGGGAGAAAGAGAGGGAGGAGATGGAGGAGAGGAGGAGAGAGAGGAGAGAAAGAGAGGGAGGAGACGGAGGAGAGGAGAGAGAGAGGGAGGAGAGAGAAAGAGGAGGGGAGAGAAAGCACACGGCCCTCCAGGCACAGAAAGAGAGAAAGAGAGGGAGGAGATGGAGGAGAGGAGAGAAAGAGGAGAGAAAGAGAGGGAGGAGAACGGAGAGAGGAGAAGAGAAAGAGAGGAGAGGGAGAAAGAGTAGAGAGGGAGAGAAAGCACCACGGGACAAAGAGACCACGACACAGAAAGGAGAGAAAGAGAGGGAGGAGAGGGAGAGGAGAGGAGAGAGGAGAGGAGAGAGAGAAAGAGAGGAGAAAGAGAGGGAGGAGGAGGAGGAGAGAGAAAGAGAGGAGAGAAAGAGAGGGAGGAGACGAGAGAGGAGAGGAGAGAGAAAGAGAGGAGAAAGAGAAAGAGAGAGAGGAGATGGAGGAGAGAAAGAGAGGGAGGAGACGGAGGAGAGGAGAGAAAGAGAGGAGAGAAAGAGAGGGAGGAGACAGAGGAGAGGAGAGAAAGAGAGGGAGGAGACAGAGGAGAGGAGAAAGAGGAGAGGAGAGAAAGAGGAGGGGAGAGAAAGCATGCAGCACTCCAGGCGGAAAGAGAGAGGAGTGAAAGAAAGAGAGGAGAGAAAAAGGAGGGGAGAGACAGTACACAGCCCTCCAGGCGGAAAGAGAGACAGAGAGGGCGGGAGAAAGAGGAGTGAAAGAAAGGAGCGAGAAAGAGAGAGGGGAGAGGGAAGCACGCAGCACTCCAGGCGGAAAGAGAAAGAGACGAGGGCGGGAGAAAAGAGGAGTGAAAGAGGGGAGAGACAGGACACAGACCTCCAGGCGGAAAGAGAGACCAGAGAGGGGGGGAGAAAGAGGAGTGAAAGAAGAGGGGAGAGAAAAAGGAGGGGAGAGGAAGTACGCAGCCCTCCAGGCAGAAAGAGAGAAAGAGAGAGGAGAGAGGGAGGGGGTAAGAGGAGTGAAAGAAAGAGAGAAGAGAAAGAGGAGGAGAGGAGAGAGAAAGCACACAGCACTCCAGGTGGAAGCGAGACAGAGAGAGGAGAGAGGGAGGGAGTAAGAGAAGTGAAAGAAAGGGAGGAGAGAAAGAGGAGGGGAGAGAAAGCATGCAGCCCTCCAGGTGTAAAAAAAAACACACTGGAGAGAGAAAGAGAAAGAGAGAGATGAGAGAGAGAGAGAGAGAGAGAGAGAGAGAGAGAGAAGAGAGAGAGAGAGAGAGAGAGAGAGAGAGAGAGAGGAGAGGAAGCACAGACCTCAGGCATGAAAATTCACTTTAGAAAGAGAGAGAGGGGGGAACAGATGAAAGGAGAGAGAGGGGGGAGAAAGAGAAAGAGAAAGAAAGAAAGAAAAAGACACTTTAAAGGCGGATGGGGGAAAATGCACTGGTTTATCTGTGAAGTGTTAATAAGGTTTAAAAGCATCTTAACACTTTAAACACATTTTCGCTTTTACTAGAAAAAAAAAACAGTAGCAGAGAAGCAATAAGAAACACACACACACACACACACACACACACAAACACACACACACACACACACACACACACACACACACACACACACACACACACTCTAACAGAAAAGTAACACAGTGTAGCTTTAAAGAGAATATATATGGGAAATTTACCAGGTTTTCACAATTTTTCCCCATATTTTTGAGCAAAATGTGTCTGTCTGAGCAGCTCTTCAGGTCAAAATACAGCAGCTGTTTTTACTGTCTGCATCTAGCTACATTTCACTGTCCGATAGTCAGGGAGTGTGTGTTAGCATGCTAGTTGTTGTTGTTAGCTTTACTGTCAAAACTGAGCACCGGCCTCAGAGTCTAGGACGCTCAGAATACACAAAAAAGTACGTGAGGAATAACTGCAAACTGTTTCAATTAAACCAGTCCTGTTTTTTTATGTTTTTAGACAGTAAAAATCAGGTCTTTAAACACATTTATCAGCGTCTGTGTTTAAAGCGGAGAGGTCCCGAGTGCTGTTCCACCTCATCAGATCCTCTCAGCCCGACCAGAGGAAGTGCTGTTAAACATTAAAGCTGCACTAATGTATTTTTCATGAGCAGGAAGTAGGGGGCGCCGTTACACACTGGCTCATTTCACGCTGATCGCTTTGGTTCATTTAAAGCATCTCGAGCTCATACTTTTATGTAATCAACGCCCCACAGTCTAACAAGCGGCATTTTGTCCCCACAGGACTTCCGTACTCAGAGATGGAGGTTATGCATGTGACATTATTTGGTTCAAAAAATATCGCTCAACATTTTGACTGAGTTGCAGAACTATGGGCAGTTTAACAGACAAAAAAATGTGTTTCTTTGCTTTTTATTGCCTCATTTTTGTCCATGGAGCTGCTGTTTTTGCCCTATAAACATTATTTCCCAACATAGACACGGAAACATGTTATTTAAGTAGAGAAATGCTCTTTTCAGCTGTGTCTGATCACAAAGTCTGCAGTGTTTCTGTTGTTCACTGGTATTCCACGACTGTTTTCTTGACATTTTCACACATTAGTTCACTGTGCAGCGACCCCAGCGGCCACTAGATTTAGTTCTGTTTACTTCTGGGTCGCTCTTGCTCACGCCATACTCCATTCAGTCAACTTAAACACACAACCTTGAGCTACAGGAGACTCCATCAGCTGATCGCTCGTTTCCTCTGTGTGTGGTGGTCTTTTCTTTCACCTGAACATGTTAGTGGCAGAGGAGAAAACCCTTGATGACCCCTGATGATTCGATTAAATTGATCTAAATTGTCTCGTCAGATGAATGTGTCAAACCTGTTCAGACAAATATACATGATCCAAGCGAACTTTTACTGTCACATCAAACCCCCCTTTCAAAGTCTCTCAGAGGGGCCATTTACTGAGGTCCAGAAAGTGACTGTTGGGTTCACATCGGCCTAAGTGCACGTCAGGTACAAACTAAATATTCAGCAGAGTTATAGACTTTTATGTTTGTTATTAGACTATAGCAGCTCTTCTGGGCAGGGCCGGTTCAGCCTTTAAGCAGAATAAGCAGCTGCTAAGGGCCCCAAGGCCACTAGAGGGCCCCCAAGAGCCCGCACATTTATATTGAAAATAATCTAACATATTAAGTTTTATTGAACACGGGGCTTGTGTGTTTACAGCAGCCTAAATGTCCCTCTAAAACAATTACATTTGTTTTAAACCTATATTAGCAAAATATCTGCTGCTGCTACGTTTGTTTTTGAGTCGGGCAGAGGTGAGGGCAGCTATGAGTTTACACCGGCGCAACGACCCTTTATAATGTAAATTTAAGCCCACTGTCGCCAACTGGAACCTTAAAATCCACCAGAAACGAAGAAAAAATGTCTAAAAGTTTAAATATCTTGACCCCCCCTTATATGTTTGTTCTTGTGACTATTTTAGTTGTGACATTCTGCATGTTTTTAGTCTGATGTTGGTCAAATAAACACAAAAACAACTGGTCAAAGTGATGAGAGCAGAGTCAGAATGTGTCAAACTGAGCCAGGAGGGGTCCACGGTCAGGGGCCCCAGAGACAAATTCAGCTTAGGGCCCCCTGAAAGCGTGGGCTGGCCCTGCTTCTGGGTTTTTCTTAAATAAAAATTTGTAGAATCTTTTGGAGAAGTCTATAGGGAAGATGAATGGAAAATTTACTTGTGGTCAATGTTGAGCTACATAACATACTGTGGCATACTCCAGGTGAAGGTAATAGGGAAGGTAATAACATCCCCATGGAGACAAGAAGGTTTCACAATAAGTTCAAATCAAATCTGTGGAGAGGCGAGCCCACACACTGTCAGAATTCATGTTTTCCAAAGTATTTTTTTAACAATGAACCATATGTACTTTAATGAATGCAAGATAAGTTTCATGCCACTGTCACAGGCAAAACAGTCTTTATAGTGACAAGGAGGTGACTAACCTTTAATCGAAGCTAGATCTCAAATAATCCTCTAGTATATTTTTATAGCTGCAATAAAAACCATTCCAATATAGAAACCCAACTGAGTGTCTCTCTCTCTGTCTAACCTGCCCCAGTGGTCCTCTTTAAAACGGTGTGTAGTTTTATCGTCCAATCATATTGTCTCATTCATGCACAGTGCTTAGTTAGGATGGGGATACTTTACTGTCCTCTCAGTGCAGTGGCCTGTTACGTAGATACAAGGTTTGACTGAGCACACTTTGATGGCTGCAGTCTCCAGTGGGCAGTGGAAAATGACTGAACTTACTCTCCGACATTGTTATGACAGCTCTCCTCCAAAACACATGGAAACAGGGAGGCGCAGTCACTATTATGCTGGCTGTTTATAAAAAGACTTTCTGCTTTATCAAATGTTGTCATAATGTTCGGTGTAGAACTCAAATGCTGCACAAAGAGTGTCCAAACTTAAAGGTGCAAAAATGAGATTTATTATCCAAAACAGAGTCCAACAGATGCAGAGCCTGCGTGTCCTTCATGAAAACCGAACATGGCATGGTCAAAACATAAGACAAGAACGGGAACAAAACCAAAGACAAGGATCCAGCAAACGAAACATGACGGGGAAACAGAATATAAAGGCTGCCCCCCTGATTGGCAACTGGGAACAGGTGCGGAGCCAACCAGGGGGGCAGCAACCAAAAGGCGGGACAGGAGCAGAGCTGGATCTGGAGCAGGGTCAGGGTCAGAACCCCCCGGCGGGGCAGGCAGACAGGGATGGGAACAGAACCCCCCGTTGGGACAAGCAGGCAGGGTCGAGACAAACAGGACACGCAGGCAGGTGAGCAGGACAGCAGGAGGAATCAGAACCCTCCCGGCGGGGCATACCGGCAGGACCGTTACAAATGTCCACGTTTGAAAAGTTACACTATGTAACTTTTCTTGTCTCCATAGAGATGCCTGGAATTTACCTGATCTATCTCCATGGAGACAGCCAGAAAAGGTAGTGCAGCTTGAGGCAAAACCAGAACTAAACCAGGACTAATCCAGCATGAAAATACACAAAAACCTTTGAATGGGCAAAAGTCCTCAAAATGTCACCTATAACCTGGAATCTGAGACCAACAAATTACCATATTTCTGCAATTACAGCATCTTTTCCTCCCTTCTTTCCAATTCTCCAGTGTTTACACGCATTTGACACTTTTGAGACTGCGCTCTGCTTTTTGCTTTTTCTATTACCTAAAATCCTTTCATCTAAGGGCAAAATTCAATTATTCAAACGATTCTGACAAGGGCGTAGGATCTGACAGACTGAAACCCAGCCACAGAGTCGTGCTTTGTCAGCCCAAAACCCACCAAACACCTCAGCTTTCCAGGAACGCGCTCCACGAGGCTGAAAAAAGTGCTTTGCTGATTGCACATTAGAAGTGCGGACTGCAGACATAAACCAGAGCAGAGACAGCGCAGACAGTGGACTAAACAAAACGACCACTCTAACTCAAAATGGAGAGAGCTCATTATCATTAGCAAGGCAGGCGATTTGTGAAATAAGCACTTTTTGGGCCAATGCGGATTTAAAAAGTGCTGGAAAATGGCTTCGCTCTGAATGAACACAGCTATATTAGTTTAAAAGGGGGGGTTGGTTAACTCTATCGATTATTACTCAGCTTGTGTTCAAATGTGCACAAAACACCACGACGAAAGTGGGATTAAACTGGGACTAAACCAAGAACTAAATCTGGACTAAAACTAATTAAACTGCCACAGACTATAGCTCACAAAGAAAGTAATTACACAGACAACTGAGTGTTTTTTTTTTTTTTCCAAATCAACTTAACAGCCACATCAAATCAGTAACATCTGCAGCTTTTTACCATCTAAAAACATTGCAAAAATCTAAAGTTTACTGTCAAAACCAGACTTAGAGAGACTTATCCTTGACTTGCCATTGATGTGATGAAGAGATTATGGTAAATTTGGGCCTCGACACTTGGAGAGGCTGAGGAGGCTGGTTCTTCTGCTGCTGCTGGAGCTGAATTGTTAGAGTTGTGATTGGTGGAGAGACTATACTCGTGGGATTGGGTGACAGGTGACACTAAGGAGGAACGCCTCAGTGATAAATGTCGCTCTGATTTGACTTCTACACATTTATCAGTCTGGAGCGGCTCTCGCGTCATGATAAATACTTGAATCTGATTGGTCGAAGCGTCACAACAGTGGAACAAGCTGAAAAATGACTCTTTTGTTACATCCATTTGAGAGAAAAGCAAAGATATCATCCCTGTCTGCAAACGCACAAAGAAAGCACAAGCAAAAAACGGTTTGTACTGACGCTAAAATAGGCTGAAGTACGTCTGCGCCGCCATGTTTGCTTTGGTCCTTTCGATCGCTTCACCTTTGGCTCTGCTCAAACCACAACGCTGCGCTCTGATTGGTCTGAACCACTGGATAACCGAGCAATCACAAAAGCAGGAGCCGGGCCAAATTCATTAATCTTGCTGGCCAGGTTAGACCGCTCCTGGTTTCATTTATGATTTAGTTTCATTATTCTATAACTGATAAACTGATTTATTTTAATGTTTGCGTAATAGCTTGTAAAGACGTCATCCAGTTTAAACACCAGGAGAGATAAAGATGGTATCGACAGTGAGCGTGTGTCCTGCCATGACTGTCTCAATGTCACAGAGCGGCTGGAGCAGAGCCGAGCGGAGCTGGTGGTGCAGATGGTCCATTATTCTTCTCTGTGGGATCGTGAGAAAACATGTGGCTTATACCCTGTCTGCAAAAAGTCTGTTTTTCAAAGTCTGTGTCGATACTACGGAATAGACTCGATACCGATACGATACTGTGATGATGATAATAACAAACACTCTTTCTTTAGAATTTTCAACATAATAATAGCACTTTTTTATATATTACCATGTGGCTTTATATCTGTGTAATCCCTCAGTCATCTGTCCATCCACCTCTCTATCCATCCATCCGTCCGTCTATCTGTCTGTCATCTGTCCGTCCGTTTGTCCATCCATCCGTCTGTCTATCCATAAGTCCATCCGTCCATCTGTCTGTCCGTCCATTTATCTGTCCATCTATCTGTCCGAATCTGTCATTCTATCTATCTATCCATCCATCTGTCTGTCAATCCGTCTATCTATCCATCAATCAATCTATCTATCTGTCTGTCTGTCTATCCATCTGTCTGTCTATCTGTCTACCCACCCACCTATCTATCTGTCCATCCGTCTATCTATCTATCCGTCTATCTATCTATCTATCTATCTATCCGCCCTTCTATCCATCCATCTATCTATCTGTCTTTCCGTCCGTTCATCTATCTATCCATCTATCTGTCCATCCATCCGTCCGTCCGTCTATCTGTCCATCCATCTATCTATCTGTCCATCTTTTTGTCCATCCATCTATCTATCTGTCTATCTATTTATCTATCTGTCCGTCTATCTGTCTCTCTATCTGTCTGTCTCTCTATCCATCACACAGCATGTATTACTGGACATACTGTGTATTTAATATGAAACAGAAACAGTTTGAATATTTCTGAGCCGTTAGACTGAAAACATTATCACATAATTGTTTGAACGTTTCATTTAGGTTTTTAAACTGGCCCGGTCAAAAGTCAGTGTGGTTCAGAGCAGACTTATACATTCATATGTTTAAACAGCACTAAAGGACAGCCATATTATTAAAAAGCATATTTATTTTCATAAGACTAAGGAAAAAATTAAGTGTGATTTTAACTGTGATTTTTTTTTTTTTCCTGCAAATTTCTCAGCCTTATTTCCAACATTTTAAGGCCAAAAATAGATTATATTTTGGTAGAAAAGCAGACGGAAGCTGTAGTCCTGGACACAAACTTGGAATTGTCATTATTTGGGCATAATACAGTTTTTTCTTCAGTTCTATTTATTTAAAAGCTTTAGCTCTATTCACATGGGACTAGGTTTATCAAGGATCCTCTGGTAAATTGTAATAATAACGAACATCATCTGTTTCTAGTCCTGCGTGCGACATTTCCCCTGAAGTTCATTTACTGTAATTCTTCAAACTCGGGTCATTCTGGTCCTGTGTGAACTCTCCTCTGTAACTCGGTTTGTTTTTGAAGCTAATAGTGATTCAAAACGTCGCCACGGCTCATTTTAGGTCCAAATACAAACTAAATTAATAATATTCATTTCCCACGGACCGTACTCTAATCCAGCTATTGTTTTTTCTGCAATTAAAAAGTAAAAACCTCAAAACAAACAGCAGTAAAAACATAACCCCATCGTGCAGCAACCGAGGACGAGTAGCAAAAGCCAAAAGCCAAAGTTTGGGAGGTTTGGTGCAAAGTTTGTTAAGTTTGGAGGAGCCAGACAGAGCGAACAGGTTAAAAGAGACAGACCATGATCATTTGACGTCATTCTGATCGACGTGGTGAGAAACAACGACGTCTGACACTACAGTGCAGGTGCATTCTGCTAAAAACAAACTGCGTTGGTTACATGATGAATTAAAAGGTTATAATGTTGTTTCGGTGTGTTTCTCAGTCCAACATTTACAGAATAAAGTCCATAGAAACTGGTCGATTACTGGCATTATTATATATATTATTGCTCAATGATGAAAAACCTTGAAAAGCCCACATTCTCCACAGATGTGACCTGTAACTTGCCCTGGTGCGTTTGTCTCCTTAATGTGATCGTTTAAAGTCGTATATCATGAAAAATCGCCTTTAATCCATGTTATAATGTTGTTACCTCATCAAAAACAGACCTGGAGCTGTGTTTTGTTTCATTCACGTTTGGGCAACCTTTTATTATTAGCCTGTCTACATCTCCAAACCTCTAATTGCTCTGTTCCACCTTGTGATGTCATGCTGTAGTAGTTTTCAAGTTAACAGCTCCTTTTACCTTTAGTTCGGTGGAGATCAGCCATTTCCAAGGCTGAGTTTAACCAAGTGATTCTAGTGAAGGAGTATGGAGTTTAAACACAGCTGAGCATTTCCTGTATTACCACATGATGACATCACAAGGTGGAACAAAGTGTTTTCAGTTTGAGAGAAGAACTCAGCACCTTTAAATAAATGTAACAGAGCACTACGCACCTATGTAACTGCGTTTTCCTCACAGACACATACACACTATCCGAGTTTGTACTTTTACCGTCTTTGAAACCAATTAAAACTTTTCCTTTCCACATCATCTCTCCTCTGGCTCCTGATATCACAGCGCTGCTCCACTGAAGACTTATTTAAGTTTAGAGACAGAGGCAGCGCTGGAGTTTCTCTTAAAAACACTGCCACAAGACAAAGAAGAGACGGAGGAATCAATACCGGCTTAATGCATACACTTCTGATACAATAGAGTATATAGACTCCGATACGGCATTATCTCGAGTGGTTAAGTAAGATATGGTATTGTGCTCACTAATGCACAGACACAGAGCAGCGCAAGAGAGAAAGAACGATATAGAAAATCAATGCGCTGTTACTGTAATCTTTGTTAAAGGCCCTGTACCTGCAGTTTCCCATGTGTTTGATGTATTTTATATGTATTTTGCTCACTCCAGTACATATATATTGTTTAAGCCGCTCTTGAGATCAAAATAAGTCTGCTGTGTGCTCTCCAAATCTAATGATAAAGCGCTTATTGTCTGATACGGAAGTGCGCAGATAGCATGCTAGTTGTTGTTGGCATTACAGCGTCGAACAAAACTCCGCTCTCGTCTCTGAAAGCTGCAAAAAGTGGTTATAAACTCATCATAGTGAGTAAATTGGATGGTCTGAATGCTTCAAGTAAGTGAGGAGTGACTTTGGATCGCTGCAAACTGTTTAAAAGTTCTGTTTTTCACATTTTTAAGACAGTAAAAATCAGGTGCAGCGCCTTTAATATCTGGCAATGTCTCAGTAAACAAACAGCATCAAGGGAAATTCTTTTATCAATACTGTGCTTCTGTAAAATGAATCCAAATTATAATTTTGAGTTGTTATCTGCTCCATTAATTGGCAGATTTCAGTGTGTCTGCGTCTGTTGTTACTATAATTGCTGAGCAGCTAATAACCAAACCAGACGAACATGCTGCACTTGTTTTTGCAATAAAATGACACACATGCAAAGGTGTTCGAGATGATTTCAAGTGGAGGGTCTGCACCTAGATTTAACGACTTACCGTGGAACATTTTAGGGATTTCAGGCTCCATGGAGATGAGGGAAAAGTGACATAATGAAAAGTGAGGGAAAAGTGACATAATGCACCTTTAATACCTGCTTTAAAACAGTCTGAATGTGCCATAAGGGGCTGTAAATGCCTGATCTTGTCTCGCCTCTGAAGCTAAGCAGGGCTGGGTGTGGTTAGTACTTGGGAAGACAAGGTGCCACAGCGACTTTAGTGCAAACTGTTGCTGTGTCCTTGGGCAAGACACTTCACCCCCATTGCCTTGTGTGACTGCGGCGTGTGCGTGAGTGTTGGTCGTGGTCGGACTGGCAGCCTCACGTCTGTCAGTCATGAATGTACTATGTAATGTACTGCAAATCGTTTAGGTCCTATATAAATCCAATATCTCATTATTATAGACCCGTGATTTAGAACAGGCCCAAACTGTGGCCCGGGGACCAAATGCGGCCCTCAGACCAATTTTCTTGGCCCTCAAGCTTCCAGGTGAATTGGCTCATATTACCTTAAACAGTAATTTTTACTGTATATTTCTGAAAATCTACTTCAACAAGGCCATTTCAAATACTGAATATGTCCCACTGAGGATGTAGCATGAATAAAGGTCCAGTGGTTCAGTCTGACTCAGGAGTGGGCAAACTTTTCTTTGATAAGCTCATTTTTGCAGGAAGGTGATAAGAGAATAAGAGAATAATACATGCAAACAAGGTGGATGTAGCTGAAGTGCGCCATCTTTTGGGAAAGGTAAATTGAACAAGGTTTATTCTTACCTATTTTAATATAATTTGATCTCATTCTGCGGGCCGGATTAATAAGCCCAAGAGACCATAGTTTGCCCACCCCTGGTCTAACAGAACCACTAGACCACTCTGTCTGTAATAATAATGCAGATTTGAAGTATTCACTGTGTTGGTGACCAGTCTATGTCCCTAAATCGGCCATTTGGACACCTCTGATTTAGAACCTATGAATGTGAATAACTAACAAAACTAAATCAATCCATGCATCAATCATAAACTGTTCAACACACAAAACTTAACAAATGTCTCCAGTCTTTAAACTGTTAAAGGGGCATTATGCAATTTTCAGACGCTAATTACGAGTAACCCACAAGCCGACGTCACCCACACAACTATTCAACATAAATATACAAAAAAGTGTACACAACAACCGCACAAACCTGATGCGATGTGCAGTAGTTTCATTAGCGGTATGTGCGTGTTGTAGTGCTCTGAAGGGGGAGTGACTTAGTGTGGAGAGCAAACAAAGGGAAGACTCAGTGTGTCAAAAGTGAAACTTATAAAACATGTTAATACGTGTGTTTTTTGGTGAATATTGCATTTTCAAACAATAAAAAGCAACATACTGATCTAAATATGTTATGTGTGAGCAGTTAAAACCCCACAGAAGTAAAATACCTCGTCTTTATCACTAAATAAAACCAGCTCTGGAGAAAAACACTGCACTGAGACAGCCACATTAGATTCACCAAGTCTGTCATAACAAAATCCAACTCCACTGCCTTAAGGACACACACAAAACACACACAAACACACAAAAATACAAACGCACACATATGAAACCAGTGGAGTGGAGACCCGGAGCAGAGAATAGAGAATCCATTACTGCACTTCCTGTTCCAGCGCTGCAGAGGAGATGTTATTGTGGCTGTGTGCGCGATGCCATTTTAATCAAGTGTGTTTTTATCTGTTATTAATATGCAACAGAGGTGATGGGAGAAGAAATGAGTTAGTGAGGAGTGAATGAATGAAATTACAGGAGGAGTGCAGCCGGCGTTGCAGCAGAGCAGGAGGTGTGGGAGAGAACAGGCTTTACTGAAAAGAAAACGCACCCCGTGAACGATCAGACTGAGAGTGAGGAGCCGTGAGGTGGATTTTTAAAGAAGGATAAGCCAAATTAAAAACTGGAATTTAAGGGATGAACAACAGAACGCCATTGTGATGTTTTGGGGGTCATATTGTCTGTTAGAGAGCGTCAGTTTCATTACAATATCGTCTTACATTGTTAATAGTGTGATTTGTACCTGCACTTTTAGGCCATGTGGGAAAGTGCGATAAGAACTGTACTTTAAAGCTGATCTATTATGCAAAATTTATTTTTCAGAGCTTTTAACCCGTCTGGTTCACTGTCTCAAAGTTGTTTTTCTTCTTTCAAAGGTCTTTTTATTAAACTCCAAAAAGGTACAATGAAATGCACAATACTTATTAAACCATTTTCCTTTTTTGTTTTTTTTTCCCCCAATACTGAACAAAATTACCCCACCCACACATATAAAACAATAACTAACAATAACTACAGTCCAGCTGCAAAAAAAAACAAAAAACAACAAAAAACAAAACGAAACAAAACAAAACCCTAAATAAAACCTACATAAGACAGCAATAATAATAACAACAATAAAAATAATAAGAACAACAACAGCAATAACAAAAATAAATAATGTAATAAATAATTAATAATAGTAGAATAAAAGTTGCAATGGAGAGGGAGGGAGGGGGAGGGGAAGGGAAGGGGGGGCTACTCTGCTGCGATAACTGAAGGCTTCTCAAAATAATCTAAGAAAGGGCTCCATATTTTATAAAATTCTGTTCCTGATCCGCGAACCGTATATCTAATTTTTTCCAAATCCATATGGAAATTTATGTCTTTATCCATTGTGCATGGGAGGGAGATGTCGTGTCTTTCCACTTCAATAAAATAGCTCGTCTAGCAATAAAGAGTGCGAAGATCAGAACCTTCAGTTTAGACTTTGGTAAAAAAGGGTCCCGGGCCACTCCGAAAATGGCACAGAGTGGATCAGGTTTAATTTGATACTGCAGGACTTCAGACATAGTCTGAAAGACAGAATGCCAGAAATTGACTATCACCGGACAAGACCAATACATGTGCAACAGTGTGCCAGGGGCGCTGCTACATTTTCCGCAAGTTGGGTCCACATCAGAGTAGAAACGTGCTAGTTTAACCTTAGACAAATGCGCTCTGTGGACGATTTTAAACTGAATGAGCGTGTGACGGGCACACATCGACGTAGAGTGAACTCGGCCAAGAATCGAGTTCCACACCTCATCCGTAAGAGGAAGATTTAGATCTTGTTCCCATTTGGATCTAATTGCAGCCACAGAGGGACAGTTGAGATCTGAAATCATACCATAAAGAGCTGACAGAACCCTCTTTGAAGTGGGTTTGACCGAAAGCAAGTTGTCAACCGGGTTGTCCAAAGGTCTTTGAGGGAACTGTGCTGCTACACTCTGCATGTAATGTCTGACCTGTAAATAACGAAAGAAATGTACTGAACCAATTCCAAATTTAGATGATAGTTGGGAGAAACTAGCAAACTGTCCATCCAGATATAAATCCGCAAAGCATTTTAGGCCTTTTTTGTGCCAAACATGAAATGCCCCATCAGTCATGGAAGGGGTAAACAAATGGTTTAAAGCAATTGGACTCTGAAGTGAGAAAGCCTGGAGACCAAAACTCTTCCTGAACTGGGACCAGATCCTCAGAGACTGTCGAACCACTTTATTATTACCAGAAGACAAGGAGGCCAGAGGGAGCGGTGACCCCAAAATCGCAGGTAAAAGACATTTTATTTGACGCATGCGACTCCATGGTGACCCAGACAGGAGACGAATGTTCCAGGTGAAAATGTTTCCAATAAAGCATACATCTAATATTTGCTGCCCAGTAATAGTATTGAAAGTTGGGCAATGCCATTCCCCCCACCTGTCTGGGTCTCTGAAGAATGGCCCTCCTCAATCTAGGTGGTTTATCCTTCCAAATATATGAAGTAATTAAGGAGTCTAATGATTTAAAAAAAGATTTGGGAATGAAAATAGGAAGACACTGAAATAGGTAAAGGAATTTTGGGAGAGTACCGTCATTTTAACCGAATTTATCCTCCCCACTAGAGACAGGGACAATGAGACCATTTAGACAGCATTTGCTTACACTGATCAAAAAAGGGGAACAAAGTTACTCTTAAAACAGGTTGTTCAGCTGTTTAGTGACGCATATCCCAAGATAATTAAAACTGTCAGACACTACTTTAAAAGGAAAATTTAAAGGACCCTGGTCTCCACCTTGTCCACTGATGAAGAACAGCTCACTCTTAGTCAGGTTAATCTTATATCCCGATAATTTACTAAAACATTTAGCACTTTAAGCGCAGCAGGTAGGGAAGTGGCCGATTGGAAAGAAATAAAAGGAGGTCATCTGCGTAAAGGGAACTTTATGTTCAATTCCGCCCCTCCAGATACCCTGTATCACATTACTGCCTCTAACTGCAATTGCCAGTGGCTCGATTGCCAGAGCAAAAAGCAATGGACTTAAGGGACAGCCCTGCCTTGTTCCACGATATAACTGAAAGAATTGTGAGTAATGACCATTCGTCAGTACAGAAGCCATAGGACTTAGGTAAAGGAGTTTGACCCAGGAGCAGAATAGAGGGCCAAAGCCAAATCTTTCTAAAGTAAAAAACAAGTAGTCCCACTCGACCCTATCAAATGCTTTTTCAGCATCCATAGCAATAAGACATTCGGGTGCTTTGTGGTCAGGGGTATAAATAATGTTAAAAAGCCGACGAATATTGAAAAAGGAGTGACGATTCTTAACAAAACCAGTCTGGTCCGGCGAAACAATGAAGGGGAGAGCTTTTTCAAGTCTATTAGCCAGAAGCTTGGCCAAAATTTTAACGTCCGTATTTAATAACGATATAGGTCTGTAGGATGCGCAGTTAAGAGGGTCTTTATCCTTTTTAAGTAGCAAGGAAATGCAGGCTTGGTAACAGGAAGAAGGGAGTACCCCGGACCTAAATGATTCAGCAAAAACATCACACAGAAAAGGGCAAAGGTCGTCAGAAAACTTTTTGAAAAAATCAGCGGAAAACCCGTCAGGGCCCGGAGATTTTCCTGACTGCATAGACGAAATCGCCAATTTAATTTCCTCCTTTGTAATGGGAGATTCAAGATTTAATCTTGAGTCTGGGGAAAGCGAAGGCATATCAATAGAGTTGAAAAAGGTTTCCAAGTCTTCAGAGTTTACTGTACATTCTGATGAGTATAATTTAGAATAGAATAATTTAAAACGTATCGTTGATACCTTGGGATCAGATGTTACCTCCCCATTATCTGTCCTAATTCCCGTTATGATTTGCCTCGCTCTAATCCCGCGGAGTTGGTTGGCCAGAAAGTTTACCAGTCTTTTCACCATGTTCGTAAAATTCACTCCTATTTCTGAGCAAACAGCCCTCAACCTGGCGAGTAGAAAGAAGATTGAGCTTAGTTTGCAATTTCAAACGTTCTTTATACAATGCAGGTGATGGTGATAGCGCATACTGCCTGTCAATGTTTAAAATCTGGTCTGAAATGTTTTCCTGTTCCTGCCTTGCAGATTTCCGTTTAAAAGCTGTAAAAGAGATTATTTCCCCCCTAAGAAATGCTTTCATTGCCTCCCAAACTGTGCTTTCCGGCATACCTGGTGTTCTGTTTTCAGCCAAAAAGTTTTGATTTTGGAAGAGATATTAACGACAAATCGTTCATCAGTAAGCAACAATGGATCCAGTCTCCAGCGCTTTCTCGCAGAGTCACCTCCCTGAAAAGTCAGTTTAAGTACAACAGGGGCGTGATCCGAAACAGTAATGCTTTCATAAGTGCAAGAAGTAAGATTAGGAAGTAATAGACTATCAATAAAGAAATAATCTATCCTAGTGTACGTATGATGTACATGAGAAAAGAAAGAATAGTCTCTACCAGTGGGGTACAAAAAGCGCCAAGGGTCTGTGAGGCTGAAATCTTCAAGAAAAGATTTCACATATGTTGCAGATTTGTTAGGAGAAGCGGGTTTAGAGGATGAACGGTCTAACATTGCATCCAAAAAAAAATTAAAGTCTCCCCCTAGAATTAGACAATTGCTGTTTAAATCAGAGAAATGGGAGAATAAATTACGAAAAAAATTCACATCATCAAAATTGGGCGCATAAAGATTTGCTAAGGTCACCTGTTTATTGAAGAGCCTGCCAGACACAATAACAAAACGCCCATTTTTATCAGCTATAACGTTTGAAAGGTATAAACGGAATATTTCGATCAATGAGAATAGCAGCGCCCCTGGCCTTTGCTTTAAAATTTGAATGAAAAAATTGCCCCGGCCAGCTCCTTACTAGACGTAAAAATGGTCTGAGTCCTGCAGGTGAGTCTCTTGCAAAAAAATTACACCAGCCCTAAGTTGTTTTAAACGTGTCAAACTCTTTTACGTTTCACTGGATGATTCAGCCCTTTCACATTCCAACTGACCAAAGTAAGATTATTGTTCATCTAAAAAAACCTTGTGTATGTAGCCGACGTAGCCCCAGGGGGGGAGAGAGGGGTGAGGAGAGGGAGGTGGACAAGGGCAAAAAAAAAAAAAAAAAAAAAAAAAAAAAAACAACAATCAACAAACAAAAACGACAATATCCCTACAATATAACAGGTTGCATAGAACAGCAACCGCTTAAACTCCTGCTCTCCTCTCATACCAAAAAAAAGCTTCCATGCTACTAGCTTGATCCCGCATAATAAACATTATAATCTCACCCTAAGTCGTACAAGTGGCAAGACAGCCCACAAATAAACAGGGTAAAACAAAACAAAACAAACCATATAGAGAGCAAGCATGTACCTCACATTGAATTGAACAGCCCAAGGACACAGCACTATGTGTCAGGAAATTTCTAAATGTGGATATTTATCATGGCTCACTTGAGACGTTTCATATGGTTCAGTCAATTCAGTATACTCATCAGAGCCAAAGTGTCAATGTCAAATATGAACCTTAAATGAAGTGCGTTAGTTACCCTCCGTGTTTTGAAGGAAACGAGTTGCCTCCGGAACAGACGCCAGCCACCGTCTTTCACCGTCAGGGAGAGTGATCCGGAGCCTCGCAGGGAAGAGGAGAGATGGTCGAAGTCCTTTTTTATAAAGTTCAGCCATAACGTCCTTATATTCTGCTCGTTGTTTCACGACATCAGCGTTATAGTCCTCATAAATTCGTAATTTGTGGCCACGGTATTCCAGGGTCCCACGTCGCCGCGCCTCCCTCATCACCAGGTCCTTGGTCTGGAAGCGGTGAAAGCGAATGATAACGACGCGCGGCCGCCCGCTGGGATCAGGTCTGAAGCCTCGGTGTGCTCTATCCAACTCCGGGGGAGACGTCAGTACCTCGGCGCCGAAAACTTCCACGAGAAGTTGGGAGAAGAAGACAGTCGGCCGCGTACCCTCCAATGACTCCGGTAGACCCAGAATGCGTATGTTTTGTCTCCTGCTTCTCCCCTCCAGGTCAGAAAGTTTTGAATTCAGTGCCTTGTTGTCTTTCTGTAGTGACCCACACATGTCCTCAAGGTTCAACAAACGCTGAATCACGTCCTCCGCATTTTCCTCAAGATCACTGATACGTTTTCCCTGGGCCATTACCTCAGCTTGAATCTTGTCTAGCTTGTCGTTAATCACACTGAATGAGGCCTTAAAGTCAGCGGCTATCGCTGTTCTGTGTTGCTCGAGTAAGCCCGTCAAGCTAGCGCTAGCCCCGACAGGTGAGCCCGCGCTAGCCGCCGCCGCCGACCCCTCCGCCGCTACATCTTTTTCGGCTTGTTTGCTTGCTTTAGGCATATTTCAAACGCGAAACAGCTGCCACACTGTTCAAAGTCCCAAAATGGCAGTGCACGGTTAGTCAAATAGGGTTTTGTAGGTAAAACTGAAAAAGTACCGCGGGAGCTAGCGTCCAACACACCTACTCCATTGCGTGCAACACCGGAAGTCTCAAAGTTGTTTTTGAAGTAATATGTGCATGTTTGAGCATGTTGTGCATGTTAATTACTTATTTTTAAGACGCTATACTACCGATCAATCCCTGTTTTCAAAGCCACAGCCTCTGTACTTGTGCTTTGTTCTTTAATTTTATTTTTTTTAAGCAATTTTGGTACAAATGAAAAAAAAAATCTGCTACTCGCTAGTGTGATCTGATAGTGTAGCGTTTTGTGATAATGTTTATGGTGACGTCAGCTCCCATTTGGGTGTCATTTATTTATTCTTTTTTTTGTAAATATCAAATTTATGATATATTACTGCTTCTTTTCAATAATCTTTATATTTTTCCAGTTATTATCCATGCGTTTTAACTCACAAAAGATGTTTGTTCAGTGAATTATGCACAATTTTGCAGGTGCACTGGGGTCTAATCGTAAATGTATGTGTTTTCACTGTTGTGATTGGTCGATTAAACTGAAGGAGGCGGTCCCTTAACTTATATAAGGGGAGCGGAAGGGGGTGTACTTAAACCTGAGGATGGTCAGAGTGACCGAAACGTTGTAAGAATAAAATTGAATCAAGAGTGAGACAGTGTGTGGGAGTTTCCTTAAAAAGTTTTCCTTAAAAAGCTTTTCTAACGAGCGAACTTGTCTCTTTTATTAAGTAATTTTAGATCAATATTGAGATTTACATGTCCAAATTATAACATAATGATCCACGGGTGCCACAGATTATAACTACAGCAGACACGAGCGCAATATGTCTTTAGGTTTTATAGTTGTTTTCAGTTGAGCATAAAACAAGGCAAACAAAAAAGAACAAGTGGGCTAATGAGGGAGACATTAGTGGGAGTTATAGACTATGAAGAAAAGGTATTGAGCTGTTTTTTCAAGGTGTTTAGTGAGTTTCTGATGTGGAGGAGGAAGTTCCAGAGGTAAAAAGGCTGGCCTGAGGCGCTAGAGCAGTGCTTCTCAATTATTTTCTGTTCTGCCCCCCCATATGACGAAGAAAAACTTCTGCGCCCCCCTACTCTCCGCCGCAACACAACTACCTTATTTTACAAATCCATTTACATATCCATTTCTTTGACGCATTGAATAAGCGACTGAGAAAATCCCCGCGGCTCCTGCCTCTCATTCGTCATCTTCGAGGGACAGAGGCAGATTACTGTAATGACGGTAAAATATCTAAAGAGCCTAATGCCTCTGCTGTGAGACGCTGTTTGAATTTACATGAAGCACAGTTGGTTGCAGAGTTACGGTAATAGAAAGTCCACAACCGCGAGTCTATCGGCGACGATAGAACCCGACGCCTCTCCTCTTACGGGGTTTGTTCTCTCTGTTCACTCTTGCTCTTTACTGTTTACACTTTACCCTTTGCATGTATGAGTGTACACAGTATTCATTCTATGGCCTAGAGCTAAAACTCACACTCTAACAATGAGAGCACAACTGCCACCTACTGTAGTGGATGTGCAATTACACTTTACTCTAGTACAGCAAAAGAAAAGCATTTTCCCCGGGGTCATTCGTGTCCCCCCCGGGCATCGCCCCACTAAGGTCGGAGGATCGAGTCCAGCTCGGACCAAGTTCAGCTCGGACCAAGTTCTGTCGTTGTGTCCTTAGGCAAGACACTTCACCCACATTGCCTAGTATGAAAGTGGTGTGTGTGTGAATGATGGCACAAACTGGCAGCCTCGCTTCCGTCAGTCTACCCCAGGGCAGCTGTGGCTACAATAGTAGTTTACCATCACCAGGTGTGGAGTGAACGAATAATGACTTCAGTGTAGCACTTTGAGAGGCTAAGAATAAGTGTCTGGGGTGAGGGGGGGTCTGGGAGTCCCTGCTTAGACTGCTGCCCACGTGACCCAGCCCCAGATAAGGGAAAGAAAATGGATGGATGGATGGATGGATGGATGGCCATGCACATAAATCAATAAACTTTCTACAGAGTGTTCAATTGCACTACTAAAGAATGATTATAAAACCTTTGATAATACACTTATGCATGATATATTGTTACAGTGCACAATGTGGCCCAGTGAAAAGTCCTCTTAAATTTGGAGGAAAAGTAAATTTAACTTCTCAGAGCTGACAGAGAAGTGTGCCATGTCCCCACTGTACCATTAGTCACCGCAGAATAACAGCACCAGAACTACTTTTTATGGATGTACCCAACCTCCAAACTCCTTGTCCTCTCCTCCACTCTCCTTCACACTTTTTAACAAATCTAACAGAGGTTTTTCAGTCCTGTTCCAGCAAAAAATCATCATCAAAACCTCAATGTCAAAAACGCCGTCTTTGTATAAGGAGATACTCAGGCTTAATCTCAAGTGGTATTAGTGAAGTGCGCTGAATTTGAAACAAGGGGACTGTGTTCACGGTTCCCCCGGCAACTCTCAAAAAAACGTTTTCCCAAGTTCAGATGAATTAATTACCTCTGAAATGTTAGTTAGCTTTACTCAAGAACCATTCTCAATCCCTGGAGTACAGTGACAGTAAGCTAATCACTAACCAGGTACTTAACAATGCTTAAAGTGAGAGAGCAGCCCATAATGATGTGAGCTACTAGGACAGGGCGGTTTCTCTCTAAAACTCCTTGCTTTGGGGTTGGACTTAACTCAAGGAAGTATAAAACCCATTGTCTCAAGCCAGTACCAAAGTAAAATGGCTTCTGGATGGGACCAAAACATCTTTATTGCAAAAACAGTGTCCAGGTGACCTCCCTTGAAACCTTCTCTAGTAGAGTTTAGCTTTAACAGATGAAAGAACCGATCCGCACTGCAGTTCTTTGGGGCTCTGAAGTTTTCTACAATTGTTGTCTTTGGACCCAGCACGCAGTCACAACTTTTATTGGATGTGCATGCCTCTGTCTACCAGTACCAGGGGTGGCGTGGGGCGATGAAATCTACTGGGAGCGTTTGCACTGCAGCGGCCAAAATGACATACACAAATCACCCAAATGTGTAAGGGGGTTTCTACCCTCAAGGAGACTTTTGCAAAAAATCCTGTATTCTGCTGCTGTCATTTGGGTTTTTTGTGTGTTTTTGCACTATTTCCCCCTCCTCTCTTCTGTATCTGAGCCTGGAGCTGGGTGGAGATTTGGGCTCCTCCCGTTCACACCTGCACTTAATCTGCAAACAGCTGCACCTGACTTAAAAATCAGCTGAACCCTCAATTTGTCTGGACGGGACAGCTTTTTGAGATTCCAGAGTTCGTCCATTGTCATTTTAAAAGCTTTTCACACTAAGACCCATTCTGCAGTTTGTTGATGCAGAAGTTTTATTTGGAAAAGAGAAAGGGAGGTGTTAAGTTGTGCTGGAGGAACTTTTCTTTTGTGCTACATGGGAATAAAAACGCATGACTTGACAGCACTTTACGACCCGCGATGAAACAAAACAGGAAAAAACGATGCAGCGCACGGGAAGGGTCGGCCGCTGACAGCTCCTTAAAGAGCCGCAGTCGGTCTGTACTGACGGGAGGGACGGGAGAGGGAGTAGCCACCGGAAAGTGCAGCCGTGGCACCCCTCTTATATCTCTCCCATCTGGCATCAAACAAACCCAACACTGGCCCACACAGACGACAAGCCGAATGGGAAATCTCCACTCTGCCACTGACAAGGAGCTTTGAGAAACAACAAAACCTCAGTGGTAAAATCCTGACTTTCTGAAATCAAAGCACATTCTCATATTCCCAACTTCTCATCTCTGTAAAATGATAAAGAGTCATAAATAGAGCACTTGTCTACATTTAACCTCCTGAGACGTGGCGTTCTCATGTGGACAACACATTTTGAGTTGTCTAGGCCGCAACGCAACTTTTTAGAAGATGAAGATGTTCAATTTAGAATATTTTTAAGAGTTTAGAATATTCAGGATATTTTTTATTTTTATTTTTTCTAAAGGCTTATGTCCCTTGTACCTCTCAGCAGCTCTTCACATGAGACACATTGTTCCAATCATTGTTTTTACTCAGGACAAATGTTGCCGTTTCAGGCACTTAATAAATAGTTTTTGCAAATCATTATTCAAGTGTTCTAACACAATGATTAAAATGTATAAAGGATGTCCTCATATGTGGAGGTGACTTTTCTCAGAAACTACATAATGTAAAAAGATAATTCTTTGTTTTTACACTCATCAGCCCAAATAAAGAGAAAAAATCTGTATCTGGGCTCCCTATTAGTTTAAGAATCTCAAAATTTCTGTTGAGCCAGTGTGCGTGGGACATTTTTGTGATGCATATTTTATCGAATTTTTCACCGAGCCGGTCGATCTGATACCCCCATGTAAGACTTTTCGTGCATGTTCAGGGGGTGAAAAGGGGTTTGGGCGAAAAAAAAAAAAAGAAGAAGAAACCCAGCAAGAACAATTAAGAGCTCGGGTCTCAAGAGGTTAAGGCATTTAAAGCATTTTACATCAAGGAACTACTCACCCATTCACACTCACACCAGTGGGCACAAAGACTGGGTGTGATGTGGGTTAAGTGTCTTGCCCAAGAACACAACAACAGCTGTAACTGCACCACCAACCTTTGAATCACCTCTACCAACAATGCTTATGTCAAGATCAGAATTCAAAGCCGCCAACCCTGTGCCAACCCGAGCTTGCCATACCTAGCTCACCATAACTGAAGCATGCTAAATAGTCGAGTGATTTCAGTTGAATTTTAAAGAGTTTTGGATCTGTCGCTGACGCTCAGAAAGAGCCCAGTGTTCGTGAAGGGAGGACGGGGAGAACACAGCGCTCATTTATAAAGAACTGAACTAAGGACGGATCTTAAAGGCCCTGCGCCCGGATTTTTGACATGCATTTGAGCAAAATTTGTCCTGCAGCATTACACATCTTGAGGTCAAAATAAGTCACCTGCGTAACCTCTGCATCCAATTATAATGCGTTTTCTTGTCCGAGAATCAGGAGGTGCATTGTTAGCATGCTAGATGAAGGCAAAACCCAGCTCTGGCCTCTGGAAGTTGTGAAAAACGCTTGTACGGTGCAGTGAGTAATTAGGATGCTCAGAATGCATGTGGTAAGTGAGGTAAAACTTTGCAAACTATTTAAAATGAACTGTTCTGTTTTTCAGGTTTTAAGATGGTGAAAATCAGGTCTTCACTGGTCAAAATGAGGACAGAAGCTTAAGTTTAACAGTTCATGTGTTTAATAGTTGATAAGACACATTGACTGGGGTTAGAGACAAATAAATAAGCTGTTTATTTGTTAGTCTGAATGAGATCGTGTGAAGAGATAAGGAGGCAGCAGCTGAGATAAAAAAACATGGTAAAAGCTGCAGTTTGTCACAATAACATGTTTAGTTAGGATTATTTTTAACATTTAACAACTTTTAAAGGTAGATTATGTAACTTTTGTGATGGGGGGTCTGCTATCTGCTTGTGTCCATGGAGATTTTGTCACTTTGCCTGGAATTTTCCACAAAATTACACCTCTCTATCTTGAATCAACAGCATTACTCTAACCACCGAGCCAGTCAAAAGTGAACACAGCCTCTCATTTATAGATTTATTTATTCATGTATTAATTTATCCATGTATTTCTTGATTTCTTTCTTTATTCATGGATTTCTTGATTTCTTTCTTTCTTTATGTATTTCTTGATTTCTTTCTTTGTTTATTCATGTCTTTCTTGATTTCTTTCTTTCTTTCTTTATTAATGCATTTATGTATTTATTCATATGTATTTCTTAATTTCTTTTTGTTTATTTATGTTTTTCTTGATTTCTTTATGTATTTCTTGATTTCTTTCTTTATTCATTTATTCATGTATTTATTTCTTTATGTATTTCTTTCTTTATTCGTGTTTTTCTAGATTTCTTTCTTTCTTTCTTTATTCATTTATTCATGTATTTCTTTCTTTATGTATTTCTTGATTTCTTTCTTTCTTTATTCATGTTTTTCTTGATTTCTTTCTTTATTAATTTATTTATGCATTTATGTATTCATGTATTTATTTATTGGACCGGCACAATGTTAATGAACAGACCTGGTTCAAGATGAATGTCATGTGTTTGTTTCTTTATATTTTCCACTTTGTACATTTTAGATACATAGAAGACACTGCTCATCTGCAGCAAGATACATGGAGTTATGCAGTAAAGAAAAGAACGTGAACTATTTTTTATGTTATAGTAAAATCCTTAAAGTATCCACTCGTTGCTTTGTTGCCAGCGCTGCAAACCCTTGGCCTTCTCTCAATGAGCTTCTTGATAAAGAAATGATTTCCACTTCACAGCTGTGCCTCGTCAGGGTCGAGAAATGCCAAAAGTGCAAAGCATCGGTCAAAGATCTATGGAGTTATTTTGAGTTTATTGTTGTTTGCTGTATTCCTCGTGTGTTCATTCATAGTTTTAATGCCTTCAGTGAGAATCTACAGTGTAAAAAACTAAATGAAAAAGTGTGTCCAAACTTTTGACTGGTGGCGTACATTGAAAATAACTCCGTGAGCCTCTGCTAACGAACTTTTTGTCTACAGAATTACAGCATATGCTCCGTGTCTTTCAAGTGTAAAGATATAGCTCATGATAATTGCTTCTTCCCCTCTTGTGTACAAGGCCACATTCTTTAGTTAAAGTTATCAATCAAAGACTAGGAGCAGTGTAGGACGAGCGAGATAAGGACGGCGGGGGCAGTTTCTGTTCTAAAGCTCATGTTCTGTACTTTAGTAACTCTCGTCCTTTTATTAATGCTTCTCCTTATGTTATGTTAGGTTATGTGGTTACCTCATCAAAATGTCTCAGTAATCCCTTATTATTATTCTGTCCACATTTCCAAAGCTCAAAATGCTCTGTTCCACCTTGTGATGTAATGAAGTGGTAGTTTTCAAGTTAAAAATTACCTTTTGAGGTTGAGCTTACATAGCCCTGTACATACATGCATCAGGCTGAATTTTCTGCTTTTCAGTGAGTTGTTTCCAGGCATTTTGAAACTAAAAGCGATGTTTTAATAAGTGTTTGAACATTACAAGATGTGTAGCGCTTCGGGCTAACAGCGCTAACATGTGCTGGGATATTGCTCCATATGGTTCATGAATGTGCCCCAAAATATTTTAAAACTAAATGAAAAAGTTGGAAAAAATTAAAATAGAACCATGATAAATGAAAGATTTGAGTCCTAGGTTAGACCTGGTTTAGTCCTGGATTAGACCTAGTATAGTGCTGGTTAGATCTGGTTTTGGCCTAAATTAGACCTTGGTTTGGCCTAGGTTAGACCTGGTTTAGTCCTGGTTTAGACCTAGTATAGTCCTAAATTAGATCTGGTTTAGACCTAGAATTAGACCTAGGTTTGGCCTGGATTAGACCTGGTTTAGTCCTGGTTTAGACCTAGAATTAGACCTAGTATAGTCCTGGGTTAGAACTTGTTTAGTCCTAAATTAGATCTAGGATTGGTCTTTGTCAGATCTGGTTTAGTTCTGGTTTAGACCTAGTATAGTCCTGGGTTAGATCTCGTTTTGACCTGGATTAGACCTGGTTTAGTCCTGGTTTAGACCCAAAGCCTGTACTATTAAAGCTAGATTAGAGTTATCGAGGTAACGTCAGTGTTAACCCTGGTTTAGCAGAACAATGAAGCTGAGGAAATGGACATGGCACATGTTCGTTTATATCAATGTGTCCGGATTTATAAAGAGGAACGATACTTGAGCACATTCATACACAATGTTAAACTACTACGCCTACTGCATCACACTAAATACATGCTACTATCTGCACAGATTTGAAAACATAAGTGCAGTTCATTCAGCCCATGGCGCTGTATGATGATGTCACAGTCTCTGTTCCCTGACTTCAGCACTTTGACACTTCTACATCAATAGATGATATTCAAATAGGCTCTACTTTCTCCGTGGTGTAACTTGCGTGGGCGTAATTGTTCGCTAAGTGCCGACTTCACATGAACGCAGCGGCCACATTTACTTTGGCCTGTTATTATTTTACTCAGTACTTCAGAATTTTTATAACTTTTACCTTTTCTATCATTCTTATTAGTCGGCTAACGCTAACCCCGGCCCCTGTTCTGTCACTTCACTCAGAAAATCTGAAGTTGACAGGTCAAGCTGTGAACCCGCTTCAGTCCTGGGTTAGACCTGGTTTAGTCCTGGTTTAGTCCTGAGTTAGACCTAGTTCAGTCTTGGGTTAGACCTGGTTTAGTCCTGGGTTAGACCTGGTTCAGTCTTGGGTTAGACCTGGTTTAGTCCTGGGTTAGATCTGGTTCAGTCCTGGGTTAGACCTGGCTTAGTCCTGGGTTAGACCTGGCTTAGTCCTGGGTTACACCTGGTTTAGTCCCGGGTTACACCTGGTTTAGTCCTGGTTTAGTCCTGGGTTAACCTGGTTTAGTCCTGGGTTAGAGCTGGTTTAGTCCCGGGTTAGACCTGGTTTAATCCTGGGTTAGACCTGGTTTGGTCCTGGGTTAGATCTGGTTTAGTCCTGGTTTAGACCTGGTTTAGTCCTGGGTTAGTCCTGGGTTAGACCTGGTTTAGTCCTGGGTTAGACCTGGTTTAGTCCTGGTTTAGTCCTGGTTTAATCCTGGTTTAGTCCTGGTTTAGACCTGGTTTAGTCCTGGTTTAGTCCTGGGTTAGACCTGGTTTAGTCCTGGTTTAGACCTGGTTTAGTCCTGGGTTAGACCTGGTTTAGTCCTGGGTTAGACCTAGTTTAGTCCTGGTTTAGTCCTGGTTTAGTCCTGGTTTAGACCTGGTTTAGTCCTGGTTTAGTCCTGGGTTAGACCTGGTTTAGTCCTGGTTTAGTCCTGTAACACTCCAGATGCTGCTAGAACGTGAACAGAGGACATTTCGTTAGGTGTGGGGTTGTGCGAACGTGATGAGGCTCTAATTATTCCTGACGTCTGAGCTGATTGGTCTGAAATGGAAATCACTCTTATTATTTTCCTAATCCATGTTCACATTAAGATTCCAAAGCACTTGTCTGGTCCGGCCTCTTCTTTGACTGAGGAGAGCAGTTCATTTGGAGCTCGGGGCCTGGTTTAATTAGTCTGTCGCTGATGGACACATAGGCCACCGCAAGAAGAAAAGAAAGATTTTTTTTACTATTACACCTCTTTGTTTGGGTTCAAAATCATTCCTTTGATATTCAACGAAAATCAAACTGAAATTGCAATTTATATCACTGCCGTATTCAAATTGCAAAGGCTACACATTCCTCACCCATAATAAGAACTGCACACTGCACATTAAAGCGCTTATATAACGTAGCTGTTAACCTGAAAACTACCACTCCATGACATCACAAGGTGGAATGGAGCATTTTGAGCTTTGGAGATGTAAGACTAGTAAACCAGGATTACTCAAACATGTGTGAATGAAACAAGACACAACTCTGGGTATGTTTTTGATGAAGTAACAACAGTATAACATGGCTTAAAGCTCACAAGAGTCAATTTTGTGTAATATAGGGCCTTTAAAAGACAATTAAATTTACATGATCACAAGCTGAGTGAGTAATCGATAAAACCCTGGCTGACAACAGATGTTTCACTTGTTCCAAATCCCATCTCATATTGCTGGGTTTCAGATGACACATTTTCAGGGCCCCATCAGCAAAATGGCTGATGTAAAATAAATCTAACTACTTTTGTAACTTGTTGATTAACTGTTTCTGTATTTATTACTTATTCGACTTTCAAATATTGCATATATATTGCAGGAGGGGGTCTGTTTCGGGAACCACAGGGTCTCATCTCTGCTGTTTGCAGATGATGTTGTCCTGATGGCTTCATTGGGCCAGGACCTGCAGCACTGGGGCGGTTTGCAGCCGAGTGTGAAGCGGCTGGGATGAAGATCAGCTCCTCCAAATCTGAGGCCATGGTTCTCGACTGGAAAAAGTTGATTTGCCCTCTCCGGGTGGGTGGAGAGTCCTTGCCTCAAGTGGAGGAGTTCAAGTATCTCGGGGTCTTGTTCCCGAGTGAGGGATGGATGGAGCGTGAGATTGACAGTTGGATCAGTGCAGCGTCTGCAATGATGTGGTCGCTGTATCGGACCATCATGGTGAAGCTGAGCTGAGTCGAAAGGCAAAGCTCTCGATTTACCTCAATCTACGTTCCTACCCTCACCTATGGTCATGAGATCTGGGTAATGACCAAAAGGACAAGATCGCGGATACAAGCGAAATGGGTTTCTGCCACGGGGTGACCGGGCGCTCCCTTAGAGACAGGGTGAGGAGCTCAGTCACACGGGAGGAGCTCGGAGTAGAGCCGCTGCTCCTCCACGTCGAGAGGAGCCAGCTGAGGTGGCTCAGGCATCTGCTCAGGATGCCTCCTGGACGCCTCTCTAGGGAGGTGTTCTGGGCATGTCCCACCGGGAGGAGGCCCCGGGGAAGACCCAGGACAGCTGGAGGGACTATATCTCTCGGCTGGTCTGGGAACGCCTCGGGATCCTCCCGGAGGAGCTGGAGGAAGTGTGTGTAGAGAGGGAAGTCTGGGCCTCTGTCTAGATGTATAAATATGGCTGTGTAACTGAGTATCTCCTGATAAATGACATTTTAAGACCATCATACCTTTTAATTTACCGAGGGCCACATTTGACACATGTGCTATAGACCAATAATATTGAATACAGATAGGGGCAGTTAAAATCATTATTGTTAAAATGCAGATTTTTGTTGTAATACAGAAAGTTCTTGGGTCTAGTCACTAATAGAAATATTCAGGTTCAACATTTGCGAAATTACCTTTGGGATATTTCATAGGAAAGAAGTAAGAAGTAGGAAAAACTGTCTTTTGTCCCCGTCTGGCAGCATGACATTAACACATCTAAAATCTACAATCTGAAAACCACTCAGACTTTTTAACTGTTCCAAATCCCATCTCGTATAAACACTACATCAGTATAAGTCATTGTAAAATCATGTGAACAGCCCGAGCCCTGAGTCCCTGCAGTCTTCACCGTTTAGTGAGATGAGGAAATTCGCTCGGGTGGGTTTTCTAAATGTAAAAATGCATGTCCGTGGTGTTTTTGAACAATAAAATAATATGCAACTGAATCTATGCAAAAGAAAAACAACTGAAATCCATAGGGAACGCAATGCCATCAGTAAATACACAAAGATGACATTATGGGCTGGCATCAAGGACCAAAAATACAGCTTTTAATCTGCAAAAAAAAGGCACTGAAATGTCTTAAATTGTACCTATTCCAAATCCCATCTCATCTCAGCTCTGCATCAGCACAGCACATGTCCCTACAGTCTTTATTGTCGAGTGAGAGGAGGAAGTATGGCTGAATGGGTTTAGTCCTGTTTTATCCCCGTGCTCCTCGCCTCATATTCACTTTACATCAGAGCGCTCGGATCACTCAACCGCACTGACACACTAACACTGTCTCCTGCACCTTACACAGTGCACAGAGATGTACTGAGGTCATACAGAACCGAGGACGGGAATGTGGGGTTATTTCAGCCATCTTTGATTTAGGGATGGCAGATTTTTTTAGTTTTTACTTCTACTAGATATTAACTGCTAACACATAACATATTTAGCTCACCATGTTACCTTTTATTGTTTTAAAAATTACATAATCATCGAAAAAAAACATGTTACAGGTTTCACTTTTGCTTTTGACGCTCGGGATCTCCTGCTCCTGCGCCCCTCTCATGATAAACCTCGTTCAGCACATATAATGAAACTACTGCACATCACATCAGGTTTGTGAAGCTGTTGTGCACAGTTTCGTATCATTCTTTTGTATATTTATGGAGAATTATCATGTGACGCAGGCTTATGGGTGTAGCATTGCAAAAGTTTGTACGGCTAAACAATAAGTAGAGCTTGAATAGGGCTGAAATACTCAAATATGCATGGATGACATTTCAGGCTTGTTTTTGATGAGGGAACAATGTTATAACGTGGTAGCTCCAAAAAGTCGAATTTGCACAATATTCTGTCTTTAATAACACAATTGTGGACACAGAATTAAAACAAATTCAGGAATTCACTGTTGTTTGGTAAAAAAAACCATTGTGATATTGTGACATCCATACTGATTATACAAAGTCCCATTAAGAGCACTGGATTCTCCTTTTTGTAAATTATTGTTCAGCAAAAAAGGACTGAAACCTTTAAATGACTCTTGTGAGTTTTAAACCATGTTATTATGTTAGAACCTCATCAAAAACAGACCTGGAGTTGTGTTTCATTCAAACATGATTGAGTAACACTTTATTATTAGTCTGTTACATCTCCAAAGCTCAAAATGCTCTGTATATGTCCTGAAGTTGTAATTTTCAAGTTAACAGCTCCTTTTACCTTTTGTTCAGTAGAGATCGGCTTTAGTTTAAACAGGGTGGAGCACTTCCTGTATTACCACGTGACATCACAAGGTGGAACAGAGTGTTTTCAGTTTGAGAGGAAAAACTCTAAATATTCAGGATTTGTATGTTTAACGTGTGTGAATTCAATGAAACAAAACTTCGGGATGTTTTTTTGATGAGGAAATATTATAACATAGATCAAAAATAGTGCACAATAGGCCCTTTAATTCTAATAGTATTGTACTGTATTTGCAGAATGATATGATCCAATCTGAAATCACTACAGTTCTATATTCTCCTCTCATCTCTTATCCTAAACATCATATAACATTTTATAATAGGGCTGTGAGATTAATAGCACTGCAATTTGAACGCCTATAATTAACACATTGCAAAGACGGCAATTATAGCTAATACAATGTTTACTGCAGAGCTCAGAATGTGTGTGTCTCCATGTGAGTAAAAGCTGCTAACCCTGTAGTTTCGACCTCTACAAACATGTCCCTGTGTGTCAGATGCCCTCCCTCTGTGTCAGATGCCCTCCCTCTCTGTCAGATGCCCTCCCTGTGTGTCAGATGCCCTCCCTCTGTGTCAGATGCCCTCCCTGTGTCTCCTTGAGGTCTTATTTGATGTAAAAGTTGCTAACCCTGTAGTTTCGACCTCTACAAACATGCCATAAAATACGTGGGATTCTTGTATTAGTTTATCAGTTCATATTTCAGTCTTTTCTCAGATGTTACTGCCTCTGGACATGTTTAAAATGTGCACTGTGAACTGAATATTGATCGTACAAATATATGAGATGTGCTGCTTTTTCCAAATACGAGAACCGTGTTCAAATACGTTATAATAAATGACTGACACCTTTTATTGCTTAAAGGTGCAATATCTAAATGTAGGCTTTTCTGTGGTATATCTGAACAATAAAAACACCCATAAAGTAGATATTAATGCCAAACTGTGGAACATTCCAGGCAAAGCAAGAACATGACAAGGAGAAAAGCAGACAGCCCAAAAGAAAACAGCAGAGTAAACCATTGGAAATATTTAAGAAATTCAACAAAAACATAGATAATAGTATGAAATAGCACTAAGGACCAAAACTATAGTTATCCACCTGCACAAAACCATTGAAATTTGCTCTTAAACTGCAATACAAGATGTTTAAAATCAAATGAGCCTGGACTATGACTTAATGTGATTTTAGCTCGTTACCTGCAACATAATCGTCACAGTTACACGCAGATAATCGAGACTCAGATCCTGTTGAGACTAGATTCAAATTTGCTCAAAGACATTTACGTCTTTGAGAAAATTATTGTAATTTTCTGACGGCTGTAATCAGATGAAAAATCTCTAATCACGGCTCCATTGTTCGCTGCATTTCAGGAGCGGGAGGCGAGCAGCGGCTTTCGGATATTTCTACATTTTCTATTTTCTTGGATATATTTTGAAAGACTTTATTGCGACTTGTGTAAGAATTAGCCAAAACAAGGGCAAGTCTAAGCCACAACCTCTAATAATCAGAAGCAGAATGAGCCTCACGCTACTGTCTCATTTGGGTTGCCAGTTTCAATGCAGAAATCCAGTCGAAGGGCTCTCTCTGATCTGAACCGTCACTGACTAAACCCCAGCACCTGCAGCCAATCGTGAATCAGTGCTAGTGCAGCTCAGTGCGTGAATTTTGAAGGTTCTGCGCTTTTACATGAGGCGTGGTCTGTCCATACGCTGAGAATGAGAAAAACCTGGCAACTGTCACTGGCAACTCAGGTTCAGTTGTGATCGTAGTAACTTTTGGGCCCAAAAACTTCATGCGTGTGAGTAGTAGCGATGCGCCAGAGGGTTTGTAAGAACTAGCAACAAGTTACAGTCGTCACAGTCAAAAGTTTAAACTCCCGAATCCCCTTTCACGCATTGAAAATCAGGTACTCTGCACTAATCCTGTAGTGTGACCTGCAAACTCCATTTCATTTGAGTAAGTGCAGTTTGTACCACCATAAAAAAAATCAATCCTGGAGTCTTCCCTTTTGGAGCGAATCGGATTTGAACCAAAACAATCCATCGTCAAAGGCTTCCCAATCCGAGCATGACCAAACAGAGCACCGCACAAAAGCTCCGTGTATTATTCTCGTATTATTCCAGCTGTATCCTGAGAGTCAAAAGTCTAATTCATTACGGCTCCGTGTCCCTCTGATCCGGGCAGCCTTCCAAACTGCATTAGAGGGTTTCAAACTTGTGCATATTTTTGAGCGTCAAATGTTGTTTATTTGGAGACAGAGCTGTATTGGAGATGAGATTGAAACTGAAATCGATGCACAAATCTTACACAGAAACTGGTGCTACATGCAAAGGCCTGTCGTGATAATTACTGTACTGACTTATTTTTCAATATATAAAAGCTGGGACAATATATTTTTGTTGTAATAAGAAAAGATTTGAGGTTGAATATGTAACTTTTATGGCTAATTTTGTCATTCTGCTGTTTATTCCTTTAAATGAAACAGCTCATTTTAAAATCGGTCTTTGTGTCAGTGGCATAAAGTAGGTTCAAAATTATTATTTATCATTGGATTTCTCTGTGTCAATATATTGTGCTTCAACATTTGTTACAATTACAACCAGTATGTTTTAAAATGTCTTGAATATATTTACACAAGCTCCTCCAACCACTGCACCTGATCTTTTCTGTCTTAAAAATATGAAAAACAGAACTTGTTCATTTTAAACAGTTTGCAGTGATCCAGTTACTCCTCACTTACCTTATGCATTCCTAACATGAGAGTTATTCACCATGATGAGTTTATAAGTGCTTTCCACAAATCGGTAAAGCTAACAACAGCTAACAAGCTAACCGTGCACGTCAGATAATAAAATGCTTTATAATTCGATGCAGACAGTACACAGCAGTCTGATTTTGACCTCGGGAGCTGCTTATATGATATATCTCCACTTGGGCAAGACAAGTTTTGCTCAAATGCGAGAGGGAAAAAAGGACAGGCCATTTAAAGGTGCACCATTTAAATTCTGGCAAAGAGCACGTCCTTGTTTGTCTCATGAATATGTTATTGCTTTGCCACAGTATGTAATAAATACTGAACATATGGTCTCTCATTCATTTCATTCTGTCATCACTTAATTTATGGAATTACAGGAGTTTTTATTGCCAAAAAAGACTTAGTTTGATAGAGTCACATGCTTGTCTCCATGGAGATGGCCAGGTTTTATTCCATACTGTGGAACATTCTCGGCAAAACAACATCTCCATGAAGAAAAGAAGGTTTCAGACCATCCACCTAAGTCAGAGGTGCCCAAACTTTTTTTTTTTTTTATTGAGGGCCACATCTTAAAACATATTCAAAGCAGAGGGCCACACATCGGTGATCAGTGCGGTGCTTTATACACAGCTTTGACAGAGCCGCTGTGTGTTAATAAAGCTTGAAACACATTCATTTTTCATCTGTATCACACTGCAATGTGACGTTTGAGGTTATATTGGTAGAAATAGTTTCATTTGCTGTTAAAAGTTCAGCTTATGATCATAGCCGTAGTTTGGACACCCTGATCTAAATACATACATAGTCAGAGGTGGGTAGAGTAGCCAAAAATGTTACTCAAGTAAGAGTAATGTTACTTCAAAATAACATTACTCAAGTAGAAGTACAAAGTAGTGATCCAAGAAATGAATGAAAATAAAACAGTATTTAGAAAAACTACTCAAGTGGAGGACAAAACATGAAATAATGCTCAAAGCTGGTATTTTCAAAGGACAATGAGACAAACTAAATCATATAGTTTTGCTGCATGTACCTTGCTCGACACAATACTTCATTTTGTTCCTGTTTTCTTGTAATATGATGCTAGCATTTGACTTGTAGATGGTTGAATAATTAACATCACTCATTATAAACACTACTGAAGGCTTTCATGGTGCTGTTTAATTAATGCAGCTCGTGTCTTATTCACAATATGGTTCATTTAGAAAAGGTTTACTAGGATTATCCTGCTTTAGGGCCACTGCGTCAAGCATAAAGGTGCCAATATTACGTTTAACTATGACTATGATTTCTCTCTGAAGAAATAGATCATGTTTCAACACCTTTTATTCTCCTAGACTTGTTATTCAAATAAACATATCTTCTATCATATATTTTTTTTACTCTGATTGTGATCTCTCATGTTTGCTTATGTTCCAGATTAGCTTCCTTCATGCAGTGGGCCTCCCCTTCCCACAGATCCGATCAAGTCATTGATAAATCCATAAACCCTTGGTCTTATTGGAAAAGCACTCACAGATCCTGGTCTCATGTTACATCTGTGTCCCAAATCTACAGAGTCATTTCTGAAGTGAGCTCAGTGTAACAGGTGAGAATGTACCACCTGCAGTTTCTGTTCTTAAAACTGGGACACGCGACTTCCCGTAGAGTATGAAAAAGAAAAATCACAAAATCAGACTGCTGTGTTCTGTCTGCGTCTGAGTAACCTATAAAACTTGTATTCGTCACAAACCTGGGAAAATCAGTCTAACACGCTGCTATGTTGTGTTTTGGGGCGGGAGGATGCTAGCTGTGCGATGCTGGTGCTCTCTGCTTCACTGAAAATCTGGTACAAAACAGTTTTCACCAGTAGATGGCAGATGTGAAACCTAACCTCACCCTCCTCTCACCTGGCTCCTCCCCCTCTCGTCTCTCGGTCCCTCCCCCTCACCTGGCATTTGTTCAGTCTCACCTGTGTTTTCTGGTTTTCTGTCAGACCAAAGATGTAACATAAACAGCATCTAGTGGTGATATGTGAGAATACAACAGGGGCAGGTCGGACAATCTAATTACAAATGGTAGAGCTTTAAGGCTGTGACCATAGACTGTTTAAATCAACTTTGCATCAACACAAACATCAACTCTGGCTCCGATTTACTTTCTATTAAAAAACTGTCGCCCCTCTCTCTGCAACTGCTGCTGTCAGACTCATCATTTTGATCTTGTGATTTTTATTTTGCTATTGTGTCCATAAATCAACATATAAACATTAATAACAGACAAATCAGGTCGAGGTCGCTCCTGCTGGTGTTAGCGACAGGTTTGATTGACAGCGTTGCTAAGCGTCTGCTCCCTGTTAAACCAGCGGTGCGAACAGGAAGTGGCGTTACCTTAAACAGCCTCGCTCCTGATTGGCTCTTTTGGTTACTATGACCTTTGCAGTCGTAATTCTGAAGATGGAACGCGACTCCGGATTTAGTAGCATCGACTGGAGCCGAACGACGTCACACTCCCTTAGTCTACTTCTTTATATGATCGTGACAGAGAAATGTATTTAAATTGAAATTATTTTTACCTAGGAGTCACATCTAACCGTCAAATCAACTGTAAGTGTAGAATAATCAAATAAATGAGGGCTGTTCTCGACAAAAATGATTCTTAGTGGACTAAAGACATGTTCTGTGTTCTTAAGATCTTGAGTGATGTTCAAAGTTACTAAGAACTCGTGCAAAAACTACTGTCAACACTACAGCATCTGAAAGTAAAAAGGTAGATTAAACTGTCTCGCCACTCCCAAAACTCACTCCTTGAAAAATAAATAAGACTTGCACAGTATTTGGAGAGGTTTTGTTTCACACTGACATCTTCAGTAAGTATTGGAACTGTGTATTCTCGATCCCAAGCAAGAGTTCTGGTAGAAACATTCACTCTTAAAGGCCTCGTACCCATTTTGGTCCCATTTACCTGAACAAAATGTGTCTTTCCCCAGCACAGATGTATTGTATTGTGTAGTTCAGAGTAAGTCAGCTGTGCATCTAATTAGAAGGCTTCACACTTTTAGGACGGTAAAAATCAGGTACAGCGCCTTGAAGACACTTTTTGTCCAGTTGACAGAATTCAGACATTTCTTTTTTCATGGAACGGACCTCGAAGGATTACGCCGACATTTCAAAGTAATAATTCACTCCTCTTACCTCGTCGAATAGCTCCAAACTGTACGTGTTGTCATCGTCGGCGAAGAACACCACTCCCGTGTCCTTCTTGGTGCGATGTTGTCTTAACCACGTTAGCGCCACGTTCCTCTGCTCTGTCGCTCTCGGCATCCCAGCCCGCTTAAACCTCCGTGGGGTAAAAATGTGCAAATGCGTGTACGCCGATACGCCGCTCCTCGCCAAAAACTTCGTCACCAAATCTGATCGCGTAGAAGCGTCCTCTACAACGATCCAGTGGAAGCGTGGGACCTGCCTGAAGGCCTGGGCCAGTCTGGTGAGCTCGGCTTTTTGCACCGGCCGCGAGTACGTGGGCGTGATGGCGTAGATCATGGGTAAGGCTGATAAATTTGATGCCACTGTCCGTTGTGTTCGTTGCCGTGCCGACATGGGAGAGCGAAATGTGCGTTTGGTGTCGATGTCGATCATGATAATAACGATTAGCACCCAAGGGAGAAGGATGAAGAACCGGCTGAAGATAACTGACTTCATAGTGAAAGTCCATTCAAGACGTCGTCCTTGAACTCAGACTAAATGCAACTATCCCTTAACATTGTTCCTTGTCCATTACTAACTTTTGATACTTTGCAACTGATGCCGTCCACATTCCCTGGCGGCGGTGAAGCTAACTGGGGGCACTGCTCAGTCTGAAGCTCAATAAATCAGAGTTAAATCTGAGCTTTGTTTGAACACAATCTGAAAAAAAGAACTTGCTAATCTGGACAAGACGAGCCGTTTTGAGCTGTTAAACACGCCCCACTCTTACAACGATTTGTCCAGTTGACAGATTTAAACTTCGTCTTTTGCTTTGGATCAGACCTGGACGACTGAGGGGTTACAGGGGTTATAAAAAGTCACGAGCTAGATCGCCTTGTTTTTAATGTTTTTAAATTAGACCATGAACGCTTGCATTGATCACAGATTCCTGAAAAAGTGTTAACCATTTTGTATTTTTTCTTGAGTTTTCAGACAATCTTAAGATTAATCAAGCTGTGTTTTTGCTAATGTGTGCATTGTGTTGCCACGGTAACTTCTAAACATTCCTCCGTAGACATACATGCAGAACCCCCCAGCGCAATGTCACTGCAAAGTAGCAATATTTGCACAAAAGTTGCACAAAAGTGACCAATATTAAGATGAATTTTTCAATTTTCTTTTGGATTTCCTCAACTAAATCAGTTCATGGTGTCATTGTCTGTGTGCAGTTCTGGTTTTCTGATAAAATCCAATTAACATTTTAAATCTATATTACAATTTCTCATCCAAAATGTGTCGGTATGTCATCATAAAATCCCAAATTCGACTCCCTGCTACATTCCACTAAACATTATGTCACATCCAATAACTGTTTAAAATTCTGACAATCCATCAAAGCATTATAAAAGTTTTACAGCACAGAAACTGTACAAAGTGACTAAGTTGTCGTGAATAAAACTTGCTTAAAATGTGTATCTTTGACACGCATAAGACGCCAGAGGATAATTATAAAGATGGATTGTCAAAGTAGTGCTAAAAATTACTCATGCACTAAAAGCCCCTCCCTTGGCTTAAATGTCCTAAAAAATATATATTTTTTAAAACACACTTGATTTTAACATATAAACTCAATCCATCAATTGTTCATCTTAATCCTTTTTTTTTTTTTTTTTTTTTTTTTTTTTTTTTAAATCTACCCCATTCAGAAATACAAGTGACACATGCTTGTTAATAGGTCAATATTTCTAAACATTAAACCCTCATTTAGAGTTGCTTAGATTTATGTATTATTCGACTTTTTGCATAGCAGCCTGCAGGTATAACATTCTCTTTTAGCATTTTTTTTGTTTCTCTACACTGTCTTATGCCTTCAACTGCTTTTAAATGACCCGAACCGTTATTTTTCAGCTAATAAAACTGCAACCCCACGTGCGTATTACCTTTTATCGCTCTGTAAATGACACTGAATTTATGGCTTTTATGGGCACTGTGTAAATTACGCCTTGAGCATGACAAACTGCGGGCAGTTTACAGCCAAAAAAAACGCGTCTCTTTCAGAAAAACAAAACATGAGTCAAAAGCACCCAGAGTGAATATTACACCCAAAATGGTAACTCTACTTTTGTGCGTAATGCAATTTTCGTGCGTAATTTACGTTCCGAAACTGGACACGCAACTCTTTACAATCCATTGCTCCGTAGAGGCTCGTCCCATGTCAAGTGCAACCCTCTCCTCTGTCGCCAAGTGCTGACTTTTTCCTCTAAAACTGCAGCGCAACGAACAAAATGTCCACAATTATCCAGCAAAATCCTTAAAACGCGTCCCAAATGTGAACAATGTAGCGTTATTCCAATCGGGTTATCCAGTCCAGGTTCGTACTTCGCTTTCAAAAACATGCACAGAGCCTACATCCTGCGGGACTGTCTCTGTCTCTCCAGCTGAAATCCCAAAATATCCTCGTCCTTCACGTCTTGTCGTTCACTTGGGGCTAAATAAAGTACGATAGCGCCGCATGCGTAAAACCGTCCGCGTAAGTCCCATGTTGGAGAGACGAAAGCGAGGAGAAAGACAGAGATGGAGGAGAGGAAGAAGAAAGAAGAAGAAGAGGAGAGTGGAGCATCACTACTGACTGCGCTCTGCTTTCGGTTTGTGGATAATAAGAAGGGAGAGAGGGAGAGAGAGCCGAGAGGACAGGACAGGAGGAGGGTAGAGGGAAAGAGAGGGAGGAGAGAAAGAAAGAAAGAAAGAAAGAGAGGTCCGCTGAGAATAGACCCAGCGCGTTGTTGGAGAGAGTCCTGCTGTGTATAGTTAGATTAATATGGAAAATACAGTGACTGAAACGATTTAGACACGAGTCCCAAGACGCGCATGACGCATACGAAGAATATTGTGCGAGACGAGGGAGTAAAAAAAGCTTTCTAGACGATAGGGATATCAAGATAACATCCATTCTTACAATTACAACCACAGGTACTGCCATCTCTGTTGCTACTCTGTTGTAAAAAGTAGATATGGAAAACAAAAATCAACCAAAAAGTTAGAGAAGCGTCACTAGAGCAGAACTACTTAAAGGGCCCATGTCATAACGTCATTTCAGATCTGTGTCATCACGTTTTTCCTCATCACAAACAGACCTGGAGAACAGAAAACTACAAATTTAGGCGTTTCTCTCAAACAGAAACCACCTTGTGATGTCACGTGGTGATACAGGAAGTGCTCCGCTGTGTTGAGTAAGTCCATACACTTCACTCATTTGGATCATTTCAGCCCTGGAATTGCCAATCTCTACTGAACTCTACTGGTAAAAGACAGCTAACAAGGAAACTACCTCTTCGTGACATCACAAGGTGGAACAGAGCATTTTGAGTTAACCCTTAATGGTATGAATTCTCTACGCAAAAGGAAAGAAAAGTAGAATCTAGGCTAAATTTGCTTCGAAGCCTATATGCGTAATTGTTTAAAGGTGCACCAGGGTCCATCACCAGCTTGTTTTGTCTAAAATGTTCCACAGTGTAGCTTTAAACATATCTATCTCCATGGAGACAAGCAAAAGCAAGCAACAACATCAAAACAAAGTGTCACATCTGTGGAGAGGCGAGCTTGCTCTACCGTAAGAATGCAAGATATTTTTTGAGCTGTAAAATAAATTCATGCTTTGCCATACGATGAAACATTTCGGGTTAAATAATATCTCCATGGAGACGGGGAGCAAGGTTACACAGTGGAGCTTTAAGCTGACCGAGCAAAGGAATGATGTCGGTTATATCAGTTTAAGTGAGTTAACTTACACCTTTCTTTTGTTGCAAAGCTAAAACAACACTTTTAAAGGTCCACTGTGTACCTTTTCTGGAGAAGGGTCTGCCATTTTCTTGTTTCCATGGAGATATACTGAAATTAAGCTTATTTATACATGTAAACCGAGTTACAGGTTAGATCTGTGTGAATGTGATAGCTGGTATAACACGATAAAAAAACAAACCATGATTTATTAAATGCAGGACAGACAAGTTTAATGCCGTACTGTGGAGTGTAGCGACATAATAGTGTAATCACGGGCGATATCGTGATGATTTTGACCAACTTTAAATGTAAGATGATAATGTAATAACAGGTGAATAATGTAATAACACGAGTGAGACAATAATGTAACACTTACATGAGTAGTTAGTTTAGATGTTTTAACTTACATCCAGCCACTGAGGAAGGACAGAATAAAATAATAATAAAAATAAAGTCTATTCTGTTTCTGTTGTAATTGTGTCTGATGCCGCTGCCTCCTGAGCAACTGGACTTTTTGGCTAACATTTTTTTTTTTTTCCTCTTGTTGAGCCAGTATTGTAGTACCAAGCCCATAATATGATAAAGTACTACATTATTACCTTATCAGCTCATCCAAGTCATTACAGTATTGGCCTGTTATTACATTATGAGCTTATTACGTTTAAACTTGTCCAAAATTATGAATGGAGCCAAGCGATGACATCTCCATGGAGACGAGATGTCAAAGAGTTAAGTTAAATTAAATGGTGCTTTTATAAATATCGCTTAAAAATAAATTATAACTGATCATAACAAAGGAACAGTGTCAACAGTGCCAATTAAAATGAATTAACTTGAGAATGACCTGTCAAAAATAAATCAGCAATATTCCAGCTGCAGTATGTCTTCTCACGTGACGTTTTGACAGTGCTCTCGGGTCACGTGGGACCACAGAGGGCACGTACAGGACGTCACATGCGCGTGCAGGATTCTGACACGGTCCAAAATACACGCGCGCGTTTGACACCTGCAGGAAGCACGCGGGCCATAACAGCTGAGCACGCGACAGGCTTCAGGCGGGGAGACAGAGAGGTCACACAGCGCCATCTAGTGCACGGGCGAGGGATAACACGCAACATGGGGTTTTTACCCGTTTTGTAATGTAGATTTGTCCTACTTATGTGATATCCTATAACTAAAAGCAATACAGAGCAATGTATTTTGTTAAAAAAAATAAAAATACACAAATAAAAATAATATAATATATATAATGATAATAACAATAATACTTTTTTTTTTTAATCAAGAATGTGATGTTATCGTAATCACATCTAATTTATTTTGAGATTGGATTTTTACCTGTTTTGTAATGTATATTTATCCTACTTATGTGATATCCTCTAATTAAAAGCAATACAGAGCAATGTTTGCTAAAAAAAAAAAATAATAATAATAAAAAATAAATAAATTAACAAATAAACAATGTCAAGAATGTGATGTAATCTAATCCACATCTCATTTCTTCCTCTAAATCAGAGATAAAAATGTTTAAGTTAACATAAAAAACGTATTCACTTTTAATTATGCTAACGGAGAAGAAGTTTTTGTTTAACATGAAACAGTCCGTCCAGTAATTACAGAGATTTTAACCATAAACCAGGTCAGTTAATCCACAATCTGACACTGAAACAGCAAATTTATCATAGCATACTGACCTATGCTCCAGCTCAGTTTTAAAATGATATATGACGAACGTAATGATTGTGATGAGGTAATGAAAAAAATAACACTTTTGGCCTAATACCAACACCTGTACAGAAAATAAACGACTAAGGAGGCTAAAGCTAATGAGTGATGATTGCTGGTTAATATGCAGGACCACACACATGAGCACATCCTCAGAGATTCTCTCGATGATACAGAGGGCTCACTCCTGACTAA
Source organism: Periophthalmus modestus (assembly GCA_019594935.1). NCBI lineage: Eukaryota > Metazoa > Chordata > Actinopteri > Gobiiformes > Gobiidae > Periophthalmus > Periophthalmus modestus. The sequence goes on along the minus strand of JAIEZT010000169.1, from coordinate 90,056 downwards.
TTATACAGCAAATTATACAGGAGAGAAGTGCAGAGGAGCGCGGGTGAATGACTGGAGAGGCACTGGACCCCAGAGAGGAGCTGTCGTTCTGTGAAAGGAAAAATCAAATGAATAAATATGCATGAAGAAGTAAATCTAGGCAGTAGGTTAAGTTCATATGATGCCAGCGCTTCATATATTGTTTTAAAAATGAAGACGAGGGGTTTAGATTCTCTATAATATCTCTATCTCTTATAATCTGTATGCATTTTAAACTAGGCATCAGATTTTAGTTTTGAAATTATAAAATGTTTTAAAGGTACACTATGTAACTTTTCTGGTGAAGGGGTCTGCCACCTGCTTGTTTATGTGGACCCGATTCATTTATAACTATATAGTCCATTTTCTTTATGACTTTTGCATACTTGGCGTTTAAATCCCTGTACAGCCTTGGTCCTCCAGCCACTTCCTCTGTGTTTCTGTTGCTTTTTCAGTGTGACCTTCGCGTTGCCCTGCTGTAAATTCGGGGGGTGGACTGCTTTCCTTCCTTCCTTTTACCTTTGTGACTCCAGAAAGAAGTCAATCATTTGTTGTAACCCCGTGATTTAAGTGTAATTTTGTCATATTTTTCTTTTTGTTGTATTTAACTTCATATTGAGCTCTGTGATTTTGTCCTCTGTGAAATTGATGTGGCAGGGAGATGCTAACTCTGTCTATTATCTTCTCCTCTGTAGTTTTGGGCTGAATCAATAAATAAATCGAGGTACATGTTTGATCCTGTTTTTCTGTTATTGTGAACCAGTTTTTTAAACAGACAGCACATCCAGAAGTTCCCGCTGTGTTCTGTGGCTCCTGAATGCACCACAATCTTCACAATAACACACACAAGACGTCCACAGTCACACATGGACACAACATGGATAAATGTGTCTACTTTACACCTGAATGTGGTAGTATTTAAAAAGCAAACTCACCAATCTTTTAAAGTTGTGTACTATGTAAAGTTCTGCTTCTCCATGGAAACAGATACTTTTTCTTTGCCCAAATGTGTTCACAGTATAGGCATTTACTCAGTTACAGGTGTTTCTATTACTGGTAAAATACTCGGAAAAAACCTTGTGGTGTCATTTGATTGTCTCCGTGGATAGTTTAATGCTGTACTGGGGAACATAATAAGTCAAGCAGTTACATCTCCATGGAGAACGAACGCTGGTCCACAGCATCCTCCACCAGAAAAGTTCATTTTCTTCAACAAAAGCTGAAAAGGCTTGAGACATTGCTTGGCTGCCGCACTTGTAGAACGAAACGCAGGACAAGTAGTAAAGTACTGTACTTAGTAAAGTACAGATAACAAAAAATTTATACTTAAGTCAGTTTTACAGTGGATACTTTTAATTTAATTCTACTTTACTTCACTTAATTGAGAGCAGGTTTCTGCTGTAATTTCTACTCTACTACATTTTTTTCAACTGAATGAAAAGTAAAAAGTTAACTTTTCATATGATTTGAGATTTATTTTGACATGTTCGTGTTAAAATCCTGAGTAAAGTTTTCGAGTTCAGCTTCGGATTGATCAAAACAAAAATAAATACTCAAATTCATAAGAAAAGTTAAGACACTGATTAGTGTTGCCAACTGTTGGACAAAATATGTATCATCAAGTCAATATCACTACATTTAAAACACGTTTTACTCTTAAAGTACATTTAAACACAGGCAGTTAAATACTTTTACTTAAGTATATTATTCCATGTGATCTTTTACCTCTGTATCTGTACTTTTACTTAAGTAACAAAATTGAGTTGCGGATGTAAATGGCAACTGTTAACTGTAAACGTCTTTAAACACTGCGACAAAATACGTTTTGTCACAAAGAGGACGGTTGGCATTATTAAAGGTGCACTATGTAAACATTTCTGGTGGGAAGTCTGCTATCTGCCTGGTCGTCATGGAGACATTATTGCTTTCGTGCCTGGAAGTTCACATACAACATTAACTTCATACGTGTTTTTTTCAATCAGATATGCATTTATCTGTTTAAAAAATACCTTGAAACACATTATTATGATGGGAGGGTCACCTTCCCACAGATCTGGACGGTAAACTAGGCCTTACTGTCACCAACTGTCTAGATGATTCTAATGCTTAACTGCGGACAAGAAGTACTCGACTTTGTTACTTAGCCTAAGCAAAAGTACAGAGACCAAGGCAAAAAAATACTCAAGTAAAGTAATCACATGAAGAAAATCTACTACTAAGTAACCAGCATTAAAAAACCCTGTTTAAAATGCACTTAAAAGAGCAAAACGTAAAAGTATTTCACGCAGATTTGAGCTTCCAATGTAACGACTTTGATAAAGATTTGTCGCTGAATTTTGTTAAAACAGAAATAACTGAATTGCTCTTTGCTGTTTTATTGTA
>JAIEZT010000169.1:74299-87556 GCA_019594935.1 Periophthalmus modestus | reverse complement strand
GAACACCACATTTATTCATGTTGCTATACCCTTTTTTTTTATAAGTTTCAGTTGTTGGTCAGAAAATCTCAGTGTGAAAATTCTCAGTGTAGTGACAGAGCTGAGGACCAAGGTCTGGATCCGAGCCAGTTCTAAATCTATTCCTGGTTTACTTCTCTGTCGGGTCGGTGTGGACAGCTCTCCTTCACAAACACTGTGAAAAATGCTTTTGAGCCCGTCTAAAATAAGCAGGAAAACAGCAGCTGCAATATTCAATAGATAATGACCACTGCAGACTGTCATTATTAGACCTGTCATTATTTTATAAACGAGGAATAACCCAGGACAGAGCCAGGGCTGATCCAAGACTAAACCAGGTCTAAACCAGGTCTAAACAAGGTCTAAACCAGGTCTAAACAAGGTCTAAACAAGGAATAACCCAGGACAGAACCAGGGCTGACCCAAGACTAAACCAGGTCTAAACAAGGTCTAAACCAGGTCTAAACAAGGTCTAAACAAGGTCTAAACAAGGAATAACCCAGGACAGAACCAGGGCTGACCCAAGACTAAACCAGGTCTAAACCAGGTCTAAACAAGGTCTAAACAAGGTCTAAACCAGGTCTAAACCAGGTCTAAACCAGGTCTAAACCAGGTCTAAACCAGGTCTAAACCAGTTCTACACCAGGTCTAAACAAAGAATAACCCAGCACAGAATCAGGTCTGATTTTTTGAAGTGCGACATATTGCTGAACCAAAACTACTCTAAATGTTGTTAAAAATATGAGCTAATAAATCAATGACAGAATGCAACACTTAAGTAATTAGTAACAGTAGTGTCTAAGATTTGAGCTGTAGAAGGTTGAATTATGAACTTCTATGACTCATATAGCACAGAAAAATAACCAAAAAAGTTCCCCACCAGAAGAAGTGCCCATGATAAATACTGACGCCTCAAAATAATTGTTCTGTCATGTACTGAACGTTAAGTCAATATAGTAATTATTGTGACAGGCCGATCTGACCCCAGACCAGGTCTAAACAAAGAGTAACCCAGACCAGAACCAGAACTAAGCCAGGTCTAAACCAGGACTCAACCAGGACTCAACCAGGTCTAACCCAGGACTCAACCAGGTCTAACCCAGGACTCAACCAGGTCTAACCCAGGACTCAACCAGGATTCAACCAGGTCTGAACCAGGACTCAACCAGGTCTAAACCAGGACTCAACCAGGTCTAACCCAGGACTCAACCAGGTCTAAACCAGGACTCAACCAGGTCTAAACCAGGACTCAACCAGGTCTAACCCAGGACTCAACCAGGTCTAAACCAGGACTCAACCAGGTCTAACCCAGGACTCAACCAGGTCTAACCCAGGACTCAACCAGGTCTAACCTCTGACGATTTTTCTTTCTTTTCTCCAAACTTACCCTCTGTAACAGGTGCCAGGACTCAGTCTACACCACACACAGGACACCACCTCCCTAAATCCTTCCTTTTTTCCAGTAAAAAACAACTCCTCTTACCTCCTACCTCAGTCCTTCCTCTTCTCCACCCTCCCTCCTGTCCTCCTTCCTCCTCATCTCCTTCTCTCCTCTGTTTCTCTCTCCTTCTCTCCTTTCTTGACCTCCACACTTCAGCCTTCATTAGTGTTGTTTGTTACATGTCTGAGCTCTGACACATCCGGGGAGTTCTTTTTTTTTTTCTTTTTTCTTTTTTTTAAAGCAGCACTGTGCAACTTTCTGCCATGTCACCTGCATGAGGCTGAAATGAAAGCGCCTTCTGAAAATGTTTGCTCAGCTGTAAGTTAATTTGATCATCTCAAACTGCCTTTCAGCCGCAATTACAATTACATGACGTATTTGGTTTATTTATTCCAGTTTACATTGCGTGATATTTTGTCTTCGGACTAATTACCTAAACTCTCAAACAAAGCTGCTAAACTAAACGGGATGAAAGAAGAGAGTGAGAGAGGGAGGAGGGGGCGGGATCTGGAGGTATAACAACAGTGTGATTGGTTTAACAGGTATTCGCACTTCAAACTCCGCCCCTGCAGTCAGGTATTTGTAACCAGAAACACCTGGATTTAAACAGGACAGTCATACGTGATGTCATGTAGTACTTGAAGCACACAGGTTTTGACTAGTTTGACCAAAAAGCTGCAAAGTTACCTAGTTTGCACACTAAAATGACCCAAAAAAGGCACTAGGAACAGTAGATAATGCCAGTTGTCTTGTTTAATATTCATTGTTAGGTTTCTGTTCATTGTTGTATTGTTCTGGTTTGTCGATAAAGTTCGTACAAAGTCAGGCGCATCACTTCCTGTTTGTCGTAAGTTACTTTAATTCATAATATGGAAGCTTATGTTTGTAAATCAATGTTTGTTTCATGCAGTTGTTAAATATTTTTGGTCAGAAATAGAAATAATGCTTTGTTAAGTTCAATAATTCATATAAACTGAATATTTTCTATTTTTTATGTGTTTTTGGCAATAGTTTTCGCTCCGTGTCATGGTGAAGGAGGCAACATTAAATCTACAAAATGCTATGTCGACTCACCTGGATGAGGACACTAGACGAGTCAGGGTTTAGTAGCAAAAAACATTGATTTAGTGTTTAATTCCACTTTGAAATAACATTATTAAAAAGATAAGACAACTCATCAAAATCTGCAATGTACTTTCTGCATGTTTGTAGTTTTGTAGTTTTGTTTTTCAATTGGAATCCCCAAAATCCTGTGCTGTTCCTTTCTGTCACTCTGTACTTCGTGTGGGTATTTTCCTGATATCTCTGCAGCTCTGTGGAGGTCATTAGTCCTGCTCTGTCTGCTCCTATGTCCCCCCGGTGTCCACAGCCTGTTACTGTCCAAAACCAGCACCTGTCAATCAAACACAAGACTTTACCAAAGACTACACACACACGCACACATGCACACACGCACACACACTGACTTTTACTGTCTTAAAAATGTGAAAAATTGAACTAGTTTGGTTTACAGTGGTCCAAAGTTAATCCTCACTTACCTTTTGCATTCGTGCCTCCTAATTATTCACCGTGATGAGTTTATAAGCACAATTTTCCCAGACCAAAGTGGAGTTTTGCCTTCATGGTAATGCTAACTAGCACGCTAACCAGATTTTTAGATGCAGACAGTACACAGCAGACATATAGTGCTGCTTATACAATATATCTGTACTGGGGCGAGACACATTTTGCTCAAATACATGAGAAAAATTAGGCACAGGGCCTTTAATCATGATCGTAACATTAAACTACCCCTAAACCTCAACCTATTTGAACCCATGTTTTAAGTGGTGTTCATCTGACAATAAGGGATTTATGTCACACACACACACACACACACACACATGCACACACACAGAGAGAGAGAGAGAGAGAGAGAGAGAGAGAGAGAGAGAGAGAGAAATGGCAGACAGCAAAATACAGAGGGTGGAGGTATCTGTTTCATAACAGCTTTGTAAAATTGGAACCAAAACTGTCTAGAGGAGCAGGGGGAGCTGTCCATGGTCCTGAAAAGTCCATATTTGTCGTATTTGTAGTAATTTCTTTGGCTAAGTGTAACCACGCACAACTGCAGACAGAAAGTAGTAAGACAGAGCTGCTCAATTATGGCATTATGTCATACGTGTGTTTATTTGGCTCATAAGTGAAATTACAATTATTATAAACAATTATTTGAAAATTGTCAAAATGAACTTGTAGAAAAAAAAAATCTTCTGTGATACTTTTATGCATGTATAAATAAAAGTAAAAACAGACTTATTCTGACCTCGAGAGCTGCTTATACAAAACATCTGCACTGGGGCAAGACAAGTTTTGCTCAAATGAACAAAAAGAAAAAACATTTTAGGTTCAAACCTGCCAAAATGTACATTCAGGTTAAGTATTTAACACATGAAGGTGTGTTAGACCTAAATATTCGTCATATGCACATATGCTCTGCACTGACATTAATCAAACTAAAGCAGATTTACTGAACCAGATGCTGAGCGCTGTCCGTGGTGCTGAAATATAAAACTACTTCTTCATTTCACCTGAGATGTTGTTTCTATACCATCAAATCAGCAACTTAAACTACTCTACAAACTAACTGCAAACTACAAAGTCATTTTTAGTTCAAAGTTAAATAAATACTGACCAAAACGCTCCATGATGGTCAGACATTACTGGAAAAATAATATATGAACATAAACATTTTTCCAACCGAAGCAAATCCTTATAACTCTTTTCCAACAACATTTTTTTTCTTTTGTCCCTTTGTCAAGGCAGAACATGTGTGTTATGCAATACATTTTTCACCTATTCAAGGGCAACGTATTCAATGAAAAATACTGCGAATGTTGTTTTTAATATATGCAGCATTTTTTTCATGTGTTTAAGCAAAATGTTTCTCCTGCCCAGTACAGATATATTGTATACGCAGCTCTTGAGGTTAAAATAACTCTGCTGTTCTGAAAGTTTAACACTAATCATAAGATTTTGTACAAACTAACTGATACTTTGCAATGACACCACACTGGGGGTGCTCTACATGTATTGCTACGATGGAGTGTTAAGCTGTTACCATGGTGACACAATGCACACATTAGCAACTTTTAAGATGATCTTTAATTGGAATGTTCTCCTAAACACTTTAATAATTGCACTTTTGTATATTTTTACTTCACCCTCCAATGCTAATTAGCCATGTTAGCATGTTAGCATTCACCCAGGGCCAAAACAGCTGTCTCTGGTTTTAGCAGCTATGTTCTGAATGTCCAACGCTACTGTTAAGATTTTATACAAACTAACTGACACTTTGTAGTGACATCACACTGGGGGTGTTCTACATGTAGCACTATGGCGGAGAGTTCCGCCGTTTCCATGGCGACGCAATGCACACATTAGCAACTTTTAAGGTAACCTGTCAGATTGTGTTGATACTACAAAGTATCAATGGGGAACTGGAGTTTTTAATTGCAATGTTCTCCTAAATACTTACTAATAATTGCACTTTTGTATATTTTTACTTCACCCTCCAATGCTAATCAGCCGTATTAGCATGTTAGCATTCATTCAGGGCCAAAACAGCTGTCTCTTGTTTTATGCTAGCAGCTCATAATTACCACATTGACGTGAATAGCCCTCCATTCATTGTCCTATCTCCAGTGTGGGGCTTTTGTGTGCGCTAACAATACGACAATGCTAACAGAATGCTAATAGCGTACAGGCCATGCTCTGTATAAAAGCCATTGTAAACTGCAGGAATATTAATAGAATATAAGTTAGGGAGGGATGAGTTGTGATCTGCTCCTATTGTCCTCCTGTGATTTGCATTGAGAAGAAATGTTCGGGAATACAAAAGGACAAACAAAGTAATTATAGAGAGCGTGTGAACGAAAAAGAGATAAATGAAGAGGAGGAGGAGGAGGGAAAATGAAGGGCAGAAAGAGGAGCGGGAGAGAGCTGAGGAAGGACCGAGAGGAGTAGACAGGTGAGTGAGACAGCAAGAGAGGGGAGAGGGGTTGAAAGAGGAGCAAAAGGAGAGAGAGGGGGGATGAAGAGAGGGAAACAGAGGGAGAGAAAAGGTTAGATAACAGAGAGTTAGACATATGGGGTAGAAAGAAAGGGAAGAGGAAGAGAGAAGAGAGAGAGGAGAGGAGAGGCAATGTCATATGCTGTCTGTCAAAAAGAGAAGGACAGAGTAAGAGAGAGATAGGAGAGAAGAGAGGAGGAGAGAGACAGAGGGAGGGAGAGAGAGGAAGAGAGGAGAGAGGTAGTGTCATATACTTAACTGCAGCTGTCTGTCAAACAGAGAGAGAGAAGAGGAGAGGAGAGACAGGGAGAGAAAGAGAGGAGAGAGACAGAGGGAGAGAGAGAGAAGGAGAAAGAGGGGAAGAGAGGAAGAGAGAGAAGAGAGGCAATGTCATATACTTCACTGCAGCTGTCTGTCAAAGAGAGAAGGACAGAGAGAGAGAGAGAGAGAGAGAGAGAGAGGGGACATGAGGAGAAGAGAGGGAGGAGAGGAGATTGAGAGAGGGAAAGAAAGAGAGAGAGAGAAGGAGAAAGAGAGGGAGAGTGGAGGAGGAGGAATGGAGAAAGAGGGAGAGAAAGAAGAGAGAGAGATGAAGAGAGGGAAAACAGGGGGAGAGAAAAGGTTAGATAAGAGAGAGTTAGACATATGGGGTAGAAAGAAAGAGAAAGGCGAGGGATAGAGAGTAGGAGAGACAAGAAGAAAACGTGTGATAGAGGGAAAGAACAAAAGCAGGGAGAGATTGAAAGATGAGAAAAAGAGAGAGCCTTGAAAGGGGGAGGAAGAGTAGTGAGAGAGGGGGATAGAGTAGGGAGAGAGACAAACAAGACAGTGGTGAGAGAGGGGTGTGGGGAAGGATTGGAGAGAGAATGGAGGAGAGGAAGGAGAATGTAAAAGAGGAGAGATCCAGAAAAAGAAAAGGACAAAGAAAAAGAGATGAGAGAGGAGTGATATCTGAATGAGAGAGAATGAGAAGAAAAGAGAGAGCAAGAAGGAGCAAAGGTGAAGAGAGGGTGAAGGAGAGAGAGAGTGAGAAGAACGATGAGAGAGAAAAAGATGTGACTGATCAGTGAGGGAGAAAAATTTAAATGAAAGAGAGAAGGAGCAATGCTGAAGAAGGAGTAGAGGTGAGAGGAGTTGAAGAGAGAGAGAGAGGAAAGAGAAAAGTGATAGAGAGAGAAAGAAAAAAGAGATAGAGATAGAGAGAGAGAGAGAGAGATGTGTACATGTTCCATATTTTGACATTTGACTTTTTTTGGGCAGAAACACTTTATACCTTATTTATGTTTTAGTATTTGGTCTCTGAAAGTTATGTAAAGCCCTTATAAACTCATCGTGGTGAGTAATTACGATGCTCAGAATGCATAAGGTCAGTGAGTAACTCAGGAAACCGGTTAAAATGAACTGATTCTGTTTTTCATGAAAAAAAAAAAGTTCTCTCTTGGTTTTAGCTGGTTTGTCTGAAGCAGAACAGATGCACAATTTATCATGTGTGATTATGGGTAATGTCATATACTTCACTGCAGCTGTCTGTCAAAGAGAGAGGGATAGAGAGAAGGAGGAGAGGAGAGAGAGAGGGAGAGAGAGGGTGAGAGAGGGTGAGAGACAGAGGGAGCAAGAGAGGGAGAAAGAGAGACAGTGGGAGAGCAAAGGAGGAAGAGAGGAGAGAGGAGCGGTAGTGTCATATACTTCACTGCAGCTGTCTGTCAAAGAGAGAGGGATAGAGAGAGGGAGGAGAGAGAGAGAGGGAGAGGAGAGGGAGAGACAGAGGGAGAGAGACAAGGAGAAAGAGAAGAAGAGAGAGGAGAGAGAGAGGTGAGGTAATGTCTAATAATTCACTGCAGCTGTCTGTCAAAGAGAGAGGGATAGAGAGAGGAAGGAGAGAAGAGGAGAGAGGGAGAGACAGAGGGAGAGAGAGACAGAGGAAGAGTAAAGGAGAAAGAGAGGAAGAGAGGAGAGAGAGAGGAGAGGCAATGTCATATACTTCACTGCAACTGGCTGTCAAAGAGAGAGTGAGAGGGAGGAGAAAGAGAGGAGAGAAGAAGAGCAGAGGACAGGACAGGAGAGAGGGTGAGAGAGGAAGAGAGAGAGGAGGAGGAGAAGAAGAGAGAGAGGGTGAGAGAGGAAGAAAGAGAGAGGAAGAGAGGAGAGAGAGGAGAGGCAATGTCATATACTTCACTGCCACTGTCTGTCAAAGAGAGAGGGACAGAGAGAGAGCAAGAAAAGAGGGGGAAGAAAGGAAGGGAGAAGGAGGAGAGTGCAGGAAAGAGAGGAAGAGGGGATGAGAGGGAATGCCACTTAACTGCAGCTGTCTGTCAAGAGAGAGAGGGAGAGAGGAGTAGAGAGGAGGAGAGGAGAAAAGGAGGAGGAATGAGAGAAGGGGAGAAGCAATGTTGTATACTTCAGTGCAGCTGTTTGTCAAAAAGAGGGGGAGAGAGAAGGAGGACAGGAGGAAGAGAGGAAGGGGAAAGAGAGGAGGAGGGGAAGAGACACAATGTTATACTTCACCGCAGCTGTCTGTCAAAGAGAGAGAGAAAGAGAGAGAAAGGAGAAACGTCATAAACTCCACTGCAGAGAAGGGAGGAGAGAGAGAGAGGGAGGATCAAGGGAGGAGATATGGTTGAGAGGAGGAGGAGAAAGTGAGGAGGAAGAGAGGGAGATCGGGGGAAAAGACCAGACAAAAAAGGACAATACATGAACTGTTCTAATCTACAATGTGGCATAAGTTTTTGCATTGTTCAAGAAAAGACTTGCTCGTTTCCATAGAGACAGATATGTTTAAAGCCATACGGTGGAACATTCCAGGCGTCTCAATGGTGACAAGCAGGTGTTACACTGGAAAAGTTACTTAGTGCAACTTTTAAAGCACAGAAGACCCTAAGTATAACACCAAATGTTCAACCCAAAATATATAATGTCACAATTCAGTCACATAAATGTAAGATATTTCACTAAAAATAATACACATTCTGTATATTTGTATCATTATTTACTTACTCCAGGGGGCGTTGTTTAGTCGATTAATCAGTTGATGGAGTCTTAGTTGACTAAAGTGTATGACTTGACAAAACATTTGATTAAGATTATATGGATTTATATGGGACGACAGCAGAAAGGAAACACGAGTGGGTGAAATAGCTGAAGATTTTTAAATTTTTTTGGTATTTCTTTGTAAAAACGCAGATTAAACTCAAGACTCACGATTCAGTTTAATCTGTGTTTATATTAATAGTACTTTTTTCTGCATAAATAGTTGTTTTTGCATGAACTCTTCTCTCTTCTACTCTCACTCCTGTTTTAAAGTGGAACCATATGAATGTGATTGGGTCTTACCTGCCATGTCTGTAGCAAAGGGTCGGTCAGGTCTCCATCCCGTGTACCAGCCCACCACTTTCCCCCCCGACACCAGGGGGCGCTCATAAGCCCGTCCCCCCACGAAGCCCACAGGCCACACGGATACGCCTTTAGTGCTGCGCATCTGAAACAAAGAGAGAGAAGACAGGAAGTTTTACATGGTTGTTGAAGTAGGATTAAACACATAAACGCACATTCACACTTTAAACTCAGGTGTAATCAGAAAACCTCTCTGTAATCAGGACAGACTTTTGTGACGTTACAGGAAATTGCAGAGGACCACAGGAGGCAGAACAAACTTAGATTTAGGCGTTTTTGACAAGAAAGCTGCAAATTTACCTCAAATTGTCTAAATGACGTAGATAATGCTTTTAAAGTGCCATATACACAGATCCGGTAAACGGTCACATTTTCATAAAGCGATTTTCTACCTTCTAGACGCTCAAAGCACTTTACATCAAGAAACCGCTCACCCACTCACACAGCGGCTCTGACTGCTCAATGATGTTTGTGTCATGAGTGGAATCCAACCGCCAACCTTCAGATCAGTGGACAAACTCTCTACATCCTGCGCTACTGTTAAATTTCACATTCATTTCTAAAGAATTATCAGGTTTTCCCATCAAGCCCAGGCTGCTCTCTGTATTTTTTAAACAGAAATATATCAGTTTGGTCTCATTTTCCCCTTTTTTTGGTCCTTTTCCTTGCAGCCAGCCATATTTGTTTCGATACAGACAGACCATGCATGTCCCTAATTGGCTAATCCATCTGTCAATCACACCCTTCTGATCTCAGTGGTGACCAGACTCACATCTTTGTAAGGCAACAGATCAAGCAACTGTTTCTAAACTTGGAAAGAGACTGTGAGGAGACTTAATGCTCATTGTTATGAGCAAAAGACGAAGTTTAGATCAACTGTCAACTGGACAAATCGTTGAAGGAGTGAAGACGTTTTGCTGCTCGTCCTAATGTAGAGTCATGAAGTCAGGATTCATCCAAGAGGCTTAAACACACAGAAAAAAGAGCATCAAACAATTAGAGACAGAAGAGGAGGAGGAGGAGGGAGGAGGAGAGAGGAGGAGAGAGAAGGAGGGAGGAGGAGGGAGGAGGAGAGAGGAGAAGAGGAAGAGGGAGGAGGAGGAGGGTAGGAGGAGAGAGAGAGGAGGGAGGAGGAGAGAGGAGGAGAGAGGAGGGAGGGAGGAGGAGGAGGAGAGGGAGGAGGAGAGAGGAGAGGGAGGGAGGAGGAGAGAGGAGAGGAGGAGAGAGGAGGAGGGAGGAGGAGAGAGGAGGAGGAGAGGAGAAAGGAAAAGGAGGAGGAGGGGAGGAGGGAGAGGAGGAGGAAGTGGGGAGGAGGAGGAGGAAGAAGAAGAGGAAGAGGAGGGGGGGGAGAGAAGGGGAGTAGGAGGGAGAAGGAGGAGGAGGGGGAGAAGGAGGAGAGAAGGAGAGAAGGAGAGAAGGGGCAGGGAAGAGAGGAGAAAGGGAGGAGGAGGGAGGAGGAGGAGAGAGGAGAGAAGGGAAGAAGAGAAGAGAGGCAGGAGGAGGGAGGAGAAGGAGGTAGAGAGGGAGAGAAGGAAGAGGGGAGAGAGAGGAGAGAGGAGGAGAGGGAGGAGAAGGGAGGAGGAGGAGGAAGAGAGGAGAGAAGGAAGAGGGGAGAGAGAGGAGACAGGGAGGAGAAAGGAGGAGAAGGGAGAGAGGAGAGAAGGAGGAAGGGAGAGAGAGTGAAAGGGACAGGGGAGAGGGGGAGGGAAATGGGAGGGGGAGGAGGGAGAAAGAGGCTGAGAGACACTAAAAGAGTGGAGTGAAGTAGAGAGCGATTAGAGGCAAAGAAAGAAAGAAAGACACAAGGAGGGAGGGGAATGGAAAGAGAAAGAGAGAGATGGAAAGAAGAAAGAAAAGGGAGGGAGGAACAAAAAGGAAGAGTGAAAAAGAGGGAAGAGACAAAAGGAGAGGAGAGAGGAGGGGGAGGAGGAAGAGGAGAGAGAGAGTGTGTGAGAGAAAGGAAGCGAGAGAGAGAGAGAGGGAGAGAGAGAGAAAAGCGGAGTGGGGGAGAGATCAGAGAGGGAAGGAAAGAAACAAAGGAGCGGGGAGGGAGGAGAGTGGGAAGAGGAGGAAAAAGAGGGAGAGAGAAACAGAGAGAGTAGAGAGAGAAAGAAGCTGCACAAAACACACAAAGAGAGAGGTCAGGGGGAAAGAGAGAGAAAAGAAACAGAGGGGGACACACAAAGAGAAAGGCATGAGAGAGAGACAGAGAGAGAGCGAGAGAGAGAGAGAGAGAGAGAGAGAGAGAGAGAAAGGAGGGAGGAGGAGGAGGCTGAATGTCACTGCGCTGGTGCGTCATGTGACTGTGATTTAAACGCTCTTTCGCCGCAGAAACATCCATCTCCACCTCGACTCTTATTACGGCAAATGACAGCACATTATCACAGAGCGACACGCCATTACCTGAGCGGAGGAGCGAACGGAGGGACGGAGGGAAGAGAGGAGGAGGAGAGGGAGGAGGAAGGCACTGAGAGAGTGGAGAGGGGTACAGAGAGCAGAGAGAGTAATTAAGAGAGGAGGAGAGGGAGGAGGAGGAAGAGGAAGACACTGACAGAGTGGAGAGAGGTACAGAGAGCAGAGAGGAGGAGGAGAGGGAGGAGGAGGAAGACACTGAGAGAGTGGAGAGAGGTACAGAGAGCAGAGAGAATAATTAAGAGAGGAGGAGGAGAGGGAGGAGGAGGAAGACACTGAGAGAGTGGAGAGAGGTACAGAGAGCAGAGAGAGTAATTAAGAGAGGAGGAGGAGAGGGAGGAGGAGGAAGACACTGAGAGAGTGGAGAGAGGTACAGAGAGCAGAGAGAGTAATTAAGAAAGGAGGAGAGGAGGAGGAGAGGGAGGAGGAGGAAGACACTGACAGAGTGGAGAGAGGTACAGAGAGCAGAGAGGAGGAGAGGAGGAGGAAGACACTGAGAGAGTGGAGTGAGGTACAGGGAACAGAGAGAGTAAGTAAGAGAGGAGAGGAGGAGAGGGAGGAGGAGGAGAGGGAGACACTGACAGAGTGGAGTCAGGTACAGAGAGCAGGGAGAGTAATTAAGAGAGGAGGAGAGGAGGAGGAGAGGGAGGAGGAGGAAGAGGAAGACACTGAGAGAGTGAAGTGAGGTACAGAGAGCAGAGAGAGTAATTAAGAGAGGAGGAGAGGAGGAGGAGAGGGAGGAGGAGGAAGAGGAAGACACTGAGAGAGTGGAGTGAGGTACAGAGAGCAGGAAGGAGGAGGAGTTGGAGGAGGAGGAAGACACTGAGAGAGTGGAGTGAGGTACAGAGAGCAGAGAGAGTAAGTAAGAGAGGAGGAGAGGGAGCAGGAGGAGGAAGAGAAAGACACTGACAGAGTGGAAAGAGGCAGAGAGAGTGGAGAGGAGGAGAGAGGAGGAAGAGGAGAGGAGGAGGAGAGGGGGGAGGATGAGGAGGAGAAAGACACTAAGAGAGTGGAGTCAGGTAGAGAGCAGAGAGGAGGATAGAGGAGGAGGAGGAGAGGAGAAGGAGAGGGAGGAGAACAAGGAAGAGAAAGACACCAAGAGAGTGGAGTCAAGTACCGTGAGCAGAGAGAGTAAGTAAGAGAGGAGGAGAGGGAGGAGGAGGAGGAAGAGAAAGACACTGACAGAGTGGAGTGAGGCAGAGAGAGTGGAGAGGAGGAGGAGAGGGGGGAGGATGAGGAGGAGAAAGACACTAAGAGAGTGGAGTGAGGTAGAGAGCGGAGAGGAGGAGGAGAACAAGGAAGAGAAAGGCATTAAGAGAGTGGAGTCAGGTAGAGAGAGCGGAGGGAAAGTAAGAAAGGAGAAGAGGAGAGAAGGGGAGAGAGAAGGAGCATGCAGGGAGAGGGAGAGAGAGATGTTAGGAATATTATATATAGAGAGATATAGAGATATAGAGAGATGAGAAAGAAAGTGAAAGAGAGAGGGCAGAAAGAGAGAGCAATGGAGAGGGTGCAGGAAATGAGGCAGAGGAGAGAGAGGGGAAAAAGACAAATAGTGGAGGAGAGGAGAGGTGGAGGAGAGAGGAGTTCATGGTATGAGAACGAGGGGCGAGTTAAATGAACAATGGATACATGAAATCCCCTTCAGAATGTGAGGAAGTGCCTTGCCCAACGGCACCATGTTAATATGCAACAGGAGACGGGCATTGAACCGTCTGAATGAGCAGCTCTGAATGAAACTCTGTCGTTCACTGAGGCCCAGCTCTGCTCACTCGCCCTTTACATCCACTTTAGAAAGAGACTGAAAAGCCTGCGGCCAATGCACAAGGCCTCCAGGCACAGAAAGAGAGAAAGAGAGAAAGAGAGGGAGGAGATGGAGGAGAGGAGGAGGAGAGAGAAGAGAGGAGAACAGAGGAAAGAGAGGGAGAGGAGAGGAGGAGAGGAGGAG
>JAIEZT010000169.1:31799-69299 GCA_019594935.1 Periophthalmus modestus | reverse complement strand
CCCCCTGATTGGCAACTGGGAACAGGTGTGGAGCCAACCAGGGGGGCAGCAACCAAAAGGCGGGACAGGAACAGAGCTGGATCCGGAGCAGGAGCAGGGTGAGGGTCAGAATCCCCCGGCGGGGCAGGCAGGCAGGGTCGAGGCAAACAGGACACGCAGGCAGGTGAGCAGGACAGCAGGAGGAATCAGAACCCTCCCGGCGGGACAGATCAGCACGACCGTTACAAATGTCCATGTTTGAAAAGTTACACTATGTAACTTTTCTTGTTTCCATAGAGATGCCTGGAATTTACCTGATCTATCTCCATGGAGACAGCCAGAAAAGGTAGTGCAGCTTGAGGCAAAACCAGAACTAAACCAGGACTAATCCAGCATGAAAATACACAAAAACCTTTGAATGGGCAAAAGTCCTCAAAATGTCACCTATAACCTGGAATCTGAGACCAACAAATTACCATATTTCTGCAATTACAGCATCTTTTCCTCCCTTCTTTCCAATTCTCCAGTGTTTACACGCATTTGACACTTTTGAGACTGCGCTCTGCTTTTTGCTTTTTCTATTACCTAAAATCCTTTCATCTAAGGGCAAAATTCAATTATTCAAACGATTCTGACAAGGGCGTAGGATCTGACAGACTGAACCCAGCCACAGAGTCGAGCTTTGTCAGCCCAAAACCCACCAAACACCTCAGCTTTCCAGGAACGCGCTCCACGAGGCTGAAAAAGTGCTTTGCTGATTGCACATTAGAAGTGCGGACTGCAGACATAAACCAGAGCAGAGACAGCGCAGACAGTGGACTAAACAAAACGACCACTCTCACTCAAAATGGAGAGAGCTCATTATCATTAGCAAGGCAGGCGATTTGTGAAATAAGCACTTTTTGAGCCAATGCGGATTTAAAAAGTGCTGGAAAATGGCTTCGCTCTGAATGAACACAGCTATATTAGTTTAAAAGGGGGGGTTGGTTAACTCTATCGATTATTACTCAGCTTGTGTTCAAATGTGCACAAAACACCACGACGAAAGTGGGATTAAACTGGGACTAAACCAAGAACTAAATCTGGACTAAAACTAATTAAACTGCCACAGACTATAGCTCACAAAGAAAGTAATTACACAGACAACTGAGTGTTTTTTTTTTTTTCCAAATCAACTTAGGCAGACAGGACCGTCTTTAACAGCCACATCAAATCAGTAACATCTGCAGCTTTTTACCATCTAAAAACATTGCAATAATCTAAAGTTTACTGTCAAAACCAGACTTAGAGAGACTTATCCTTGACTTGCCATTGATGTGATGAATAGATTATGGTAAATTTAAATCTAGACACTTGGAGAGGCTGAGGAGGCTGGTTCTTCTGCTGCTGTCGGAGCTGAATAGTTTGAGTTGTGATTGGTGGAGAGACTACACTGGTGGGATTGGGTGACAGGTGACACTAAGGAGGAACGCCTCAGTGATAAATGTCGCTCTGATTTGACTTCTACACATTTATCAGTCTGGAGCGGCTCTCGCATCATGATAAATACTTGAATCTGATTGGTCGAAGCGTCACAACAGTGGAACAAGCTGAAAAATGACTCTTTTGTTACATCAATTTGAGAGAAAAGCAAAGATATCATCCCTGTCTGCAAACGCACAAAGAAAGCACAAGCAAAAAACGGTTTGTACTGACGCTAAAATAGGCTGAAGTACGTCTTTGGTCCTTTCGATCGCTTCACCTTTGGCTCCGCTCAAACCACAACGCTGCGCTCTGATTGGTCTGAACCACTGGATAACCGAGCAATCACAAAAGCAGGAGCCGGGCCAACTTCATTAATCTTCCTGGCCAGGTTAGACTGCTCCTGGTTTCATTTATGATTTAGTTTCATTATTCTATAACTGATAAACTGATTTATTTTAATGTTTGCGTAATAGCTTGTAAAGACGTCATCCAGTTTAAACACCAGGAGAGATAAAGACGGTATCGACAGTGAGCGTGTGTCCTGCCATGACTGTCTCAATGTCACAGAGCGGCTGGAGCAGAGCCGAGCGGAGCTGGTGGTGCAGATGGTCCATTATTCTTCTCTGTGGGATCGTGAGAATACATGTGGCTTATACCCTGTCTGCAAAAAGTCTGTTTTTCAAAAAGTCTGTGTTGATACTACGGAATAGACTCGATACCGATACGATACTGTGATGACAAACACTCTTTCTTTAGAATTTTCAACATAATAATAGCACTTTTTTATATATTACCATGTGGCTTTATATCTGTGTAATCCCTCAGTCATCTGTCCATCCACCTCTCCATCTATCCATCCATCCGTCCGTCTATCTGTCTGTCATCTGTCCGTCCGTTTGTCCATCCATCCGTCTGTCTATCCATAAGTCCATCCGTCCATCTGTCTGTCCGTCCGTCCATTTATCTGTCCATCTATCTGTCCGAATCTGTCAGTCTATCTATCTATCCATCCATCTGTCTGTCAATCCGTCTATCTATCCATCAATCAATCTATCTATCTGTCTGTCTATCCATCTGTCTGTCTATCTGTCTACCCACCCACCTATCTATCTGTCCATCCGTCTATCTATCTATCTATCTATCTATCTATCTATCTATCTATCCGCCCTTCTATCCATCCATCTATCTATCTGTCTTTCCGTCCGTTCATCTATCTATCCATCTATCTGTCCATCCATCCGTCCGTCCGTCCATCCATCTATCTATCTGTCCATCTTTTTGTCCATCCATCTATCTATCTGTCTATCTATTTATCTATCTGTCCGTCTATCTGTTTGTCTATCTGTCTGTCTCTCTATCTGTCTGTCCATCTCTCTGTCTGTCTCTCTATCCATCACACAGCATGTATTACTAGACATACTGTGTATTTAATATGAAACAGAAACAGTTTGAATGTTCTTGAGCCGTTAGACTGAAAACATTATCACAAAATTGTTTGAACGTTTCATTTGGGGTTTTTAACTGGTCCAGTCAAAAGTCAGTGTGGTTCAGAGCAGACTTGGATAAACTGGATACATTCATAAGTTAAACAGCGCTAAAGGACAGTCATATTATCAAAAAGCACATTTATTTTCATAAGACAAAGGAAAAAATTAAGTGTGATTTTAACTGTGATTTTTTTCCCCCTGCAAATTTCTCAGCCTTATTTCCAACATTTTAAGGCCAAAAATAGATTATATTTTGGTAGAAAAGCAGACGGAAGCTGTAGTCCTGGACACAAACTTGGAATTGTTATTATTTGGGCATAATACAGTTTTTTCTTCAGTTTTATGTATTTAATAGCTTTATCTCTATTCACATGGGACTAGATTTATCAAGGATCCTCTGGTAAATTGTAATAATAACGAACATCATCTGTTTCTAGTCCTGTGTGAGACATTTCCCCTGAAGTTTATTTACTGTAATTCTTCAAACTCGGGTCATTCTGGTCCTGTGTGAACTCTCCTCTGTAACTCGGTTTGTTTTTGAAGCTAATAGTGATTCAAAACGTCGCCACGGCTCATTTTAGGTCCAAATACAAACTAAATTAATAATATTCATTTCCCACGGACCGTACTCTAATCCAGCTATTGTTTTTTCTGCAATTAAAAAGTAAAAACCTCAAAACAAACTGCAGTAAAAACATAACCCCACTGTGCAGCAACCGAGGACGAGTAGCAAAAGCCAAAAGCCAAAGTTTGGGAGCTTTTGGTGCAAAGTTTGTTAAGTTTGGAGGAGCCAGACAGAGCGAACAGGTTAAAAGAGACAGACCATGATCATTTGACGTCATTCTGATCGACGTGGTAAGAAACAACGACGTCTGACACTACAGTACAGGTGCATTCTGCTAAAAACAAACTTAAAATAAAAGCAGCGTTGGTTACATGATGAATTAAAAGGTTATAATGTTGTTTCGGTGTGTTTCTCAGTCCAACATTTACAGAATAAAGTCCATAGAAACTGGTCGATTACTGGCATTATTATATATATTAATGCTCAATGATGAAAAACCTTGAAAAGCCCACATTCTCCACAGATGTGACCTGTAACTTGCCCTGGTGCGTTTGTCTCCTTAATGCGATCGTTAAAAGTCCTATATCATGAAAAATCGCCTTTAATCCATGTTATAATGTTGTTACCTCATCAAAAACAGACCTGGAGCTGTGTTTTGTTTCATTCACGTTTGGGCAACCTTTTACTATTAGCCTGTCTACATCTCCAAACCTCTAAATGCTCTGTTCCACCTTGTGATGTCATGCAGTAGTAGTTTTCAAGTTAACAGCTCCTTTTACCTTTAGTTCAGTGGAGATCAGCCATTTCCAGGGCTGAGTTTAACCAAATGATTCTAGTGAAGGAGTATGGAGTTTAAACACAGCTGAGCATTTCCTGTATTACCACATGATGACATCACAAGGTGGAACAAAGTGTTTTCAGTTTGAGAGAAGAACTCAGCACCTTTAAATAAATGTAACAGAGCTCTACGCACCTATGTAAGTGCGTTTTCCTCACAGACACAGACACTATCCGAGTTTGTACTTTTACCGTCTTTGAAACCAATTTAAACTTTTCCTTTCCACATCATCTCTCCTCTGGCTCCTGATATCACAGCGCTGCTCCACTGAAGACTTATTTAAGTTTAGAGACAGAGGCAGCGCTGGAGTTTCTCTTAAAACACTGCCACAAGACAAAGAAGAGACGGAGGAATCAATACCGGCTTAATGCATACACTTCTGATACAATAGAGTATATAGACTCCGATACGGCATTATCTCGAGTGGTTAAGTAAGATATGGTATTGTGCTCACTAATGCACAGACACAGAGCAGCGCAAGAGAGAAAGAACGATATAGAAAATCAATGCGCTGTTACTGTAATCTTTGTTAAAGGCCCTGTACCTGCAGTTTCCCATGTGTTTGATGTATTTTATATGTATTTTGCTCACTCCAGTACATATATATTGTTAAAGCAGCTCTTGAGATTAAAATAAGTTTGCTGCATGCTCTCCAAATCTAATGATAAAGCCCTTATTGTCTGATACGGAAGTGCGCAGATAGCATGCTAGTTGTTGTTGGCATTACAGCGTCGAACAAACCTCCGCTCTCGTCTCTGAAAGCTGCAAAAAGTGGTTATAAACTCATCATAGTGAGTAAATTGGATGGTCTGAATGCTTCAAGTAAGTGAGGAGTGACTTTGGATCGCTGCAAACTGTGTAAAAGTTCAGTTTTTCACATTTTTAAGACGGTAAAAATCAGGTGCAGCGCCTTTAATATCTGGCAATGTCTCAGTAAACAAACAGCATCAAGGGAAATTCTTTTATCAATACTGTGCTTGTGTAAAATGAATCCAAATTATAATTTTGAGTTGTTATCTGCTCCATTAATTGGCAGATTTCAGTGTGTCTGCGTCTGTTGTTACTATAATTGCTGAGCAGCTAATAAACCATTTGAACAAAAGAATCTGGTGCCACAGACGAACCTGCTGCACACGTTTTTGCTATAAAATGACACACATGCAAAGGTGTTCAAGATGATTTCAAGTGGAGGGTTTGCACCTAGATTTCACGACTTACCGTGGAACATTTTAGGGATTTCAGGCTCCATGGAGATGAGGGAAAAGTGACATAATGAAAAGTGAGGGAAAAGTGACATAATGCACCTTTAATACCTGCTTTAAAACAGTCTGAATGTGCCATACGGGGCTGTAAATGCCTGATCTTGTCTCGCCTCTGAAGCTAAGCAGGGCTGGGTGTGGTTAATACTTGGGAAGACAAGGTGCCACAGCGACTTTACTGCAAACTGTTGCTGTGTCCTTGGGCAAGACACTTCAGCCCCATTGCCTTGTGTGACTGCGGCGTGTGCGTGAGTGTTGGTCGTGGTCGGACTGGCAGCCTCACTTCTGTCAGTCATGAATGTACTATGTAATGTACTGCAAATCGTTTAGGTCCTATATAAATCCAATATCTCATTATTATAGACCCGTGATTTAGAACAGGCCCAAACTGTGGCCCGGGGACCAAATGCGGCCCTCAGACCAATTTTCTTGGCCCTCAAGCTTCCAGGTGAATAGGCCCATATTACCTTAAACAGTACTTTTTACTGTATATTTCTGAAAATCTACTTCAACAAGGCCATTTCAAATACTGAATATGTCCCACTGAGGATGCAGCATGAATAAAGGTCCAGTGGTTCAGTCTGACTCAGGAGTGGGCAAACTTTTCTTTACTTTTCACTTTTCTTTTCTTTGACAAGCTCATTTTTGCAGGAAGGTGATAAGAGAATAAGAGAATAATACATGCAAACAAGGTGGATGTAGCTGAAGTGCGCCATCTTTTGGGAAAGGTAAATTGAACAAGGTTTATCCTTACCTATTTTAATATAATTTGATCTCATTCTGCGGGCCGGATTAATAAGCCCAAGAGACCATAGTTTGCCCACCCCTGGTCTAACAGAACCACTAGACCACTCTGTCTGTAATAATAATGCAGATTTGAAGTATTCACTGTGTTGGTGACCAGTCTATGTCCCTAAATCGGCCATTTGGACACCTCGGATTTAGAACCAATGAATGTGAATAACTAACAAAATTAAATCAACCCATGCATCAATCATAAACTGTTCAACACACAAAACTTACAAATGTCTCTAGTCTTTAAACTGTTAAAGGGGCATTATGCAATTTTCAGACGCTCCTTACGAGTAACCCACAAGCCGACGACTCCCACACAACTATTCAACATAAATATACAAAAAACTGTACACAACAACCGCACAAACCTGATGCGATGTGTAGTAGTTTCATTAGCGGTATGTGCGTGTTGTAGTGCTCTGAAGGGGGAGTGACTTAGTGTGGAGAGCAAACAAAGGGAAGACTCAGTGTGTCAAAAGTGAAACTTATAAAACATGTTAATACCTGTTTTTTTGGTGAATATTGCATTTTCAACACAATAAAAAGCAACATACTGATCCAAATATGTTATGTGTGAGCAGTTAAAACCCCACAGAAGTAAAAAACCCCGTCTTTATCACTAAATAAAACCAGCTCTGGAGAAAAACACTGCTCTGAGACAGCCACATTAGATTCACCAAGTCTGTCATAACAAAACCCAACTCCACTGCCTTAAGGACACACACAAAACACACAAACACACAAAAAATACAAACGCACACATATGAAACCAGTGGAGTGGAGACCCGGAGCAGAGAATAGAGAATCCATTACTGCACTTCCTGTTCCAGCGCTGCAGAGGAGATGTTATTGTGGCTGTGTGCGCGATGCCATTTTAATCAAGTGTGTTTTTATCTGTTATTAATATGCAACAGAGGTGATGGGAGAAGAAATGAGTTAGTGAGGAGTGAATGAATGAAATTACAGGAGCAGTGCAGCCGGCGTCGCAGCAGAGCAGGAGGTGTGGGAGAGAACAGGCTTTACTGGAAAGAAAACGCACCCCGTGAACGATCAGACTGAGAGTGAGGAGCCGTGAGGTGGATTTTTAAAGAAGGATAAGCCAAATTAAAAACTGGAATTTAAGGGATGAACAACAGAACGCCATTGTGATGTTTTGGGGGTCATATTGTCTGCTAGAGAGCGTCAGTTTCATTACAATATCGTCTTACATTGTTAATAGTGTGATTTGTACCTGCACTTTTAGGCCATGTGGGAAAGTGCGATAAGAACTGTACTTTAAAGCTGATCTATTATGCAAAATTTATTTTTCAGAGCTTTTAACCCGTCTGGTTCACTGTCTCAAAGTTGTTTTTGAAGTAATATGTGCATGTTTGAGCATGTTGTGCATGTTAATTACTTATTTTTAAGACGCTATACTACCGATCAATCCCTGTTTTCAAAGCCACGGCCTCTGTACTTGTGCTTTGTTCTTTAATTTTATTTTTTTTAAGCAATTTTGGTACAAATGAAAAAAAAAATCTGCTACTCGCTAGTGTGATCTGATAGTGTAGCGTTTTGTGATAATGTTTATGGTGACGTCAGCTCCCATTTGGGTGTCATTTATTTATTCTTTTTTTTGTAAATATCAAATTTATGATATATTACTGCTTCTTTTCAATAATCTTTATATTTTTCCAGTTATTATCCATGCGTTTTAACTCACAAAAGACGTTTGTTCAGTGAATTATGCACAATTTTGCAGGTGCACTGGGGTCTAATCGTAAATGTATGTGTTTTCACTGTTGTGATTGGTCGATTAAACTGAAGGGGGCGGTCCCTTAACTTATATAAGGGGAGCTGAAGGGGCTGTACTTAAACCTGAGGACGGTCAGAGTGACCGAAACGTTGTAAGAATAAAATTGAATCAAGAGTGAGACAGTATGCGGGAGTTTCCTTAAAAAGTTTTCCTTAAAAAGCTTTTCTAATGAGCGAACTTGTCTCTTTTATTAAGTAATTTTAGATCAATATTGAGATTTACATGTCCAAATTATAACATAATGATCCACGGGTGCCACAGATTATAACTACAGCAGACACGAGCGCAATATGTCTTTAGGTTTTATAGTTGTTTTCAGTTGAGCATAAAACAAGGCAAACAAAAAAGAACAAGTGGGCTAATGAGGGAGACATTAGTGGGAGTTATAGACTATGAAGAAAAGGTATTGAGCTGTTTTTTCAAGGTGTTTAGTGAGTTTCTGATGTGGAGGAGGAAGTTCCAGAGGTAAAAAGGCTGGCCTGAGGCGCTAGAGCAGTGCTTCTCAATTATTTTCTGTTCTGCCCCCCCATATGACGAAGAAAAACTTCTGCGCCCCCCTACTCTCCGCCGCAACACAACTACCTTATTTTACAAATCCATTTACATATCCATTTCTTTGATGCATTGAATAAACGACTGAGAAAATCCCCACAGCTCCTGCCTCTCATTCGTCATCTTCGAGGGACAGAGGCAGATTACTGTAATGACGGTAAAATATCTAAAGAGCCTCATGCCTCTGCTTTGAGACGCTGTTTGAATTTACATGAAGCACAGTTGGTTGCAGAGTTATGGTAATAGAAAGTCCACAACCGCGAGTCTATCGGCGACGATAGGACCCGACGCCTCTCCTCTTACGGGGTTTGTTCTCTCTGTTCACTCTTGCTCTTTACTGTTTACACTTTACCCTTTGCATGTATGAGTGTACACAGTATTAATTCTATGGCCTAGAGCTAATACTCACACTCTAACAATGAGAGCACAACTGCCACCTACTGTAGTGGATGTGCAATTACACTTTACTCTAGTACGGCAAAAGAAAAGCATGTTCCCCGGGGTGTCTGGGGTGAGGGAGGTCTGGGAGTCCCTGCTTAGACTGCTGCCCACGTGACCCAGCCCCAGATAAGGGAAAGAAAATGGATGGATGGATGGATGGATGGCCATGCACATAAATCTATAATCTTTCTACAGAGTGTTCAATTGCACTACTAAAGAATTATTATAAAACCTTTGATAATACACTTATGCATGATATATTGTTACAGTGCACAATGTGGCCCAGTGAAAAGTCCCCTTAAATTTGGAGGAAAAGTAAATTTAACTTCTCAGAGCTGACAGAGAAGTGTGCCATGTCCCCACTGTACCATTAGTCACCGCAGAATAACAGCACCAGAACTACTTTTTATGGATGTACCCAACCTCCAAACTCCTTGTCCTCTCCTCCACTCTCCTCCACACTTTTTAACAAATCTAACAGAGGTTTTTCAGTCCTGTTCCAGCAAAAAATCATCATCAAAACCTCAATGTCAAAAACGGCGTCTTTGTATAAGGAGATACTCAGGCTTAATCTCAAGTGGTATTAGTGAAGTGCGCTGAATTTGAAACAAGGGGACTGTGTTCACGGTTCCCCCGGCAACTCTCAAAAAACGTTTTCCCAAGTTCAGATGAATTAATTACCTCTGAAATGTTAGTTAGCTTTACTCAAGAACCATTCTCAATCCCTGGAGTACAGTGACAGTAAGCTAATCACTAACCAGGTACTTAACAATGCTTAAAGTGAGAGAGCAGCCCATAATGATGTGAGCTACTAGGACAGGGCGGTTTCTCTCTAAAACTCCTTGCTTTGGGGTTGGACTTAGTTAACTCAAGGAAGTATAAAACCCATTGTGTCAAGCCAGTACCATCGAATGTAAAATGGCTTCTGGATGTGATCAAAACATCTTTATTGCAAAAACAGTGTCCAGGTGACCTCCCGTGAAACCTTCTCTAGTAGAGTTTAGCTTTAACAGATGAAAGAACCGATCCGCACTGCAGTTCTTTGGGGCTCTGAAGTTTTCTACAATTGTTGTCTTTGGACCCAGCACGCAGTCACAACTTTTATTGGTTGTGCACACCTCTGTCTACCAGTACCAGGGGTGGTGCGGGGCGATGAAATTTACTTGGAGCGTTTGCACTGCAGTGGCCAAAATGACATACACAAATCACCCAAATGTATAAGGGGGTTTCTACCCTCAAGGAGACTTTTGCAAAAAATCCTGTATTCTGCTGCTGTCATTTGGATTTTTTGTGTGTTTTTGCACTATTTCCCTCCTCCCTTTTGTATCTGAGCCTGGAGCTGGGTGGAGATTTGTGCTCCTCCCGTTCACACCTGCACCTAATCTGCATCAGCTGCATCTGGGGAGGATAAAGGATCCAGGACCTGACACTCGGAGCCAGATTGTCTTCTCATCTTCATGTCATGTACTTGCTCGTCTATCTAGTGATGGTGAGATGAAGCCCCATGAAGCATCGATACTTTTAGTCAACTGTGCTGGCACATATGCCGACACCTCATAAGGATTAATTTACTCTATAGTGCCATCAAGAGGTCAATAAAATGTACTACAATCTAGTTTCCACCTCAGCGCCATCAACTGAACAAATGTGCAACAAAACCAGTGATAGGACGACAGTGAAACACATTATTAGAAATAGAAGTGCACTTGTGTTACTTGTACTAGTGCTTCTAATTAAACCCCAATATTTTTCATTGGTTTTTATTCATTCATTTATATTTCAAATGACACACGGTTCACGCCAAACCGGCAAACTACTTCCTGAATCAGGCACGTGGTACGGTGCTTCAGGAAGGTTACGTCATCAAACCACGCTCCGAACCACATTTGCTCTGAATTTTTACTGATTACTCGACACCGTAACATCACTAGATTCTACTCCTTGGAACTACCCCGCACCTCCGTCTGCGACCCAGCGCTCCAAGTCCAGTATGAACACCCCAGACTTTGACCCTGCGACCCACAACCCAGGACTACTGCCTACAACAGCGCCCCCAGCTGTCTGTTATGACGACCTTCATTCAACTTCCTGTATCTACAAATAAACTCTGTTCTGTTTCCCCGAGCCCTGTCTCTTTGGTCCCCCGCTCAGTCTTTATGACAGCTGCATTTTAGTTACTATTTTTTGCCAACAATAACTCGGTGAGATGTCATTTATGCTTAAAACTATGCATCAAATACGGGTCAGTACAATTCTTTGTTGTTTGATGTTATGTTCAATCATATATTTCAAGTAAAATGTTCAATTCGATGGTTAATTTACACTTAAAAATCAGCTGAACCCTCAATTTCTCTGGACAGGACAGCTTCTTGAGATTCCACAGTTAGTCCATTGTCATTTTAAAAGCTTTTCACACTAAGGCCCATTCTGCAATTTGTCGATGCAGAAGTTTTATTTCGAAAAGAGAAAGGGAGGTGTTAAGTTGTGCTGGAGGAACTTTTCTGACTTTTCTTTTGTGCTACATGGGAATAAAAACGCATGACTTGACGGCACTTTACGACCCGCGATGAAACAAAACAGGAAAAAACGATGCAGCGCACGGGAAGGGTTGGCCGCTGACAGCTCCTTAAAGAGCCGCAGTCGGTCTGTACTGACGGGAGGGACGGGAGAGGGAGTAGCCACCGGAAAGTGCAGCCGTGGCACCCGTCTTATATCTCTCCCATCTGGCATCAAACAAACCCAACACTGGCCCACACAGACGACAAGCCGAATGGGAAATCTCCACTCTGCCACTGACAAGGAGCTTTTGAGAAACAACAAACCTCAGTGGTAAAATCCTGACTTTCTGAAATCAAAGCACATTCTCATATTCCCAACTTTTCATCTCTGTAAAATGATAAATAGTCATAAATATAGCACTTGTCTACATTTAACCTCCTGAGACGTGGCATTCTCATGTGGACAACACATTTTGAGTTGTCTAGGCTGAAATGCAACTTTTTAGAAGATGAAGATGTTCAATTTAGAATATTTTTAAGAGTTTAGAATATTCAGGATATTTTTTATTTTTATTTTTTGTAAAGGCTTATGTCCCTTGTACCTCTCAGCAGCTCTTCACATGAGACACATTGTTCCAATCATTGTTTTTACTCAGGACAAATGTTGCCGTTTCAGGCACTTAATAAATAGTTTTTGCAAATCATTATTCAAGTGTTCTAACACAATGATTAAAATGTATAAAGGATGTCCTCATATGTGGAGGTGACTTTTCTCAGAAACTACATAATGTAAAAAGATAATTCTTTGTTTTTACACTCATCAGCCCAAATAAAGAGAAAAAATCTGTATCTGGGCTCCCTATTAGTTTAAGAATCTCAAAATTTCTGTTGAGCCAGTGTGCGTGGGACATTTTTGTGATGCATATTTTATCGAATTTTTCACCGAGCCGGTCGAGCTGATACCCCCATGTAAGACTTTTCGTGCATGTTCAGGGGGTGAAAAAGGGGTTTGAGCGGGGGAAAAAAAATAATAATAAGAAGAAACCCAGCAAAAACAATTAAGAGCTCGGGTCTCAAGAGGTTAAGGCATTTAAAGCATTTTACATCAAGGAACTACTCACCCATTCACACACACACCAGTGGGCACAAAGACTGGGTGTGATGTGGGTTAAGTGTCTTGCCCAAGAACACAACATCAGCTGTAATTGCACCACCAACCTTTGAATCACCTCTACCAACAATGTTTATGTCAAGATCAGAATTCAAAGCCGCCAACCCTGTGCCAACCCGAGCTTGCCATACCTAGCTCACCATAACTGAAGCATGCTAAATAGTCGAGTGATTTCAGTTGAATTTTAAAGAGTTTTGGATCTATCGCTGACGCTCAGAAAGAGCCCAGTGTTCGTGAAGGGAGGAGAGGGAGAACACAGCGCTCATTTATAAAGAACCGAACTAAGGACGGAGCTTAAAGGCCCTGCGCCCGGATTTTTGACATGCATTTGAGCAAAATTTGTCCTGCAGCATTACACATCTTGAGGTCAAAATAAGTCACCTGCATAACCTCTGCATCCAATTATAATGCGTTTTCTTGTCCGAGAATCAGGAGGTGCATTGTTAGCATGCTAGATGAAGGAAAAACCCAGCTCTGGCCTCTGGAAGTTGTGAAAAACGCTTGTACGGTGAGTAATTAGGATGCTCAGAATGCATGTGGTAAGTGAGGTAAAACTTTGCAAACTATTTAAAATGAACTGTTCTGTTTTTCAGGTTTTAAGATGGTGAAAATCAGGTCTTCACTGGTCAAAATGAGGACAGAAGCTTAAATTTAAAAGTTCATGTGTTTAATAGTTGATAAGACATATTGACTGGGGTTAGAGACAAATAAATAAGCTGTTTATTTGTTAGTCTGAATGAGATTGTGTGAAGAGATAAAGAGGCAGCAGCTGAGATGAAAACATGGTAAAAGCTGCAGTTTGTCACAATAACATGTTTAGTTAGGATTATTTTTAACATTTAACAACTTTTAAAGGTAGATTATGTAACTTTTGTGATGGGGGGTCTGCTATCTGCTTGTGTCCATGGAGATTTTGTCACTTTGCCTGGAATTTTCCACAAAATTACACCTCTCTATCTTGAATCAACAGCATTACTCTAACCACCGAGCCAAAAGTGAACACAGCCTCTCATTTATAGATTTATTTATTCATGTATTAATTTATCCATGTATTTCTTGATTTCTTTCTTTATTCATGTATTTCTTGATTTCTTTCTTTCTTTATGTATTTCTTGATTTCTTTCTTTCTTAATTTATTAACGCATTTATTTATTTATTCATCTTTTTCTTGATTTCTTTCTTTATTCATGTATTTCTTGATTTATTTATTTCTTTATTCATATATTTCTTTCTTCCTTTCTTTATGTATTTCTTGATTTCTTTCTTTCATTCTTGATTTCTTTCTTTATTCATTTATTCATGTATTTCTTTCTTTCTTTATGTATTTCTTTCTTTATTCGTGTTTTTCTAGATTTCTTTCTTTCTTTCTTTATTCATTTATTTCTTTATGTATTTCTTGATTTCTTTCTTTCTTTATTCATGTTTTTCTTGATTTCTTTCTTTATTAATTAATTTATGCATTTATTTATTCATGCATTTATTTATTCATGAATTTATGTATTCATGTATTTATTTATTGGACCGGCACAATGTAAATGAACAAACCTGGTTCAAGATGAATGTCATGTGTTTGTTTTCTTTATACTTTCCACTTTGTACATTTTAGATACATAGAGGACACGGCTCATCTGCAGCAAGATACATGGAGTTATGCAGTAAAGAAAAGAACGTGAACTATTTTTGATGTTATAGTAAAATCCTTAAAGTATCCACTCGTTGCTTTGTCGACAGCGCTGCAAACCCTTGGCCTTCTCTCAATGAGCTTCTTGATAAAGAAATGATTTCCACTTCACAGCTGCGCCTCGTCAGGGTCGAGAAATACCAAAAGTGCAAAGCATCGGTCAAAAATCTATGGAGTTATTTTGAGTTTATTGTTGTTTGCTACATTCCTCGTGTGTTCATTCATAGTTTTGATGCCTTCAGTGAGAATCTACAGTGTAAAAAACTAAATGAAAAAGTGTGTCCAAACTTTTGACTGGTGGTGTACATTGAAAATAACTCCGTGAGCCTCTGCTAACGAACTTTTTGTCTACAGAATTACAGCATATGCTCCGTGTCTTTCAAGTGTAAAGATATAGCTCATGATAATTGCTTCTTCCCCTCTTGTGTACAAGGCCACATTCTTTAGTTAAAGTTATCTATCAAAGACTAGGAGCAGTGTAGGACGAGCGAGATAAGGACGGCGGGGGCAGTTTCTGTTCTAAAGCTCATGTTCTGTATTTTAGTAACTCTCGTCCTTTTATTAATGGTTCTCCTTATGTTATGTTATGTTGTTACCTCATCAAAATGTCTCAGTAATTATTCTGTCCACATTTCCAAAGCTCAAAATGCTCTGTTCCACCCTGTGATGTAATGAAGTGGTAGTTTTCAAGTTAAAAACTACCTTTTGAGGTTGAGCTTACACAGCCCGGTACATACATGCATCAGGCTGAATTTTCTGCTTTTCAGTGAGTTGTTTTCAGGCATTTTGAAACTAAAAGCGATGTTTTAATAAGTGTTTGAACATTACAAGATGTGTAGCGCTTCGGGCTAACAGCGCTAACATGTGCTGGGATATTGCTCCATATGGTTCATGAATGTGCCCCAAAATATTTTAAAACTAAATGAAAAAGTTGGAAAAAATAAAAATAGAACCATGATAAATGAAAGATTTGAGTCCTAGGTTAGACCTGGTTTAGTCCTGGATTAGACCTAGTATAGTGCTGGTTAGATCTGGTTTTGGCCTAAATTAGACCTTGGTTTGGCCTAGGTTAGACCTGGTTTAGTCCTGGTTTAGACCTAGTATAGTCCTAAATTAGATCTGGTTTAGACCTAGAATTAGACCTAGGTTTGGCCTGGATTAGACCTGGTTTAGTCCTGGTTTAGACCTAGAATTAGACCTAGTATAGTCCTGGGTTAGAACTTGTTTAGTCCTAAATTAGATCTAGGATTGGTCTTTGTCAGATCTGGTTTAGTTCTGGTTTAGACCTAGTATAGTCCTGGGTTAGATCTCGTTTTGACCTGGATTAGACCTGGTTTAGTCCTGGTTTAGACCCAAAGCCTGTACTATTAAAGCTAGATTAGAGTTATCGAGGTAACTTCAGTGTTAACTCTGGTTTAGCAGAACAATGAAGCTGAGGAAATGGACACGGCGCATGTTTCTTTATATCAATGTGTCCGGATTTATAAAGAGGAATGATACTTGAGCACATTCATACACAATGTTAAACTACTACGCCTACTGCATCACACTAAATACATGCTACTATCTGCACAGATTTGAAAACATAAGTGCAGTTCATTCAGCCCATGGCTGGCGCTGTATGATGATGTCATAGTCTCTGTTCCCTGACTTCAGCACTTTGACACTTCTACATCAATAGATGATATTCAAATAGGCTCTACTTTCTCCGTGGCGTAACTTGCGTGGGCGTAATTGTTCGCTAAGTGCCGACTTCACATGAACGCAGCGGCCACATTTACTTTGGCCTGTTATTATTTTACTCAGTATTTCAGAATTTTTATAACTTTTACCTTTTCTATCATTCTTATTAGTCGGCTAACGCTAAACCCGGGCCCCTGTTCTGTCACTTCACTCAGAAAATCTGAAGTTGACAGGTCAAGCTGTGAACCCGCTTCAGGTCCTGGGTTAGACCTGGTTTAGTCCTGGTTTAGTCCTGAGTTAGACCTAGTTCAGTCTTGGGTTAGACCTGGTTTAGTCCTGGGTTAGACCTGGTTCAGTCTTGGGTTAGACCTGGTTTAGTCCTGGGTTAGATCTGGTTCAGTCCTGGGTTAGACCTGGCTTAGTCCTGGGTTAGACCTGGCTTAGTCCTGGGTTACACCTGGTTTAGTCCCGGGTTACACCTGGTTTAGTCCTGGGTTAACCTGGTTTAGTCCTGGGTTAGAGCTGGTTTAGTCCCGGGTTAGACCTGGTTTAATCCTGGGTTAGACCTGGTTTGGTCCTGGGTTAGATCTGGTTTAGTCCTGGTTTAGACCTGGTTTAGTCCTTAGTCCTGGTTTAGACCTGGTTTTAGTCCTGGTTAGACCTGGTTTAGTCCTGGTTTAGTTTAGTGGTTTAGTCCTGGTTTAGTTTAGTCCTGGTTTAGACCTGGTTTAGTCCTGGTTTAGTCCTGGTTTAGACTTGGTTTAGTCCTGGTTTAGACCGGGTTAGACCTGGTTTAGTCCTGGGTTAGACCTGGTTTAGTCCTGGGTTAGACCTGGTTTAGTGGGTTAGACCTGTTTAGTCCTGGTTTAGTCTGGTTTAGTTTAGACCTGGTTTAGTCCTGGTTTAGTCCTGGGTTAGACCTGTTTAGTCCTGGTTTAGTCCTGTAACACTCCAGATGCTGCTAGAACATAAACAGAGGACATTTCGTTAGGTGTGGGGTTGTGCGAACGTGATGAGGCTCTAATTATTCCTGACGTCTGAGCTGATTGGTCTGAAATGGAAATCACTCTTATTATTTTCCTAATCCGTGTTCACATTAAGATTCCAAAGCATTTGTCTGGTCCGGCCTCTTCTTTGACTGAGGAGAGCAGTTCGTTTGGAGCTCGGGGCCTGGTTTAATTAGTCTGTCGCTGATGGACACATAGGCCACCGCAAGAAGAAAAAAGAAAGATTTTTTTTACTATTACACCTCTTTGTTTGGGTTCAAAATCATTCCTTTGATATTCAACGAAAATCAAACTGAAATTGCAATTTATATCACTGCCGTATTCAAATTGCAAAGGCTACATATTCCTCACCCATAAAAAGAACTGCATACTGCACATTAAAGCGCTCATATAACGTAGCTGTTAACCTGAAAACTACCACTCCATGACATCACAAGGTGGAATGGAGCATTTTGAGCTTTGGAGATGTAAGACTAGTAAACCAGGATTACTCAAACATGTGTGAATGAAACAAAACACAACTCTGGGTATGTTTTTGATGAAGTAACAACAGTATAATATGGCTTAAAGCTCACAAGAGTCAATTTTGTGTAATACAAGGCCTTTAAAAGACAATTAAATTTACATGATCACAAGCTGAGTGAGTAATCGATAAAACCCTGGCTGACAACAGATGTTTCACTTGTTCCAAATCCCATCTCATATTGCTGGGTTTCAGATGACACATTTTCAGGGCCCCATCAGCAAAATGGCTGATGTAAAATAAATCTAACTACTTTTGTAACTTGTTGATTAACTGTTTCTGTATTTATTACTTATTCGAGTTTCAAATATTGCATATATATTGCGGGAGGGGGTCTGTTTCGGGAACCACAGGGTCTCATCTCTGCTGTTTGCAGATGATGTTGTCCTGATGGCTTCATTGGGCCAGGACCTGCAGCACTGGGGCGGTTTGCAGCCGAGTGTGAAGCGGCTGAAATGAAGATCAGCTCCTCCAAATCTGAGGCCATGGTTCTCGACTGGAAAAAGGTGGTTTGCCCTCTCCGGGTGGGTGGAGAGTCCTTGCCTCAAGTGGAGGAGTTCAAGTATCTCGGGGTCTTGTTCCCGAGTGAGGGATGGATGGAGCGTGAGATTGACAGTTGGATCAGTGCAGCGTCTGCAATGATGTGGTCGCTGTATCGGACCATCGTGGTGAAGAAGGAGCTGAGTCGAAAGGCAAAGCTCTCGATTTACCTCAATCTACGTTCTGTCCTCACCTATGGTCATGACTCTGGGTAATGACCAAAAGGACAAGATCACGGATACAAGTGGCCGAAATGGGTTTCTGCCACGGGGTGACCGGGCGCTCCCTTAGAGTTATGGTGAGGAGCTCAGTCACACGGGAGGAGCTCGGAGTAGAGCCGCTGCTCCTCCACATCAAGAGGAGCCAGCTGAGGTGGCTCGGGCATCTATTTCAGATGCCTCCTGGACGCCTCCCTAGGGAGGTGTTCTGGGCATGTCCCACCGGGAAGAAGCCCCAGGGAAGACCCAGGATACGCTGGCGGGACTATATCTCTCGGCTGGTCTGGGAACGCCTCGGGATCCTCCCGGAGGAGCTGGGGGAAGTGTGTGTGGAGAGGGAAATCTGGGCCTCTGTCTAGATGTATAAATATGGCTGTGCAACTGAGTATCTCCTGATAAATGACATTTTAAGACCATACCTTTTAATTTACCGAGGGCCACATTTGACACATGTGCTATAGACCAATAATACTGAATACAGATAGGGGCAGTTAAAATCATTATAGTTAAAATGCAGATTTTTGTTGTAATACAGAGAGTTCTTGGGTCTAGTCACTAATAGAAATAATCAGATTCAACAGTTGCAAAATTACCTTTGGGATATTTCATAGGAAAGAAGTAAGAAATAGGAAAAACTGTCTTTTGTCCCCGTCTGGCAGCATGACATTAACACATCTAAAATCTACAATCTGAAAACCACTCATAGACTTTTTAACTGTTCCAAATCCCATCTCGTATAAACACTACATCAGTATAAGTCATTGTAAAATCATGTGAACAGCCCGAGCCCTGAGTCCCTGCAGTCTTCACCGTTTAGTGAGATGAGGAAGTACGCTGGGATGGGAGTTTCTAAATGTAAAATGCATGTCCGTGGTGTTTTTGAACAATAAAATCACAAGCAACTGATCTCTATGCAAAAGAAAAACAACTGAAATCTATAGGGAACGCAATGCTATCAGTAAATACACAAAGATGACATTATGGGCTGGCATCAAGGAACAAAAATACAGCTTTAATCTGCAAAAAAAAGGCACTGAAATGTCTTAAATTGTACCTATTCCAAATCCCATCTCATCTCAGCACTGCATCAGCACAGCACATGTCCCTACAGTCTTTATTGTCGAGTGAGAGGAGGAAGTATGGCTGAATGGGTTTAGTCCTGTTTTATCCCCGTGCTCCTCGCCTCATATTCACTTTACATCAGAGCGCTCGGATCACTCAACCGCACTGACACACTAACACCGTCTCCTGCACCTTACACAGTGCACAGAGATGTACTGAGGTCATACAGAACAGAGGACAGGAATGTGGGGTTATTTCAGCCATCTTTGATTTAGGCATGGCACATTTTTTTAGTTTTTGGGTTTATTTTACTTCTACTAGATATTAACTGCTAACACATAACATATTTAGCTCACCATGTTACCTTTTATTGTTTTAAAAATGACATAATCGTCGAAAAAAACTTATTAACAT
Source organism: Periophthalmus modestus (assembly GCA_019594935.1). NCBI lineage: Eukaryota > Metazoa > Chordata > Actinopteri > Gobiiformes > Gobiidae > Periophthalmus > Periophthalmus modestus. The sequence goes on along the minus strand of JAIEZT010000169.1, from coordinate 49,327 downwards.
GTTACAGGTTTCACTTTTGCTTTTGACGCTCGGGATCTCCTGCTCCCCTCTCATGATAAACCTCGTCCAGCACATACCGCTAATGAAACTACTGCATCACATCAGGTTTGTGAAGCTGTTGTGCACAGTTTTGTATCATTCTTTTGCATATTTATGGAGAATTATCATGTGACGCAGGCTTATAGGTGTAGCATTGCAAAAGCTTGTACGGCTAAACAATAAGTAGAGCTTGAATAAGGCTGAAATACTCAAATATGCATGGATGACATTTCAGGCTTGTTTTTGATGAGGGAACAATGTTGTAATGTGGTAGCTCCAAAAAGTCGAATTTGCACAATATTCTGTCTTTAATAACACAATCGTGGACACAGAATTAAAACAAATTCAGGAATTCACTGTTGTTTGGTAAAAAAAACATTGTGATATTGTGACATCCATGCTCTTACCCATTAAGAGCACTGGATTCTCCTTTTTGTAACTTATTGTTCAGCAAAAAAGGACTGAAACCTTTAAGGTCCTTTATTACACAAAAGTGGCTCTTGTGAGTTTTAAACCATGTTATTATGTTAGAACCTCATCAAAAACAGACCTGGAGTTGTGTTTCATTCAAACATGATTGAATAACACTTTATTATTAGTCTGTTCCATCTCCAAAGCTCAAAATGCTCCGTATATGTCCTGAAGTTGTCATTTTTCAAGTTAACAGCTCCTTTTACCTTTTGTTCAGTAGAGATCGGCTTTACTTTAAACAGAGTGGAGCACTTCCTGTATTACCACGTGACATCACAAGGTGGAACAAAGTGTTTTCAGTTTGAGAGGAAAAACTCTAAATATTAAGGATTTGTATGTTTAACTTGTGTGAATTCAATGAAACAAAACTTCGGGATGTTTTTTTGATGAGGAAATATTATAACATAGATCAAAAATAGTGCACAATAGGCCCTTTAATTCTAATAGTATTGTACTGTATTTGCAGAATGATATGATCCAATCTGAAATCACTACAGTTCTATATTCTCCTCTCATCTCTTATCCTAAACATCATATAACATTTTATAATAGGGCTGTGAGATTAATAGCACTGCAATTTGAACGCCTATAATTAACACATTGCAAAGACCGCAATTATAGCTAATACAATGTTTACTGCAGAGCTCAGAATGTGTGTGTCTCCATGTGAGTAAAAGCTGCTAACCCTGTAGTTTCGACCTCTACAAACATGTCCCTGTGTGTCAGATGCCCTCCCTGTGTGTCAGATGCCCTCCCTCTGTGTCAGATGCCCTCCCTCTGTGTCAGATGCCCTCCCTCTGTGTCAGATGCCCTCCCTGTGTCTCCTTGAGATCTTATTTAATGTAAAAGCTGCTAACCCTGTAGTTTCGACCTCTACAAATATGCTATAAAATACGTGGGATTCTTGTATTAGTTTATCAGTTCATATTTCAGTCTTTTCTCAGATGTTACTGCCTCTGGACATGTTTAAAATGTGCACTGTGAACTGAATATTGATCGTACAAATATATGAGACACGCTGCTTTTTCCAAATACGAGAAGCGTGTTCAAATACGTTATAATAAATGACTGACACCTTTTATTGCTTAAAAGGTGCAATATCTAAATGTGGGCTTTTCTGTGGTATATCTGAACAATAAAAACACCCATAAAGTAGATATTAATGCCAAACTGTGGAACATTCCAGGCAAAGCAAGAACATGACAAGGAGAAAAGCAGACAGCCCAAAAGAAAACAGCAGCAACAGAGTAAACCATTGGAAATATTTAAGAAATACAACAAAAACATAGATGACAGTATGAAATAGCACTAAGGACCAAAAATATAGTTATCCACCTGCACAAAACCATTGAAATTTGCTCTTAAACTGCAATACAAGATGTTTAAAATCAAATGAGCCTGGACTATGACTTAATGTGATTTTAGCTCGTTACCTGCAACATAATCGTCACAGTTACACGCAGATAATCGAGACTCAGATCCTGTTGAGACTAGATTCAAATTTGCTCAAAGACATTTACGTCTTTGAGAAAATTATTGTAATTTTCTGACGGCTGTAATCAGATGAAAAATCTCTAATCACGGCTCCATTGTTCGCTGCATTTCAGGAGCGGGAGGCGAGCAGCGGCTTTCGGATATTTCTTCATTTTCTATTTTCTTGGATATATTTTGAAAGACTTTATTGTGACTTGTGAAAGAATTAGCCAAAACAAGGTCAAGTCTAAGCCACAACCTCTAATAATCAGAAGCGAATGAGCCTCACGCTACTGTCTCATTTGGGTTGCCAGTTTCAATGCTGAAATCCAGTCGAAGGGCTCTCTCTGATCTGAACCGTCACTGACTAAACCCCAGCACCTGCAGCCAATCGTGAATCAGTGCTAGTGCAGCTCAGTGCGTGAATTTTGAAGGTTCTGCGCTTTTACATGAGGCGTGGTCTGTCCATACGCTGAGAATGAGAAAAAACCTGGCAACTGTCACTGGCAACTCAGGTTCAGTTGTGATCGTAGTAACTTTTGGGCCCAAAAAACTTCATGCGTGTGAGTAGTAGCGATGCGCCAGAGGGTTTGTAAGAACTAGCAACAAGTTACAGTCGTCACAGTCAAAAGTTTAAACTCCCGAATCCCCTTTCACGCATTGAAAATCAGGTACTCTGCACTAATCCTGTAGTGTGACCTGCAAACTCCATTTCATTTGAGTAAGTGCAGTTTGTACCACCATAAAAAAACTCAATCCTGGAGTCTTTCCTTTTGGAGCGAATCGGATTTGAACCAAAACAATCCATCGTCAAAGGCTTCCCAATCCGAGCATGACCAAACAGAGCACCGCACAAAAGCTCCGTGTATTATTCTCGTATTATTCCAGCTGTATCCTGAGAGTCAAAAGTCTAATTCATTACGGCTCCGTGTCCCTCTGATCCGGGCAGCCTTCCAAACTGCATTAGAGGGTTTCAAACTTGTGCATATTTTTGAGCGTCAAATGTTGTTTATTTGGAGACATAAAGCTGTATTGGAGATGAGATTGAAACTGAAATCGATGCACAAATCTTACACAGAAACTGGTGCTACATGCAAAGGCCTGTCGTGATAATTACTGTACTGACTTATTTTTCAATATATAAAAGCTGGGACAATATATTTTTGTTGTAATAAGAAAAGATTTGAGGTTGAATATGTAACTTTTATGGCTAATTGTTATTCTGCTGTTTATTCCTTTAAATGAAACGGCACATTTTAAAATAGGTCTTTGCGTCAGTGGCATAAAGTAGGTTCAAAATTATTATTTATCGTTGGATTTCTCTGTGTCAATATATTGTGCTTCAACATTTGTGACAGGACTTTACGTGCAGCCAGACAATTACAACCAGTATGTTTTAAAATGTCTTGAATATATTTAAACAAGCTCCTCCAACCACTGCACCTGATCTTTTCTGTCTAGAAAATATGAAAAACAGAACTCCTCACTTACCTTATGCATTCCTAACATGAGAGTTATTCACCATGATGAGTTTATAAGTGCTTTTTACAAATCGGTAAAGCTAACAACAGCTAACAAGCTAACCGTGCACGTCGGATAATAAAATGCTTTATAATTAGATGCAGACAGTACACAGCAGTCTGATTTTGACCTCGGGAGCTGCTTATATGATATATCTCCACTGGGGCAAGACAAGTTTTGCTCAAATGCGAGAGGGAAAAAGGTACAGGCCATTTAAAGGTGCACCATTTAAATTCTGGCAAAGGGCACGTCCCTGTTTGTCTCATGAATATGTTATATCTTTGCCACAGTACGTAATACATACTGAACATTCTGTCATCACTTAATTTATGGAATTACAGGAGTTTTTATTGCCAAAAAAGACTTAGTTTGATAGAGTCACCTGCTTGTCTCCATGGAGATGGCCAGGTTTTATTCCATACTGTGGAACATTCTCGGCAAAACAACATCTCCATGAAGAAAAGAAGGATTCAGACCATCCACCTAAGTCAGAGGTGCCCAAACTTTTTTTTTTTTTATTGAGGGCCACATCTCAAAACATATTCAAAGCAGAGGGCCACACATCGGTGATCAGTGCGGTGCTTTATACACAGCTTTGACAGAGCCGCTGTGTGTTAATAAAGCTTGAAACACATTCATTTTTCATCTGTATCACACTGCAATGTGATGTTTGAGGTTATACTGGTAGAAATAGTTTCATTTGCTGTTAAAAGTTCAGCTTATGATCATAGCCGTAGTTTGGACACCCTGATCTAAATACATACATAGTCAGAGGTGGGTAGAGTAGCCAAAAATGTTACTCAAGTAAGAGTAATGTTACTTCAAAATAACATTACTCAAGTAGAAGTACAAAGTAGTGATCCAAGAAATAAATGAAAATAAAACAGTATTTAGAAAAACTACTCAAGTGAGGACAAAACATGAAATAACGCTCAAAGCTGGTATTTTCAAAGGACAGACACGAAAATGAGACAAACTAAATCATATAGTTTTGCTGCATGTACCTTGCTCTACACAATACTTCATTTTGTTCCTGTTTTCTTGTAATATGATGCTAGCATTTGACTTGTAGATGGTTGAATAATTAACATCACTCATTATAAACACTACTGAAGGCTTTCATGGTGCTGTTTAATTAATGCAGCTCGTGTCTTATTCACAATATGGTTCATTTAGAAAAGGTTTACTGGGATTATCCTGCTTTAGGGCCACTGCGTCAAGCATAAAGGTGCCAATATTACGTTTAACTATGACTATGATTTCTCTCTGAAGAAATAGATCATGTTTCAACACTTTTTATTCTCCTAGACTTGTTATTCAAATAAACATATCTTCTTTCATATATTTTTTTTTACTTTGATTGTGATCTCTCATGTTTGCTTATGTTCCAGATTAGCTTCCTTCATGCAGTGGGCCTCTCCTTCCCACAGATCCGATCAAGTCATTGATAAATCCATAAACCCTTGGTCTTATTGGAAAAGCACTCACAGATCCTGGTCTCATGTTACATCTGTGTCCCAAATCTACAGAGTCATTTCTGAAGTGAGCTCAGTGTAACAGGTGAGAATGTACCACCTGCAGTTTCTGTTCTTAAAACTGGGACACGCGACTTCCCGTAGAGTATGAAAAAGAAAAATCACAAAATCAGACTGCTGTGTTCTGTCTGCGTCTGAGTAACCTATAAAACTTGTATTCGTCACAAACCTGGGAAAATCAGTCTAACACGGTGCTATGTTGTGTTTTGGGGCGGGAGGATGCTAGCTGTGCGATGCTGGTGCTCTCTGCTTCACTGAAAATCTGGTACCAGAACAGTTTTCACCAGTAGATGGCAGATGTGAAACCTAACCTCACCCTCCTCTCACCTGGCTCCTCCCCCTCTCGTCTCTTGGCCCCTCCCCCTCACCTGGCATTTGTTCAGTCTCACCTGTGTTTTCTGGTCTTCTTCTGTCAGACCAAAGCTGTAACATAGACACCATCTAGTGGTGATATGTGAGAATACAACAGGGGCAGGTCGGACATTCTAACTGCAAATGGTAGAGCTTTAAGGCTGTGACCATAGACTGTTTAAATCAACTTTGCATCAACACAAACATCAACTCTGGCTCCGATTCACTTTCTATTAAAAAACTGTCGCCCCTCTCTCTGTAACTGCTGCTGTCAGACTCATCATTTTGATCTTGGGATTTTTATTTTGCTATTGTGTCCATAAATCAACATATAAACATTAATAACAGACAAATCAGGTCGAGGTCGCTCCTGCTAGTGTTAGCGACAGGTTTGATTGACAGCGTTGCTAAGCGTCTGCTCCCTGTTAAACCAGCGGTGCGAACAGGAAGTGGCGTTACCTTAAACAGCCTCGCTCCTGATTGGCTCTTTTGGTTACTATGACCTTTGCAGTCAGAATTCTTAATATGGAACGCGGCTCCGGATTTAGTAGCATCATCGACTGGTGCCGAACGATGTCACACCCCTTAATCCACTTCTTTATATGATCGTGACAGAGAAAATGTATTTAAATTGAAATTATTTTTACCTAGGAGTCACATCTAACCAGCAAATCAACTGTAAGTGTAGAATAATCAAATAAATGAGGCTGTTTCTCGACAAAAATGGTTCTTAGTGGACTAAAGACATGCTCTATGTTCTTAAGTTCTTGAGTGAAGTTCAAAGTTACTAAGAACTCGCGCAAAAACTACTGTCAACACTACAGCATCTTAAAGTAAAAAGGTAGATTAAACTGTCTCGCCACTCCCAAAACTCAGTCCTTGAAAAATAAATAAGACTTGCACAGTATTTGGAGAGGTTTTGTTTCACACTGACATCTTCAGTAAGTATTGGAACTGTGTATTCTCGATCCCAAGCAAGAGTTCTGGTAGAAACATTCACTCTTAAAGGCCTCGTACCCATTTTGGTCCCATTTATCTGAACAAAATGTGTCTTTCCCCAGCACAGACGTATTGTATTGCGTAGTTCAGAGTAAGTCAGCTGTGTATCTAATTAGAAAGCGTCACACTTTTAGGACGTAAAAATCAGGTACAGCGCCTTGAAGACACTTTTTGTCCAGTTGACAGAATTCAGACATTTCTTTTTTGATGGAACGGACCTTGAGGGATTACACCGACATTTCAAAGTAATAATTCACTCCTCTTACCTCGTCGAATAGCTCCAAACTGTACGTGTTGTCATCGTCGGCGAAGAACACCACTCCCGTGTCCTTCTTGGTGCGATGTTGTCTTAACCACGTTAGCGCCACGTTCCTCTGCTCTGTCGCTCTCGGCATCCCAGCCCGCTTAAACCTCCGCGGGGTAAAAATGTGCAAATGTGTGTACGCCGATACGCCGCTCCTCGCCAAAAACTTCGTCACCAAATCTGATCGCGTAGAAGCGTCCTCTACAACGATCCAGTGGAAGCGTGGGACCTGCCTGAAGGCCTGGGCCAGTCTGGTGAGCTCGGCTTTTTGCACCGGCCGCGAGTACGTGGGCGTGATGGCGTAGATCATGGGTAAGGCTGATAAATTTGATGCCACTGTCCGTTGTGTTCGTTGCCGTGCCGACATGGGAGAGCGAAATGTGCGTTTGGTGTCGATGTCGATCATGATAATAACGATTAGCACCCAAGGGAGAAGGATGAAGAACCGGCTGAAGATAACTGACTTCATAGTGAAAGTCCATTCAAGACGTCGTCCTTGAACTCAGACTAAATGCAACTATCCCTTAACATTGTTCCTTGTCCATTACTAACTATTGATACTTTGCAAATGATGCCGTCCACATTCCCTGGCGGCGGTGAAGCTAACTGGGGGCACTGCTCAGTCTGAAAAGTAAATCAGAGTTTCATCTGAGCTTTGTTTGAACACAATCTGAAAAAAAGAACTTGCTAATCTGGACAAGACGAGCTGTTTTGAGCTGTTAAACACGCCCCACTCTTACAACGATTTGTCCAGTTACAGATTTAAACTTCGTCTTTTACTTTGGATCAGACCTGGACGACTGAGGGGTTACACAGACGTCCCTCTCGATAAAAAGTCACGAGCTCGCTAGCGTTGTTTTTAATGTTTTTTAAATTAGACCATGAACGCTTGCATTGATCACAGATTCCTGAAAAAGTGTTAACCATTTTGTATTTTTTCTTGAGTTTTCAGACAATCTTAAGATTAATCATGCTGTGTTTGCTAATGTGTGCATTGTGTCGCCATGGTCACTTCTAAACATTCCTCCGTAGACATACATGCAGAACCCCCCAGCGCAATGTCACTGCAAAGTAGCAATATTTGCACAAAAGTTGCACAAACGTTGCACAAAAGTGACCAATATTAAGATGAATTTTTCAATTTTCTTTTGGATTTCCTCAACTAAATCAGTTCATGGTGTCATTGCCTGTGTGCAGTTCTGGTTTTCTGATAGAATCCAAATAACATTTTAAATCTATATTACAATTTCTCATCCAAAATGTGTCGGTATGTCATCATAAAATCCCAATTCGACTCCCTGCTACATTCCACTAAACATTATGTCACATCCAATAACTGTTTAAAATTCTGACAATCCATCAAAGCATTATAAAAGTTTTACAGCACAGAAACTGTACAAAGTGACTAAGTTGTCGTGAATAAAACTTGCTTAAAATGTGTATCTTTGAAACGCATAAGACGCCAGAGGATAATTATAAAGATGGATTGTCAAAGTAGTGCTAAAAATTACTCATGCACTAAAGCCCCTCCCTTGGCTTAAATGTCCTAAAAATATATATATATTTTAAAAAACAACTTGATTTTAACATATAAACTCAATCCATCAATTGTTCATCTTAATCCTTTTTTTTTTTTTTTTTTTTTTTTAAATCTACCATTCAGAAATACAAGTGACACATGCTTGTTAATAGGTCAATATTTCTAAACATTAAACACTCATTTAGAGTTGCTTAGATTTATGTATTATTCGACTTTTTGCATAGCAGCCTGCAGGTATAACATTATCTTTTAGCATTTTTTTTGTTTCTCTACACTGTCTTATGCCTTCAACTGCTTTTAAATGACCCGAACCGTTATTTTTTCAGCTAATAAACTGCAACCCCACGTGCGTATTACCTTTTATCGCTCTGTAAATGACACTGAATTTATGGCTTTTATGGGCACTGTGTAAATTACGCCTTGAGCATTGACAAACTGCGGGCAGTTTACAGCCAAAAAACGCGTCTCTTTCAGAAAAACATGAGTCAAAAGCACCCAGAGTGAATATTACACCAAAATGGTAACTCTACTTTCGTGCGTAATGCAATTTTCGTGCGTAATTTACGTTCCGAAACTGGACACGCAACTCTTTACAATCCATTGCTCCGTAGAGGCTCGTCCCATGTCAAGTGCAACCCTCTCCTCTGTCGCCAAGTGCTGACTTTTCCTCTAAAACTGCAGCGCAACGAACAAAATGTCCACAATTATCCAGCAAAATCCTTAAAACGCGTCCCAAATGTGAACAATGTAGCGTTATTCCAATCGGGTTATCCAGTCCAGGTTCGTACTTCGCTTTCAAAAACATGCACAGAGCCTACATCCTGCGGGACTGTCTCTGTCTCTCCAGCTGAAATCCCAAAATATCCTCGTCCTTCACGTCTTGTCGTTCACTTGGGGCTAAATAAAGTACGATAGCGCCGCATGCGTAAAACCGTCCGCGTAAGTCCCATGTTGGAGAGACGAAAGCGAGGAGAAAGACAGAGATGGAGGAGAGGAAGAAGAAAGAAGAAGAGGAGAGTGGAGCATCACTACTGACTGCGCTCTGCTTTCGGTTTGTGGATAATAAGAAGGGAGAGAGGGAGAGAGAGCCGAGAGGACAGGACAGGAGGAGGGTAGAGGGAAAGAGAGGGAGGAGAGAAAGAAAGAAAGAAAGAGAGGTCCGCTGAGAATAGACCCAGCGCGTTGTTGGAGAGAGTCCTGCTGTGTATAGTTAGATTAATATGGAAAATACAGTGACTGAAACGATTTAGACACACGAGTCCCAAGACGTGCATGACGCATACGAAGAATAGTGCGAGACGAGGGGGAGTAAAAAAGCTTTCTAGACGATAGGGGACATCAAGATAACATCCATTCTTACAATTACAACCACAGGTACTGCCATCTCTGTTGCTACTCTATTGTCAAAAGTAGATATGGAAAAACAAAAATCAACCAAAAAGTTAGAGAAGTGTCACTAGAGCAGAACTACTTAAAGGGCCCATGTCATAACGTCATTTCAGATCTGTGTCATCACGTTTTTCCTCATCACAAACAGACCTGGAGAACAGAAAACTACAAATTTAGGTGTTTCTCTCAAACAGAAACCACCTTGTGATGTCACGTGGTGATACAGGAAGTGCTCCGCTGTGTTGATTAAGTCCATACACTTCACTCATTTGGATCATTTCAGCCCTGGAATTGCCAATCTCTACTGAACTCTACTGGTAAAAGACAGTTAACAAGGAAACTACCTCTTCGTGACATCACAAGGTGGAACAGAGCATTTTGACTTTACCCTTAATGGTAGGAATTCTCTACGCAAAAGGAAAGAAAAGTCGAATCTAGGCTAAATTTACTTCGAAGCCTATATGTGTAATTGTTTAAAGGTGCACCAGGGTCCATCATCAGCTTGTTTTGTCTAAAATGTTCCACAGTATAGCTTTAAACATATCTATCTCCATGGAGACGAGCAAAAGCAAGCAACACAACATCAAAACAAAAGTGTCACATCTGTGGAGAGGCGAGCTTGCTCTACAGTAAGAATGCAAGACATTTTTTGAGCCGTAAAAATAAATTCATGCATTGCCATACGATGAAACATTCCGGGTTAAATAATATCTCCATGGAGACGGGGAGCAAGGTTACACAGTGGAGCTTTAAGCTGAGCAAGCAAAGGAATGATGATGATCGGTTATATCAGTTTAAGTGAGTTTAACTTACACCTTTCTTTTGTTGCAAAGCTAAAACAACACATTTAAAGGTGCACTGTGTACCTTTTCTGGAGAAGGGTCTGCCATTTTCTTGTTTCCATGGAGATATACAGATATTAAGCTTATTTATACATCTAAACCAAGTTACAGGTTAGATCTGTGTGAAGCGGACAGCTGGTATAACGCGATAAAAAAACAAACTATGATTTATTAAAAGCAGGACAGACAAGTTTAAAGCCGTACTGTGGAGTGTAGCGACATAATAGTGTAATCACGGACGATATCGTGATGATTTTGACCAACTTTAAATGTAAGATGATGATGTAATAACAGGTCATAATGTAATAACACGAGTGAGACAATAATGTAACACTTAGTAGTTTTATGTTTTACTTATATCCAGCCACTGAGGAAGGACAGAATAAAAATAAAAAAAATAAAGTCTATTCTGTTTCTGTGTAATGTGTCTGATGCCGCTGCCTCCTGAGCAACTGAACTTTTTGGCTGACATTTTTTTTTTTTTTCCCTCTTGTTGAGCCAATACTGTAGTACCAAGCCCATAATATGATAAAGTACTACATTATTACCTTATCAGCTCATCCAAGTCATTACATTATTGGCCTGTTATTACATTATGAGCTTATTACGTTTAAACTTGTCCAAAATTATGAATGGAGCCAAGCGATGACATCTCCATGGAGACGAGATGTCAAAGAGTTAAGTTAAATTAAATGGTGCTTTTATAAATATCGCTTAAAAATAAATTATAACTGATCATAACAAAGGAACAGTGTCAACAGTGGCAATTAAAATGAATTAACTTGAGAATGACCTGTCAAAAATAATCAGCAATATTCCAGCTGCAGTATGTCTTCTCACGTGACGTTTTGACAGTGCCCTCGGGTCACGTGGGACCACAGAGGGCACGTACAGGACGTCACATGCGCGTGCAGGATTCTGACACGGTCCAAAATACACGCGCGCGTTTGACACCTGCGGAAGCACGCGCGGCCACAACAGCTGAGCACGCGACAGGCTTCAGGCGGGGAGAGAGAGAGGTCACACAGCGCCATCTAGTGCACGGGCGAGGGATAACACGCAACGCATGGGGTTTTTACCCGTTTTGTAATGTAGATTTGTCCTACGTATGTGATATCCTATAACTAAAAGCAATACAGAGCAATGTATTTTGTTAAAAAAAAAAAAAAAAAAAAAAATACATAAATAAAATAATAATAATAATGATAATAACAATAATACTTTTTTTTTTTTAATCAAGAATGTCATGTTATCTAATCACATCTAATTTATTTTGAGATTGGATCTTTACCTGTTTTGTAATGTATATTTATCCTACTTATGTGATATCCTCTAATTAAAAGCAATACAGAGCAATGTTTGATAAAAAAAAAAAAAAAAAATTAAATTAATAAAAAAAAATAAATAAATAATAAATAAACAATGTCAAGAATGTGATGTAATCTAATCACATCTCATTTCTTCCTCTAAATCAGGGATGGACATGTTTAAGTTAACATAAAAAAACGTATTCACTTTTATTTATGCTAACGGAGAAGAAGTTTTTGTTTCACATGAAAGGGTCCAGTAATTACAGAGATATTAACCATAAACCAGGTCAGTTAATCCACAATCTGACACTTAAACAGCAAATTTATCATAGCATACTGACCTATGCTCCAGCTCAGTTTTAAAATCATATGACGTAATGATGTGACGTAATAAAAATAACACTTTTGGCCTAATACCCACACCTGTACAGAAAATAAACGACTAAGGAGGCTAAAGCTAATGAGTGATGATTGCTGTGTTAATATGCAGGACACACATGAGCACATCCTCAGAGATTCTCGATGATACAGAGGGCTCACTCCTGACTAATTATACAGCAAATTATACAGGAGAGAAGTGCAGAGGAGCGGTGAATGACTGGAGAGGCACTGACCCCAGAGAGGAGCTGTCGTTCTGTGAAAGGAAAAATCAAATGAATAAATATGCATGAAGAAGTAAATCTAGGCAGTAGGTTAAGTTCATATGATGCCAGAGCTTCATATATTGTTTAAAATGAAGACGAGCGGGTTAGAATTCTATAAATATCTCTATCTCTATATTCTGTATTGCATTTAAACTAGGCATCAGATTTTAGTTTGAAATTATAAATGTTTTAAAGGTACACTATGTAACTTTTCTGGTGAAGGGTCTGCCACCTGCTTGTTTATGTGGAACCGCTTCATGTATAACTATATAGTCCATTTTCTTTATGATAGTTTTGCTCATTCTTGGCGTTTAAATCCATGTACAGCCTTGGTCCTCCAGCCACTTCTGTGTTTCTGTTGCTTCTTCGTGTGACCTTCGCGTTGCCCCTGCTGTAAATTCGGGGGGTGGACTGCTTTCCTTCCTACCTTTTCCTTTTGTGACTCCAGTATTAGAAAGAGGTCAGTCATTTATTGTAACCCTGTGATTTAAGTGTCATTTTGTCATATTTTTCTTTTTGTTGTATTTAAGTTCATATTGAGCTCTGATGTTGTCATGTGAAGATGTGCAGGGAGATGCTAACTCTGTCTATTATCTTCTCCCCTGTAGTTTGGGCTGAATCAATAAATAAATCGAGGTACATGTTGATCCTGTTTTCTGTTATTGTGAACCAGTTTAAACAGAGAGCACATCCAGAAGTTCCCGCTGTGTTCTGTGGATCCTGAATGCACCACAATCTTCACAAATAACACAACACAGACGTCCACAGTCACACATGGAGACAACATGGATAAATGTGTCTACTCTACACCTGAATGTTTAGTATTTAAAAGTCAAACCACCATCTTTTAAAGTTGTACTATGTAAAGTTTCTGCTTCTCCATGGAAACATATTTTTTCTTTGCCCAAATGTTTCACAGTAGGGCATTTATTCAGTTACAGGTGTTTCTATTACTGGAAAAATACTCGGCCTTGTGGTGTCATTTGATTGTCTCCGTGGATAGTTTAATGCTGTACTGTGGAACATAATAAGTCAAGCAGTTACATCTCCACGGAGACGAGCTGGTCCAGCATCCTCCACCAGAAAAGTTAATTTTCTTCAATTGAAAAGGCTTGAGACGTGTATTGGCTGCACTGGTAGAACGTAACGCAGGACAAGTAGTAAAGTATTGTACTTAAGTAGAATTTTTAGTTATCTGTACTTTACTTAAGTCAGTTTTACAGTGGATACTTTTTAATTTTAATTCTACTTTACTTCACTTAATTTGAGAGCAGGTTTCTGTACTTTCTACTCTACTACATTTTTTTAACTGAACTGAAAAGTAAAAAGTACTTTTCATATGATTTGAGATTTATTTTGACCATGTTCGTGGTAAAATCCTGAGTAAAGTTTTCGAGTTCAGCTTCGGCTTTGATCAAACAAAATAAATACACAAGATTCATAAGAAAAGTAAGAAACTGATTCGTGTTGCAACTGTTGACCAAAATATGTATCATCAAGTCAATATCACTACATTTAACACGTTTTACTCTTAAAGTACATTTTAAAACAGGCAGTTTAAATACTTTTACTTAAGTATATTATTCCCATGTGATACTTTTTACCTCTGTATCTGTACTTTTACTTAAGTAACAAAATTGAGTATGATAATGGCAACTGTTAACTGTAAACGTCTAAAACACTGGACAAAAGACGTTTTGTCACAAAGACGGTGGCATTATTAAAGGTGCACTATGTAACATTTCTGGTGGGAAGTCTGCCATCTGCTGGTCGTCATGGAGACATTATTGCTTTACCTGGAATGTTCCACAGTACAACATTAACTTCATAGTGTTTTTTTCCAATCAGATATGCATTTATTGTTTAAAAAATACCTTGAAACACACACATTATTATGAGGAGGGTCACCTTCCCACAGATCTGACGTGTAACTAGGCCTTACTGTCACCTACTTGTCTAGATTGATCTAATGCTGTACTACGGACAAGAAGTACTCGACTATGTAACTTAGCCTAAGCAAAAGTACAGAGACCAAGGCAAAAAAAATACTCAAGTAAAAGTATCACATGAAGAAAATCTACTACTAAGTAACAGCATTAAAAAAACCTGTTTAAAAATGCACTTAAAAGAGCAAAAAGTAAAAAGTATTTCACGCAGATTTTGAGCTTCAAATGTAACGACTTTGATAAAGATTTTGTGCTGAATTTTGTTAAAACAGAAATAACTGAATTGCTTTTTGCCGTTTTATTTGTATATTGTTGTTTGCTCAAATTACGAGCGTGTTAAAAATAAACCCCTCAGCCTTTTCAGCAGGTCTCAAACTATAATAAAAATACTTTTACTTTTCAGATACATGCTCTCAAATGTAATGAAGTAAAAGTACAAAATAAACCACTTTAAAATGCTTAAGTAAAGTACAGATAAGACCAAAAAATGACACAGTGCACTTTTAAATCAAAACTAAAATGAACAGGTTGTGATTTGGATCAAGGACACACTTATTATGAACATTCTGTCTGAAAAATGTCCAAAACGCATTGTAAAAATCTCAATGTGCAACAGAAATAAGTGCCAATAATAATTTGACTTGCAGAGAAACCAAAAAATACTCGATTACTATTACACTACTAAATAATCTTTATCTGCAGCCCTAGTGCCATAACAGCCCCATAACTAATGCTAATCTCCCCATAGTGATTATTGTAATGGAGCCTTGTATAAATCACTTATAAGAGGCCTGTGATTTGAATCGTCTGGTCGGTGTATTTAATGGGACACTTTATGATCCGTGACTGTATGTGTTCGCCCATCTGTTCACACATCCACACGTTCACACAGTCACAGGCTCGCCGGGACTCAAAATCACTCCGTTTGGGAATGAACTTATGCTAATTATGATCAGTGGCAAAAATGAAAGTATAGTAGTTTGGTTCCACAGTAAACAAAAATGAGATATGTTTATTTTAAAGGGCCTATATTTCCCAGGAATGGACTCGTGTGTGAGCTTTAAGCCACATGTTAGAATGTTGTGAATCTCCTCAAAACACCCTGGAGTTGCGTTTTGTTTCTTTGAGTAAATCCTTTATTACTGTCGGTCTACATTTCCAAAGCTCAAAAGGCTCCGTTCCAACCTTGTGATGTCATGAAGTGGTAGTTTGCTTTTCAAGTTAACAGCTCCCTTTGACCTTTGGTTCAGTAAAAATCGGCAATTCCAGGGCTGAAATCATCCAAATGACTCTAGAAATGAAGGTGTATGGAGTTTTAAAACACACAGTGGAGCACTTCCTGTATTATCACATGATGACATCACAAGGTGGAACAGAGTGTTTTCATTTGGGAGAAGAGCCCAACTAAAAATGCAGGATTTAATGTGTTAAAAAATGTGTGAAATATACAAAACACAACTCCACAACATTATAACACAGCTCAGAAAACAGTGTGATATGAGCCCTTTAATAATGCTAACTTCTTATGCATATATCATGTTTCAAAAATCACGTTTTATTCCCTCATTCATCAAATATCTAAACAGTTCTGTCACGATGCCACCGTGTCCGTCACCTGTCAGTCACCTGTCAGAATACTGTGCTTGTGGGCGTTACTGTTGTGTCTCTGTGTGTGAATAATAATGAAGTGATGAAGGACAACAGTCTGGTACAAACATCAAGCTCACACATTTAAAGTGCTCAGTAATATATATTTATAATCAAAACTTTCGTCATTAAAGTGCATGGATGACTCATTTCACTAAAAACATACTTAACATCATTAGATTTTGCAGTTTACAACACATTTTCCTTGTTTTATCTAGTGCTTTTATATCTTTTACTTCATGGGTTGGACATATGCAGAGGTAAATCTATATAACCGTTACCTAGCAAACCATAATGTCAACTATTTTTCCCTAAAACTGCCCACTTAACTGATGTAAAATTATGATAAATATTTACCACCGGTGCAGTCTCTTCCAAAACTAAGTCAGAATTAGAAAAAAAATGATGAAACCTGCTGTTTTGCACTTTAACTAATGAATCAATAGGCCTATCTATCTTCTGTCTTATCCATCTTGTTTTACTGTTTGTTAAAGCTGCACTGCATCACTTTTCTGGTAGTTGGTACACTGCCTGCCTGATTCCATATAGATACTTTGCCTGAAATGTTTCCACCAGTATGGCATTGATCTGATTTGAGCCATGGTATTGAGCGAGTGTGATTCTTCTGATGTGTTTTGGGTATCGATGTGATGTTTTTCAAGATAAAATGATGCATTCTTACCATGAATGGAGAACATCATCATCCACAGATTTACCGGTCACGTTGATCTGGTGGGTGTTATCTGTCTTGTATCCATAGATATATGTGACACACATTAAGCCATTGCCACAAAACACTTATAAAAAGACGGGAATTTCTAGAGGATCACGACAGCATAACCACAAGTATAACAGTATAAAACATGTGGGGGGGCAGTTTTGGTGCATTTTAATATGTTCCAGTTTGACTAAAAGTGAGCTAAAATGCAGAATAGTATTTTATGACATAAAGTCAAACGATGTGCTTAAGCAAGAGATTACACTTACTTACAGATCATATCACTCAAGAAGTATAAAGTAGTGGTCCAAGTTAAGAGTTGCATAAAGAGAAACCAGTCTGGACTATACAAAAGACAAAACTTTAAATCCGCGTTCAACTGGACAAACCGTCTGTAGGAGTCGAAGTGAATGGAGTGAGGTGGTTTGTGCAGTTGAAAGACTTAAATTTCGTCTTTTGCCGTGGATCAGACCTGGACGACTGAGGGATTACACAGACAAGCCTGGGACATAACATCAGATTTATAATCATCAGATTTTATATCATCAGATTTATAATCATCAGATTATAACTCATCAGATCATTTGGACTGAATCATTAATTAAGAGGATTTTAGGGGTCACATTATTTTTATGTTTATTGTCAGACTTTGGATGCTTTAATTTCATCATAAAGGGCACATATTAAAGAGTAGGATGAACAGTTAAACGATACCGGTAATCGGTGTGCACTCCATCAATGGGCTGTCCTAGCCGATACCAAGAGCCGATAACCACTGTAGCTCTGCTGTCTCTTCTGA
>JAIEZT010000169.1:0-31699 GCA_019594935.1 Periophthalmus modestus | reverse complement strand
ATTCTTTGTTGTTTGATGTTATGTTTCTACTCATATAGTTCAAGTAAAATTTCAATCGATTGTTATTTTGACACTTAACAATCAGCTGAAACCTCATTCTCTGGACATGACAGCTTCTCTGAGATTCCCCAGTTAGTCCATTGTCATTTAAAGCCTTTTCACACTAAGCCCATTCTGCAATTTGTCGATGCAGAATTTTATTTCAGAAAAGAGAAAGGGAGGTGTTAAGTTTTGCTGGAGGTAAACTTTTCTGACTTTTCTTTTGTGCTACATGGGAATAAAAACGCATGACTGACGGCACTTTACGACCCGCGATGAAACAAAACAGAAAAAAAACATGCAGCGCACGGGAAGGGTTGGCCGCTGACAGCTCCTTAAGAGCCGCAGTCGGTCTGTACTGACGGAGGGACGGGAGAGGGAGTAGCCACCGGAAAGTGCGCCGTGGCACCCGTCTTATATATCTCTCCCATCTGGCATCAAACAAACCCAACACTGGCCCACACAGACGACAAGCCGAATGGGAAATCTCCCACTCTGCCACTGACAAGGAGCTTTTGAGAAACAACAAACCTCAGTGGTAAAATCCTGACTTTCTGAAATCAAAGCACATTCTCATATTCCCAACTTTTCATCTCTGTAAAATGAAAATAGTCATAAATATAGCACTTGTCTACATTTAACCTCCTGAGACGTGGCATTCTCATGTGGACAACACATTTTGAGTTGTCTAGGCTGAAATGCAACTTTTTAGAAGATGAAGATGTTCAATTTAGAATATTTTTAAGAGTTTAGAATAGTCAGGATATTTTTTATTTTTATTTTTTGTAAAGGCTTATGTCCCTTGTACCTCTCAGCAGCTCTTCACATAGACACATTGTTCCAATCATTGTTTTTACTCAGGACAAATGTTGCCGTTTCAGGCACTTATAGAATAGTTTTTGCAAATCATTATTCAAGTGTTCTAACACAATGATTAAAATGTATAAGGATGTCCTCATATGTGGAGGTGACTTTTCTCAGAAACTACATAATGTAAAAGATAATTCTTTGTTTTTACACTCATCAGCCCAAATAAAAGAAAAAATCTGTATCTGGGCTCCCTATTAGTTTAAGAATCTCAAAATTTCTGTTGAGCCAGTGTGCGTGGGACATTTTTGTGATCATATTTTTATCGAATTTTTCACCGAGCCGGTCGAGCTGATACCCCCATGTAAGACTTTTCGTGCATGTTCAGGGGGTGAAAAGGGGTTTTGAGCGGGGGAAAAAAAATAATAATAAGAAGAAACCCAGCAAAAACAATTAAGAGCTCGGGTCTCAAGAGGTTAAGGCATTTAAAGCATTTTAACATCAAGGAACTACTCACCCATTCACCACACACACCAGTGGCACAAAGACTGGGTGTGATGTGGGTTAAGTGTCTTGCCCAAGAACACAACATCAGCTGTAATTGCACCCACCACCTTTGAATCACCTCTACCAACAATGTTTATGTCAAGATCAGAATCAAAGCCGCCAACCCTGTGCCAACCCGAGCTTGCCATACCTAGCTCACCATACTGAAGCATGCTAAATAGTCGAGTGATTTCAGTTGAATTTTAAAGAGTTTTGGATCTATCCTGACGCTCAGAAAGAGCCCAGTGTTCGTGAAGGGAGGAGAGGGAGAACACAGCGCTCATTTATAAAGAACCGAACTAAGGACGGAGCTTAAAGGCCCTGCGCCCGGATTTTTGACATGCATTTGAGCAAAATTTGTCCTGCAGCATTACACATCTTGAGGTCAAAATAAGTCACCTGCATAACCTCTGCATCCAATTATAATGCGTTTTTCCCCCCTTGTCCGAGAATCAGGAGGTGCATTGTTAGCATGCTAGATGAAGGAAAAACCCAGCTCTGGCCTCTGGAAGTTGTGAAAAACGCTTGTACGGTGAGTAATTAGGATGCTCAGAATGCATGTGGTAAGTGATGGGTAAAACTTTGCAAACTATTTAAAATGAACTGTTCTGTTTTTCAGGTTTTAAGATGGTGAAAATCAGGTCTTCACTGGTCAAAATGAGACAGAAGCTTAAATTTAAAAGTTCATGTGTTTAATAGTTGATAAGACATATTGACTGGGTTAGAGACAAATAAATAAGCTGTTTTATTTGTTAGTCTGAATGAGATTGTGTGAAGAGATAAGAGGCAGCAGCTGAGATGAAAACATGGTAAAAGCTGCAGTTTGTCACAATAACATGTTTAGTTAGGATTATTTTTTTAACATTTAACAACTTTTAAAGGTAGATTATGTAACTTTTTGTGATGGGGGGTCTGCTATCTGCTTGTGTCCATGGAGATTTTGTCACTTTGCCTGGAATTTTCCACAAAATTACACCTCTCTATCTTGAATCAACAGCATTACTCTAACCACCGAGCCAAAAGTGAACACAGCCTCTCATTTATAGATTTATTTATTCATGTATTAATTTATCCATGTATTTCTTGATTTCTTTCTTTATTCATGTATTTCTGATTTCTTTCTTTCTTTATGTGTCTTTTCTTGATTTCTTTCTTTCTTAATTTATTACGCATTTATTTATTTATTCATCTTTTTCTTGATTTCTTTCTTTATTCATGTATTTCTTGATTTATTTATTTCTTTATTCATATATTTCTTTTCTTCCTTTCTTTATGTATTTCTTGATTTCTTTCTTTCATTCTTGATTTCTTTCTTTATATTTCATTTATTCATGTATTTCTTTCTTTCTTTATGTATTTCTTCTTTTATTCGTGTTTTTCTAGATTCTTCTTTCTTTCTTTATTCATTCATTTATTTCTTTATGTATTTCTTGATTTCTTTCTTTCTTATTCATGTTTTTCTTGATTTCTTTCTTTATTAATTAATTTATGCATTTATTTATTCATGCATTTATTTATTCATGAATTTATGTATTCATGTATTTATTTATTGGACCGGCACAATGTAAATGAACAAACCTGGTTCAAGATGAATGTCATGTGTTTGTTTTCTTTATACTTTCCACTTTGTACATTTTTAGATACATAGAGGACACGGCTCATCTGCAGCAAGATACATGGAGTTATGCAGTAAAGAAAAGAACGTGAACTATTTTTGATGTTATAGTAAAATCCTTAAAGTATCCCACTCGTTGCTTTGTCGACAGCGCTGCAAACCCTTGGCCTTCTCTCAATGAGCTTCTTGATAAAGAAATGATTTCCACTTCACAGCTGCGCCTCGTCAGGGTCGAGAAATACCAAAAGTGCAAAGCATCGGTCAAAAATCTATGGAGTTATTTTGAGTTTATTGTTGTTTGCTACATTCCTCGTGTGTTCATTCATAGTTTTGATGCCTTCAGTGAGAATCTACAGTGTAAAAAACTAAATGAAAAAGTGTGTCCAAACTTTTGACTGGTGGTGTACATTGAAAATAACTCCGTGAGCCTCTGCTAACGAACTTTTTGTCTACAGAATTACAGCATATGCTCCGTGTCTTTCAAGTGTAAAGATATAGCTCATGATAATTGCTTCTTCCCCTCTTGTGTACAAGGCCACATTCTTTAGTTAAAGTTATCTATCAAAGACTAGGAGCAGTGTAGGACGAGCGAGATAAGGACGGCGGGGGCAGTTTCTGTTCTAAAGCTCATGTGTCTGTATTTTAGTAACTCTCGTCCTTTTATTAATGGTTCTCCTTATGTTATGTTATGTTGTTACCCTCATCAAAATGTCTCAGTATTATTCTGTCCACATTTCCAAAGCTCAAATGCTCTGTTCCACCCTGTGATGTAATGAAGTGGTAGTTTTCAAGTTAAAAACTACCTTTTGAGGTTGAGCTTACACAGCCCGGTACATACATGCATCAGGCTGAATTTTTCTGCTTTTCAGTGAGTTGTTTTCAGGCATTTTGAAACTAAAAGCGATGTTTAATAAGTGTTTGAACATTACAAGATGTGTAGCGCTTCGGGCTAACAGCGCTAACATGTGCTGGGATATTGCTCCATATGGTTCATGAATGTGCCCCCCAAAATTTTAAAACTAAATGAAAAAGTTGGAAAAAATAAAAATAGAACCATGATAAATGAAAGATTTGAGTCCTAGGTTAGACCTGGTTTAGTCCTGGATTAGACCTAGTATAGTGCTGGTTAGATCTGGTTTTGGCCTAAATTAGACCTTGGTTTGGCCTAGGTTAGACCTGGTTTAGTCCTGGTTTAGACCTAGTATAGTCCTAAATTAGATCTGGTTTAGACCTAGAATTAGACCTAGGTTTGGCCTGGATTAGACCTGGTTTAGTCCTGGTTTAGACCTAGAATTAGACCTAGTATAGTCCTGGGTTAGAACTTGTTTAGTCCTAAATTAGATCTAGGATTGGTCTTTGTCAGATCTGGTTTAGTCTGGGTTTAGACCTAGTATAGTCCTGGGTTAGATCTCGTTTTGACCTGGATTAGACCTGGTTTAGTCCTGGTTTAGACCCAAAGCCTGTACTATTAAAGCTAGATTAGAGTTAATCGAGGTAACTTCAGTGTTAACTCTGGTTTAGCAGAACAATGAAGCTGAGGAAATGGACACGGCGCATGTTTCTTTTATATCAATGTGTCCGGATTTATAAAGAGGAATGATACTTGAGCACATTCATACACAATGTTAAACTACTACGCCTACTGCATCACACTAAATACATGCTACTATCTGCACAGATTTGAAAAACATAAGTGCAGTTCATTCAGCCCATGGCTGGCGCTGTTATGATGATGTCATAGTCTCTGTTCCCTGACTTCAGCACTTTGACACTTCTACATCAATAGATGATATTCAAATAGGCTCTCTACTTTCTCCGTGGCGTAACTTGCGTGGGCGTAATGTTCGCTAAGTGCCGACTTCACATGAACGCAGCGGGCCACATTTACTTTGGCCTGTTATTATTTTACTCAGTATTTCAGAATTTTATATAACTTTTACCTTTTCTATCATTCTTATTAGTCGGCTAACGCTAACCCCGGCCCCTGTTCTGTCACTTCACTCAGAAAATCTGAAGTTGACAGGTCAAGCTGTGAAACCCGCTTCAGTCCTGGGTTAGACCTGGTTTAGTCCTGGTTTAGTCCTGAGTTAGACCTAGTTCAGTCTTGGGTTAGACCTGGTTTAGTCCTGGGTTAGACCTGGTTCAGTCTTGGGTTAGACCTGGTTTAGTCCTGGGTTAGATCTGGTTCAGTCCTGGGTTAGACCTGGCTTAGTCCTGGGTTAGACCTGGCTTAGTCCTGGGTTACACCTGGTTTAGTCCCGGGTTACACCTGTTTTAGTCCTGGGTTAACCTGGTTTAGTCCTGGGTTAGAGCTGGTTTAGTCCCCGGGTTAGACCTGGTTTAATCCTGGGTTAGACCTGGTTTGGTCCTGGGTTAGATCTGGTTTAGTCCTGGTTTAGACCTGGTTTAGTCCTGGGTTAGTCCTGGGTTAGACCTGGTTTAGTCCTGGTTAGACCTGGTTTAGTCTGGTTTAGTCCTGGTTTAATCCTGGTTTAGTCCTGGTTTAGACCTGGTTTAGTCCTGGTTTTAGTCCTGGGTTAGACTTGGTTTAGTCCTGGTTTAGACCTGGTTTAGTCCTGGGTTAGACCTGGTTTAGTCCTGGGTTAGACCTAGTTTAGTCCTGGTTTAGTCCTGGTTTAGTCCTGGTTTAGACCTGGTTTAGTCCTGGTTTAGTCCTGGGTTAGACCTGGTTTAGTCCTGGTTTAGTCCTGTAACACTCCAGATGCTGCTAGAACATAAACAGAGGACATTTCGTTAGGTGTGGGGTTGTGCGAACGTGATGAGGCTCTAATTATTCCTGACGTCTGAGCTGATTGGTCTGAAATGGAAATCACTCTTATTATTTTCCTAATCCGTGTTCACATTAAGATTCCAAAGCATTTGTCTGGTCCGGCCTCTTCTTTGACTGAGGAGAGCAGTTCGTTTGGAGCTCGGGGCCTGGTTTAATTAGTCTGTCGCTGATGGACACATAGGCCACCGCAAGAAGAAAAGAAAGATTTTTTTTACTATTACACCTCTTTGTTTGGGTTCAAAATCATTCCTTTGATATTCAACGAAAATCAAACTGAAATTGCAATTTATATCACTGCCGTATTCAAATTGCAAAGGCTACATATTCCTCACCCATAAAAAGAACTGCATACTGCACATTAAAGCGCTCATATAACGTAGCTGTTAACCTGAAAAACTACCACTCCATGACATCACAAGGTGGAATGGAGCATTTTGAGCTTTGGAGATGTAAGACTAGTAAACCAGGATTACTCAAACATGTGTGAATGAAACAAACACAACTCTGGGTATGTTTTGATGAGTGAACAACAGTATAATATGGCTTTAAAGCTCACAAGAGTCAATTTTGTGTAATACAAGGCCTTTAAAAGACAATTAAATTTACATGATCACAAGCTGAGTGAGTAATCGATAAAACCCTGGCTGACAACAGATGTTTCACTTGTTCCAAATCCCATCTCATATTGCTGGGTTTCAGATGACACATTTTCAGGGCCCCATCAGCAAAATGGCTGATGTAAAATAAATCTAACTACTTTTGTAACTTGTTGATTAACTGTTTCTGTATTTATTACTTATTCGAGTTTCAAATATTGCATATATATTGCGGGAGGGGGTCTGTTTCGGGAACCCAGGGTCTCATCTCTGCTGTTTGCAGATGATGTTGTCCTGATGGCTTCATTGGGCCAGGACCTGCAGCACTGGGGCGGTTTGCAGCCGAGTGTGAAGCGGCTGAAATGAAGATCAGCTCCTCCAAATCTGAGGCCATGGTTCTCGACTGGAAAAAGGTGGTTTGCCCTCTCCGGGTGGGTGGAGAGTCCTTGCCTCAAGTGGAGGAGTTTCAAGTATCTCGGGGTCTTGTTCCCGAGTGAGGGATGATGGAGCGTGAGATTGACAGTTGGATCAGTGCAGCGTCTGCAATGATGTGGTCGCTGTATCGGACCATCGTGGTGAAGAAGGAGCTGAGTCGAAAGGCAAAGCTCTCGATTTACCTCAATCTACGTTCTGTCCTCACCTATGGTCATGACTCTGGGTAATGACCAAAAGGACAAGATCACGGATACAAGTGGCCGAAATGGGTTTTCTGCCACGGGGTGACCCGGGCGCTCCCTTAGAGTTATGGTGAGGAGCTCAGTCACACGGGAGGATCGGAGTAGAGCCGCTGCTCCTCCACATCAAGAGGAGCCAGCTGAGGTGGCTCGGGCATCTATTTCAGATGCCTCCTGGACGCCTCCCTAGGGAGGTGTTCTGGGCATGTCCCACCGGGAAGAAGCCCCAGGGAAGACCCAGGATACGCTGGCGGGACTATATCTCTCGGCTGGTCTGGGAACGCCTCGGGATCCTCCCGGAGGAGCTGGGGAAAGTGTGTGGAGAGAGGGAAATCTGGGCCTCTGTCTAGATGTATAAATATGGCTGTGCAACTGAGTATCTCCTGATAAATGACATTTTAAGACCATACCTTTTAATTTACCGAGGGCCACATTTGACACATGTGCTATAGACCAATAATACTGAATACAGATAGGGCAGTTAAAATCATTATAGTTAAAATGCAGATTTTTGTTGTAATACAGAGAGTTCTTGGGTCTAGTCACTAATAGAAATAATCAGATTCAACAGTTGCAAAATTACCTTTGGGATATTTCATAGGAAAGAAGTAAGAAATAGGAAAAACTGTCTTTTGTCCCCGTCTGGCAGCATGACATTAACACATCTAAAATCTACAATCTGAAAACCACTCATAGACTTTTTAACTGTTCCAAATCCCATCTCGTATAAACACTACATCAGTATAAGTCATTGTAAAAATCATGTGAACAGCCCGAGCCCTGAGTCCCTGCAGTCTTCACCGTTTAGTGTGAGATGAGGAAGTACGCTGGGATGGGAGTTTCTAAATGTAAAAATGCATGTCCGTGGTGTTTTTGAACAATAAAATCACAAGCAACTGAATCTATGCAAAAGAAAAAACAACTGAAATCTATAGGGAACGCAATGCTATCAGTAAATACACCAAAGATGACATTATGGGCTGGCATCAAGGAACAAAAATACAGCTTTAATCTGCAAAAAAAAAGGCACTGAAATGTCTTAAATTGTACCTATTCCAATCCCATCTCATCTCAGCACTGCATCAGCACAGCACATGTCCCTACAGTCTTTATTGTCGAGTGAGAGGAGGAAGTATGGCTGAATGGGTTTAGTCCTGTTTTATCCCCGTGCTCCTCGCCTCATATTCACTTTACATCAGAGCGCTCGGATCACTCAACCGCACTGACACACTAACACCGTCTCCTGCACCTTACACAGTGCACAGAGATGTACTGAGGTCATACAGAACAGAGGACAGGAATGTGGGGTTATTTCAGCCATCTTTGATTTAGGCATGGCACATTTTTTTAGTTTTTTGGGTTTATTTTACTTCTACTAGATATTAACTGCTAACACATAACATATTTAGCTCACCATGTTACCTTTTATTGTTTTAAAAATGACATAATCGTCGAAAAAAACTTATTAACATGTTACAGGTTTCACTTTTGCTTTTGACGCTCGGATCTCCTGCTCCCCCTCTCATGATAAAACCTCGTCCAGCACATACCGCTAATGAAACTACTGCATCACATCAGGTTTGTGAAGCTGTTGTGCACAGTTTGTATCATTCTTTTGCATATTTATGGAGAATTATCATGTGACGCAGGCTTATAGGTGTAGCATTGCAAAAGCTTGTACGGCTAAACAATAAGTAGAGCTTGAATAAGGCTGAAATACTCAAAATATGCATGGATGACATTTCAGGCTTGTTTTTGATGAGGGAACAATGTTGTAATGTGGTAGCTCCAAAAAGTCGAATTTGCACAATATTCTGTCTTTAATAACACAATCGTGGACACAGAATTAAAACAAATTCAGGAATTCACTGTTGTTTGGTAAAAAAAAACATTGTGATATTGTGACATCCATGCTCTTACCCATTAAGAGCACTGGATTCTCCTTTTTGTAACTTATTGTTCAGCAAAAAAGGACTGAAACCTTTAAGGTCCTTTATTACACAAAAGTGGCTCTTGTGAGTTTTAACCATGTTATTATGTTAGAACCTCATCAAAAACAGACCTGGAGTTGTGTTTCATTCAAACATGATTGAATAACACTTTATTATTAGTCTGTTCCATCTCCAAAGCTCAAAATGCTCCGTATATGTCCTTGAAGTTGTCATTTTTCAAGTTAACAGCTCCTTTTACCTTTTGTTCAGTAGAGATCGCTTTACTTTAAACAGAGTGGAGCACTTCCTGTATTACCACGTGACATCACAAGGTGGAACAAAGTGTTTCAGTTTGAGAGGAAAAACTCTAAATATTAAGGATTTGTATGTTTAACTTGTGTGAATTCAATGAAACAAAACTTCGGGATGTTTTTTTTGATGAGGAAATATTATAACATAGATCCAAAAATAGTGCACAATAGGCCCTTTAATTCTAATAGTATTGTACTGTATTTGCAGAATGATATGATCCAATCTGAAATCACTACAGTTCTATATTCTCCTCTCATCTCTTATCCTAAAAATCATATAACATTTTATAATAGGGCTGTGAGATTAATAGCACTGCAATTTGAACGCCTATAATTAACACATTGCAAAGACCGCAATTATAGCTAATACAATGTTTACTGCAGAGCTCAGAATGTGTGTGTCTCCATGTGAGTAAAAGCTGCTAACCCTGTAGTTTCGACCTCTACAAACATGTCCCTGTGTGTCAGATGCCCTCCCTGTGTGTCAGATGCCCTCCCTCTGTGTCAGATGCCCTCCCTCTGTGTCAGATGCCCTCCCTCTGTGTCAGATGCCCTCCCTGTGTCTCCTTGAGATCTATTTAATGTAAAAGCTGCTAACCCTGTAGTTTCGACCTCTACAAATATGCTATAAAATACGTGGGATTCTTGTATTAGTTTATCAGTTCATATTTCAGTCTTTTCTCAGATGTTTACTGCCTCTGGGACATGTTTAAAATGTGCACTGTGAACTGAATATTGATCGTACAAATATATGAGACACGCTGCTTTTTCCAAATACGAGAAGCGTGTTCAAATACGTTATAATAAATGACTGACACCTTTTATTGCTTAAAAGGTGCAATATCTAAATGTGGGCTTTTCTGTGGTATATCTGAACAATAAAAAAACACCCATAAAGTAGATATTAATGCCAAACTGTGGAACATTCCAGGCAAAGCAAGAACATGACAAGGAGAAAAGCAGACAGCCCAAAGAAAACAGCAGCAACAGAGTAAAACCATTGGAAATATTTAAGAAATACAACAAAAACATAGATGACAGTATGAAATAGCACTAAGGACCAAAAATATAGTTATCCACCTGCACAAAACCATTGAAATTTGCTCTAAACTGCAAATACAAGATGTTTAAAATCAAATGAGCCTGGACTATGACTTAATGTGATTTTAGCTCGTTACCTGCAACATAAATCGTCACAGTTACACGCAGATAATCGAGACTCAGATCCTGTTGAGACTAGATTCAAATTTGCTCAAAGACATTTACGTCTTTGAGAAAATTATTGTAATTTTCTGACGGCTGTAATCAGATGAAAAAATCTCTAATCACGGCTCCATTGTTCGCTGCATTTCAGGAGCGGGAGGCGAGCAGCGGCTTTCGGATATTTCTTCATTTTCTATT
Source organism: Periophthalmus modestus (assembly GCA_019594935.1). Lineage (NCBI taxonomy): Eukaryota > Metazoa > Chordata > Actinopteri > Gobiiformes > Gobiidae > Periophthalmus > Periophthalmus modestus. Next base: position 20,988 of record JAIEZT010000169.1, on the reverse strand, counting down.
TTCTTGGATATATTTTGAAAGACTTTATTGTGACTTGTGAAAGAATTAGCCAAAACAAGGTCAAGTCTAAGCCACAACCTCTAATAATCAGAAGCGAATGAGCCTCACGCTACTGTCTCATTTTGGGTTGCCAGTTTCAATGCTGAAATCCAGTCGAAGGGCTCTCTCTGATCTGAACCGTCACTGACTTGACTAAACCCCAGCACCTGCAGCCAATCGTGAATCAGTGCTAGTGCAGCTCAGTGCGTGAATTTTGAAGGTTCTGCGCTTTTACATGAGGCGTGGTCTGTCCATACGCTGAGAATGAGAAAAACCTGGCAACTGTCACTGGCAACTCAGGTTCAGTTGTGATCGTAGTAACTTTTGGGCCCAAAAACTTCATGCGTGTGAGTAGTAGCGATGCGCCAGAGGGGTTTGTAAGAACTAGCAACAAGTTACAGTCGTCACAGTCAAAAGTTTAAACTCCCGAATCCCCTTTCACGCATTGAAAATCAGGTACTCTGCACTAATCCTGTAGTGTGACCTGCAAACTCCATTTCATTTGAGTAAGTGCAGTTTGTACCACCATAAAAAAAACTCAATCCTGGAGTCTTTCCTTTTGGAGCGAATCGGATTTGAACCAAAACAATCCATCGTCAAAGGCTTCCCAATCCGAGCATGACCAAACAGAGCACCGCACAAAAAGCTCCGTGTATTATTCTCGTATTATTCCAGCTGTATCCTGAGAGTCAAAAGTCTAATTCATTACGGCTCCGTGTCCCTCTGATCCGGGCAGCCTTCCAAACTGCATTAGAGGGTTTCAAACTTGTGCATATTTTTGAGCGTCAAATGTTGTTTATTTGGAGACATAAAGCTGTATTGGAGATGAGATTGAAACTGAAATCGATGCACAAAATCTTACACAGAAACTGGTGCTACATGCAAAGGCCTGTCGTGATAATTACTGTACTGACTTATTTTTCAATATATAAAAGCTGGGACAATATATTTTTGTGTAATAAGAAAAGATTTGAGGTTGAATATGTAACTTTTATGGCTAATTGTTATTCTGCTGTTTATTCCTTTAAATGAAACGGCACATTTTAAAATAGGTCTTTGCGTCAGTGGCTAAAGTAGGTTCAAAATTATTATTTATCGTTGGATTTCTCTGTGTCAATATATTGTGCTTCAACATTTGTGACAGGACTTTACGTGCAGCCAGACAATTACAACCAGTATGTTTTAAAATGTCTTGAATATATTTAAACAAGCTCCTCCAACCACTGCACCTGATCTTTTCTGTCTAGAAAATATGAAAAACAGAACTCCTCACTTACCTTATGCATTCCTAACATGAGAGTTATTCACCATGATGAGTTTATAAGTGCTTTTTACAAATCGGTAAAGCTAAACAACAGCTAACAAGCTAACCGTGCACGTCGGATAATAAAATGCTTTATAATTAGATGCAGACAGTACACAGCAGTCTGATTTGACCTCGGGAGCTGCTTTATATGATATATCTCCACTGGGGCAAGACAAGTTTTGCTCAAATGCGAGAGGGAAAAAAGGTACAGGCCATTTAAAGGTGCACCATTTTTAAATTCTGGCAAAGGGCACGTCCCTGTTTGTCTCATGAATATGTTATATCTTTGCCACAGTACGTAATACATACTGAACATTCTGTCATCACTTAAATTTATGGAATTACAGGAGTTTTTATTGCCAAAAAAGACTTAGTTTGATAGAGTCACCTGCTTGTCTCCATGGAGATGGCCAGGTTTTATTCCATACTGTGGAACATTCTCGGCCAAAACAACATCTCCATGAAGAAAAGAAGGATTCAGACCATCCACCTAAGTCAGAGGTGCCCAAACTTTTTTTTTTTATTGAGGGCCACATCTCAAAAACATATTCAAAGCAGAGGGCCACACATCGGTGATCAGTGCGGGTGCTTTATACACAGCTTTGACAGAGCCGCTGTGTGTTAATAAAGCTTGAAACACATTCATTTTTCATCTGTATCACACTGCAATGTGATGTTTGAGGTATACTGGTAGAAATAGTTTCATTTGCTGTTAAAAGTTCAGCTTATGATCATAGCCGTAGTTTGGACACCCTGATCTAAATACATACATAGTCAGAGGTGGGTAGAGTAGCCAAAAATGTTACTCAAGTAAGAGTAATGTTACTTCAAAATAACATTACTCAAGTAGAAGTACAAAGTAGTGATCCAAGAAATAAATGAAAATAAAACAGTATTTAGAAAAAAACTACTCAAGTGAGGACAAAAACATGAAATAACGCTCAAAGCTGGTATTTTCAAAGGACAGACACGGAAAATGAGACAAACTAAATCATATAGTTTTGCTGCATGTACCTTGCTCTACACAATACTTCATTTTGTTCCTGTTTTTCTTGTAATATGATGCTAGCATTTGACTTGTAGATGGTTGAATAATTAACATCACTCATTATAAACACTACTGAAGGCTTTCATGGTGCTGTTAATTAATGCAGCTCGTGTCTTATTCACAATATGGTTCATTTAGAAAAGGTTTACTGGGATTATCCTGCTTTAGGGCCACTGCGTCAAGCATAAAGGTGCCAATATTACGTTTAACTATGACTATGATTTCTCTCTGAAGAAATAGATCATGTTTCAACACTTTTTATTCTCCTAGACTTGTTATTCAAATAAAACATATCTTCTTTTCATATATTTTTTTTACTTTGATTGTGATCTCTCATGTTTGCTTATGTTCCAGATTAGCTTCCTTCATGCAGTGGGCCTCTCCTTCCACAGATCCGATCAAGTCATTGATAAATCCATAAAACCCTTGGTCTTATTGGAAAAGCACTCACAGATCCTGTCTCATGTTACATCTGTGTCCCAAATCTACAGAGTCATTTCTGAAGTGAGCTCAGTGTAACAGGTGAGAATGTACCACTGCAGTTTCTGTTCTTAAAACTGGGACACGCGACTTCCCGTAGAGTATGAAAAAAGAAAAATCACAAAATCAGACTGCTGTGTTCTGTCTGCGTCTGAGTAACCTATAAAACTTGTATTCGTCACAAACCTGGGGAAAATCAGTCTAACACGGTGCTATGTTGTGTTTTTGGGGCGGGAGGATGCTAGCTGTGCGATGCTGGTGCTCTCTGCTTCACTGAAAATCTGGTACCAGAACAGTTTTTCACCAGTAGATGGCAGATGTGAAACCTAACCTCACCCTCCTCTCACCTGGCTCCTCCCCCTCTCGTCTCTTGGCCCCTCCCCCTCACCTGGCATTTGTTCAGTCTCACCTGTGTTTTCTGGTCTTCTTCTGTCAGACCAAAGCTGTAACATAGACACCATCTAGTGGTGATATGTGAGAATACAACAGGGGCAGGTCGGACATTCTAACTGCAAATGGTAGAGCTTTAAGGCTGTGACCATAGACTGTTTAAATCAACTTTGCATCAACACAAACATCAACTCTGGCTCCGATTCACTTTCTATTAAAAAACTGTCGCCCCTCTCTCTGTAACTGCTGCTGTCAGACTCATCATTTTGATCTTGGGATTTTTATTTTGCTATTGTGTCCATAAATCAACATATAAACATTAATAACAGACAAATCAGGTCGAGGTCGCTCCTGCTAGTGTTAGCGACAGGTTTGATTGACAGCGTTGCTAAGCGTCTGCTCCCTGTTAAACCAGCGGTGCGAACAGGAAGTGGCGTTACCTTAAACAGCCTCGCTCCTGATTGGCTCTTTTGGTTACTATGACCTTTGCAGTCAGAATTCTTAATATGGAACGCGGCTCCGGATTTAGTAGCATCGACTGGTGCCGAACGATGTCACACCCCCTTAATCCACTTCTTTATATGATCGTGACAGAGAAATGTATTTAAATTGAAATTATTTTTACCTAGGAGTCACATCTAACCAGCAAATCAACTGTAAGTGTAGAATAATCAAATAAATGAGGGCTGTTCTCGACAAAAATGGTTCTTAGTGGACTAAAGACATGCTCTATGTTCTTAAGTTCTTGAGTGAAGTTCAAAGTTACTAAGAACTCGCGCAAAAACTACTGTCAACACTACAGCATCTTAAAGTAAAAAGGTAGATTAAACTGTCTCGCCACTCCCAAAACTCAGTCCTTGAAAAATAAATAAGACTTGCACAGTATTTGGAGAGGTTTTGTTTCACACTGACATCTTCAGTAAGTATTGGAACTGTGTATTCTCGATCCCAAGCAAGAGTTCTGGTAGAAACATTCACTCTTAAAGGCCTCGTACCCATTTTGGTCCCATTTATCTGAACAAAATGTGTCTTTCCCCAGCACAGACGTATTGTATTGCGTAGTTCAGTAAGTAAGTCAGCTGTGTATCTAATTAGAAAGCGTCACACACTTTTAGGACGTAAAAATCAGGTACAGCGCCTTGAAGACACTTTTTTGTCCAGTTGACAGAATTCAGACATTTCTTTTTTGATGGAACGGACCTTGAGGGATTACACCGACATTTTCAAAGTAATAATTCACTCCTCTTACCTCGTCGAATAGCTCCAAAACTGTACGTGTTGTCATCGTCGGCGAAGAACACCACTCCCGTGTCCTTCTTGGTGCGATGTTGTCTTAACCACGTTAGCGCCACGTTCCTCTGCTCTGTCGCTCTCGGCATCCCAGCCCGCTTAAACCTCCGCGGGGTAAAAATGTGCAAATGTGTGTGTACGCCGATACGCCGCTCCTCGCCAAAAACTTCGTCACCAAATCTGATCGCGTAGAAGCGTCCTCTACAACGATCCAGTGGAAGCGTGGACCTGCCTGAAGGCCTGGGCCAGTCTGGTGAGCTCGGCTTTTTGCACCGGCCGCGAGTACGTGGGCGTGATGGCGTAGATCATGGGTAAGGCTGATAATTTGATGCCACTGTCCGTTGTGTTCGTTGCCGTGCCGACATGGGAGAGCGAAATGTGCGTTTGGTGTCGATGTCGATCATGATAATAACGATTAGCACCCAAGGGAGAAGGATGAAGAACCGGCTGAAGATAACTGACTTCATAGTGAAAGTCCATTCAAGACGTCGTCCTTGAACTCAGACTAAATGCAACTATCCCTTAACATTGTTCCTTGTCCATTACTAACTATTGATACTTTGCAAATGATGCCGTCCACATTCCCTGGCGGCGGTGAAGCTAACTGGGGGCACTGCTCAGTCTGAAAAGTAAATCAGAGTTTCATCTGAGCTTTGTTTGAACACAATCTGAAAAAAAGAACTTGCTAATCTGGACAAGACGAGCTGTTTTGAGCTGTTAAACACGCCCCACTCTTACAACGATTTGTCCAGTTACAGATTTAAACTTCGTCTTTTACTTTGGATCAGACCTGGACGACTGAGGGGTTACACAGACGTCCCTCTCGATATAAAAAGTCACGAGCTCGCTAGCGTTGTTTTTAATGTTTTTTAAATTAGACCATGAACGCTTGCATTGATCACAGATTCCTGAAAAAGTGTTAACCATTTTGTATTTTTTCTTGAGTTTTCAGACAATCTTAAGATTAATCATGCTGTGTTTGCTAATGTGTGCATTGTGTCGCCATGGTCACTTCTAAACATTCCTCCGTAGACATACATGCAGAACCCCCCAGCGCAATGTCACTGCAAAGTAGCAATATTTGCACAAAAGTTGCACAAACGTTGCACAAAAGTGACCAATATTAAGATGAATTTTTCAATTTTCTTTTGGATTTCCTCAAAACTAAATCAGTTCATGGTGTCATTGCCTGTGTGCAGTTCTGGTTTTCTGATAGAATCCAAATAACATTTTAAATCTATATTACAATTTCTCATCCAAAATGTGTCGGTATGTTCATCATAAAATCCCAAATTCGACTCCCTGCTACATTCCACTAAACATTATGTCACATCCAATAACTGTTTAAAATTCTGACAATCCATCAAAGCATTATAAAAGTTTTACAGCACAGAAACTGTACAAAGTGACTAAGTTGTCGTGAATAAAACTTGCTTAAAATGTGTATCTTTGAAACGCATAAGACGCCAGAGGATAATTATAAAGATGGATTGTCAAAGTAGTGCTAAAAATTACTCATGCACTAAAGCCCCTCCCTTGGCTTAAATGTCCTAAAAATATATATATTTTAAAAAACAACTTGATTTTAACATATAAACTCAATCCATCAATTGTTCATCTTAATCCTTTTTTTTTTTTTTTTTTTTTTTTTTAAATCTACCCCATTCAGAAATACAAGTGACACATGCTTGTTAATAGGTCAATATTTCTAAACATTAAACACTCATTTAGAGTTGCTTAGATTCGATTTATGTATTATTCGACTTTTTTGCATAGCAGCCTGCAGGTATAACATTATCTTTTAGCATTTTTTTTTGTTTCTCTACACTGTCTTATGCCTTCAACTGCTTTTAAATGACCCGAACCGTTATTTTTCAGCTAATAAACTGCAACCCCACGTGCGTATTACCTTTTATCGCTCTGTAAATGACACTGAATTTATGGCTTTTATGGGCACTGTGTAAATTACGCCTTGAGCATTGACAAACTGCGGGCAGTTTACAGCCAAAAAAACGCGTCTCTTTCAGAAAAACATGAGTCAAAAGCACCCAGAGTGAATATTACACCCAAAATGGTAACTCTACTTTCGTGCGTAATGCAATTTTCGTGCGTAATTTACGTTCCGAAACTGGACACGCAACTCTTTACAATCCATTGCTCCGTAGAGGCTCGTCCCATGTCAAGTGCAACCCTCTCCTCTGTCGCCCAAGTGCTGACTTTTTCCTCTAAAACTGCAGCGCAACGAACAAAATGTCCACAATTATCCAGCAAAATCCTTAAAACGCGTCCCAAATGTGAACAATGTAGCGTTATTCCAATCGGGTTATCCAGTCCAGGTTCGTACTTCGCTTTCAAAAACATGCACAGAGCCTACATCCTGCGGGACTGTCTCTGTCTCTCCAGCTGAAATCCCAAAATATCCTCGTCCTTCACGTCTTGTCGTTCACTTGGGGCTAAATAAAGTACGATAGCGCCGCATGCGTAAAACCGTCCGCGTAAGTCCCATGTTGGAGAGACGAAAGCGAGGAGAAAGACAGAGATGGAGGAGAGGAAGAAGAAAAGAAGAAGAAGAGAGTGGAGCATCACTACTGACTGCGCTCTGCTTTCGGTTTGTGGATAATAAGAAGGGAGAGAGGGGGAGAGAGAGCCGAGAGGACAGGACAGGAGGAGGGTAGAGGGAAAGAGAGGGAGGAGAGAAAGAAAGAAAGAAAGAGAGGTCCGCTGAGAATAGACCCAGCGCGTTGTTGGAGAGAGTCCTGCTGTGTATAGTTAGATTAATATGGAAAATACAGTGACTGAAACGATTTAGACACGAGTCCCAAGACGTGCATGACGCATACGAAGAATATTGTGCGAGACGAGGGAGTAAAAAAGCTTTCTAGACGATAGGGACATCAAGATAACATCCATTCTTACAATTACAACCACAGGTACTGCCATCTCTGTTGCTACTCTATTGTCAAAAGTAGATATGGAAAACAAAAATCAACCAAAAAGTTAGAGAAGTGTCACTAGAGCAGAACTACTTAAAGGGCCCATGTCATAACGTCATTTCAGATCTGTGTCATCACGTTTTTCCTCATCACAAACAGACCTGGAGAACAGAAAACTACAAATTTAGGTGTTTCTCTCAAACAGAAACCACCTTGTGATGTCACGTGGTGATACAGGAAGTGCTCCGCTGTGTTGATTAAGTCCATACACTTCACTCATTTGGATCATTTCAGCCCTGGAATTGCCAATCTCTACTGAACTCTACTGGTAAAAGACAGTTAACAAGGAAACTACCTCTTCGTGACATCACAAGGTGGAACAGAGCATTTTGACTTTACCCTTAATGGTAGGAATTCTCTACGCAAAAGGAAAAGAAAAGTCGAATCTAGGCTAAATTTACTTCGAAGCCTATATGTGTAATTGTTTTAAAGGTGCACCAGGGTCCATCATCAGCTTGTTTTGTCTAAAATGTTCCACAGTATAGCTTTAAACATATCTATCTCCATGGAGACGAGCAAAAGCAAGCAACAACATCAAAACAAAGTGTCACATCTGTGGAGAGGCGAGCTTGCTCTACAGTAAGAATGCAAGACATTTTTTGAGCCGTAAAATAAATTCATGCATTGCCATACGATGAAACATTCCGGGTTAAATAATATCTCCATGGAGACGGGGAGCAAGGTTACACAGTGGAGCTTTAAGCTGAGCAAGCAAAGGAATGATGTCGGTTATATCAGTTTAAGTGAGTTAACTTACACCTTTCTTTTGTTGCAAAGCTAAAACAACACATTTAAAGGTGCACTGTGTACCTTTTCTGGAGAAGGGTCTGCCATTTTCTTGTTTCCATGGAGATATACAGATATTAAGCTTATTTATACATCTAACCAAGTTACAGGTTAGATCTGTGTGAAGCGGACAGCTGGTATAACGCGATATAAAAAACAAACTATGATTTATTAAAAGCAGGACAGACAAGTTTAAAGCCGTACTGTGGAGTGTAGCGACATAATAGTGTAATCACGGACGATATCGTGATGATTTTGACCAACTTTAAATGTAAGATGATGATGTAATAACAGGTCAATAATGTAATAACACGAGTGAGACAATAATGTAACACTTAGTAGTTTAGATGTTTTAACTTATATCCAGCCACTGAGGAAGGACAGAATAAAATAATATAAAAATAAAGTCTATTCTGTTTCTGTGTAATTGTGTCTGATGCCGCTGCCTCCTGAGCAACTGAACTTTTTGGCTGACATTTTTTTTTTTTTTTTTCCTCTTGTTGAGCCAATACTGTAGTACCAAGCCCATAATATGATAAAGTACTACATTATTACCTTATCAGCTCATCCAAGTCATTACATTATTGGCCTGTTATTACATTATGAGCTTATTACGTTTAAACTTGTCCAAAATTATGAATGGAGCCAAGCGATGACATCTCCATGGAGACGAGATGTCAAAGAGTTAAGTTAAATTAAATGGTGCTTTTATAAATATCGCTTAAAAATAAATTATAACTGATCATAACAAAGGAACAGTGTCAACAGTGGCAATTAAAATGAATTAACTTGAGAATGACCTGTCAAAAATAAATCAGCAATATTCCAGCTGCAGTATGTCTTCTCACGTGACGTTTTGACAGTGCCCTCGGGTCACGTGGGACCACAGAGGGCACGTACAGGACGTCACATGCGCGTGCAGGATTCTGACACGGTCCAAAATACACGCGCGCGTTTGACACCTGCAGGAAGCACGCGGGCCACAACAGCTGAGCACGCGACAGGCTTCAGGCGGGGAGAGAGAGAGGTCACACAGCGCCATCTAGTGCACGGGCGAGGGATAACACGCAACGCATGGGGTTTTTACCCGTTTGTAATGTAGATTTGTCCTACGTATGTGATATCCTATAACTAAAAGCAATACAGAGCAATGTATTTTGTTAAAAAAAATAAAAATACACAAATAAAATAATAATAATAATAATGATAATAACAATAATACTTTTTTTTTTTAATCAAGAATGTGATGTTATCTAATCACATCTAATTTATTTTGAGATTGGATCTTTACCTGTTTTGTAATGTATATTTATCCTACTTATGTGATATCCTCTAATTAAAAGCAATACAGAGCAATGTTTGATAAAAAAAAAAAAAAAAAATTAAATTAATAAAAAATAAATAAATTAATAAATAAACAATGTCAAGAATGTGATGTAATCTAATCACATCTCATTTCTTCCTCTAAATCAGGGATGGACATGTTTAAGTTAACATAAAAAACGTATTCACTTTTATTTATGCTAACGGAGAAGAAGTTTTTGTTTCACATGAAAAGGTCCAGTAATTACAGAGATATTAACCATAAACCAGGTCAGTTAATCCACAATCTGACACTTAAACAGCAAATTTATCATAGCATACTGACCTATGCTCCAGCTCAGTTTTAAAATCATATGACGTAATGATGTGACGTAATAAAAATAACACTTTTGGCCTAATACCCACACCTGTACAGAAAATAAACGACTAAGGAGGCTAAAGCTAATGAGTGATGATTGCTGTGTTAATATGCAGGACACACATGAGCACATCCTCAGAGATTCTCGATGATACAGAGGGCTCACTCCTGACTAATTATACAGCAAATTATACAGGAGAGAAGTGCAGAGGAGCGGTGAATGACTGGAGAGGCACTGACCCCAGAGAGGAGCTGTCGTTCTGTGAAAGGAAAAATCAAATGAATAAATATGCATGAAGAAGTAAATCTAGGCAGTAGGTTAAGTTCATATGATGCCAGAGCTTCATATATTGTTTAAAATGAAGACGAGCGGGTTAGAGAATTCTATAAATATCTCTATCTCTATATTCTGTATTGCATTAAACTAGGCATCAGATTTTAGTTTGAAATTATAAATGTTTTAAAGGTACACTATGTAACTTTTCTGGTGAAGGGTCTGCCACCTGCTTGTTTATGTGGAAACCGCTTCATGTATAACTATATAGTCCATTTCTTTATGATAGTTTTGCTCATTCTTGGCGTTTAAATCCATGTACAGCCTTGGTCCTCCAGCCACTTCTGTGTGTTTCTGTTGCTTCTTCGTGTGACCTTCGCGTTGCCCCTGCTGTAAATTCGGGGGTGGACTGCTTTCCTTCCTACCTTTTACTTTTGTGACTCCAGTATTAGAAAGAGGTCAGTCATTTATTGTAACCCTGTGATTTAAGTGTCATTTGTCATATTTTTCTTTTTGTTGTATTTAAGTTCATATTGAGCTCTGATTTTGTCATGTGAAGATGTGCAGGGAGATGCTAACTCTGTCTATTATCTTCTCCCCTGTAGTTTGGGCTGAATCAATAAATAAATCGAGGTACATGTTGATCCTGTTTTCTGTTATTGTGAACCAGTTTAAACAGAGAGCACATCCAGAAGTTCCCGCTGTGTTCTGTGGATCCTGAATGCACCACACAATCTTCACAAATAACACAACACAGACGTCCACAGTCACACATGGAGACAACATGGATAAATGTGTCTACTCTACACCTGAATGTTAGTATTTAAAAGTCAAACCACCATCTTTTAAAGTTGTACTATGTAAAGTTTTGCTTCTCCATGGAAACATATTTTTTTCTTTGCCCAAATGTTTCACAGTAGGGCATTTATTCAGTTACAGGTGTTTCTATTACTGGAAAAATACTCGGCCTTGTGGTGTCATTTGATTGTCTCCCGTGGATAGTTTAATGCTGTACTGTGGAACATAATAAGTCAAGCAGTTACATCTCCATGGAGACGAGCTGGTCCAGCATCCTCCACCAGAAAAGTTCATTTTCTTCAAACCGAAAAGGCTTGAGACATGCATTGGCCGCACTGGTAGAACGTAACGCAGGACAAGTAGTAAAGTATTGTACTTAAGTAAAGAATTTAGTTATCTGTACTTTACTTAAGTCAGTTTTACAGTGGATACTTTTTAATTTTAATTCTACTTTACTTCACTTAATTTGAGAGCAGGTTTCTGTACTTTCTACTCTACTACATTTTTTTAACTGAACTGAAAAGTAAAAAGTACTTTTCATATGATTTGAGATTTATTTTGACCATGTTCGTGGTAAAATCCTGAGTAAAGTTTTCGAGTTCAGCTTCGGCTTTGATCAAACAAAAATAAATACTCAAAATTCATAAGAAAAGTTAAGAAACTGATTCGTGTTGCAACTGTTGGACAAAATATGTATCATCAAGTCAATATCACTACATTTAACACGTTTTACTCTTAAAGTACATTTTAAACAGGCAGTTAAATACTTTTACTTAAGTATATTATTCCATGTGATACTTTTTACCTCTGTATCTGTACTTTTACTTAAGTAACAAAATTGAGTATGATAATGGCAACTGTTAACTGTAAACGTCTAAAACACTGGACAAAAGACGTTTTGTCACAAAGACAGTGGCATTATTAAAGGTGCACTATGTAACATTTCTGGTGGGAAGTCTGCTATCTGCTGGTCGTCATGGAGACATTATTGCTTTGCCTGGAATGTTCCACAATACAACATTAACTTCATAGTGTTTTTTTCAATCAGATATGCATTTATTGTTTAAAAAATACCTTGAAACACATTATTATGAGGAGGGTCACCTTCCCACAGATCTGACGTGTAACTAGGCCTTACTGTCACCAACTTGTCTAGATAGATCTAATGCTGTACTGCGGACAAGAAGTACTCGACTTTGTTACTTAGCCTAAGCAAAAGTACAGAGACCAAGGCAAAAAAATACTCAAGTAAAAGTATCACCTGAAGAAAATCTACTACTAAGTAACAGCATTAAAAAAACTGTTTAAAAATGCACTTAAAGAGCAAAAAGTAAAAGTATTTCACGCAGATTTTGAGCTTCAAATGTAACGACTTTGATAAAGATTTGTGCTGAATTTTGTTAAAACAGAAATAACTGAATTGCTCTTTGCTGTTTTATTTGTATATTGTTGTTTGCTCAAATTACGAGCGTGTTAAAAATAAACTCCTCAGCCTTTTCAGCAGGTCTCAAACTATAATAAAAATACTTTTACTTTTCAGATACATGCTCTCAAATGTAATGAAGTAAAAGTACAAAATAACCACTTTAAAATGCTTAAGTAAAGTACAGATAAGACCAAAAAATGACACAGTGCACTTTTAAATCAAAACTAAAATGAACAGGTTGTGATTTGGATCAAGGACACACTTATTATGAACATTCTGTCTGAAAATGTCCAAAACGCATTGTAAAAATCTCAATGTGCAACAGAAATAAGTGCCAATAATAATTTGACTTGCAGAGAAACCAAAAAATACTCGATTACTATTACACTACTAAATAATCTTTATCTGCAGCCCTAGTGCCATAACAGCCCCATAACTAATGCTAATCTCCCCATAGTGATTATTGTAATGGAGCCTTGTATAAATCACTTATAAGAGGCCTGTGATTTGAATCGTCTGGTCGTGTATTTAATGGGACACTTTATGATCCGTGACTGTATGTTCGCCCATCTGTTCACACATCCACACGTTCACACAGTCACAGGCTCGCCGGGACTCAAAATCACTCCGTTTGGAATGAACTTATGCTAATTATGATCAGTGGCAAAAATGAAAGTATAGTAGTTTGGTTCCACAGTAAACAAAAATGAGATATGTTTATTTTAAAGGGCCTATATTTCCCAGAATGGACTCGTGTGAGCTTTAAGCCATGTTAGAATGTTGTGAATCTCCTCAAAACACACCTGGAGTTGCGTTTTGTTTCTTTGAGTAATCCTTTATTACTGTCTGTCTACATTTCCAAAGCTCAAAATGCTCCGTTCCACCTTGTGATGTCATGAAGTGGTAGTTTTCAAGTTAACAGCTCCCTTTGACCTTTTGTTCAGTAAAAATCGGCAATTCCAGGGCTGAAATCATCCAAATGACTCTAGAAATGAAGGTGTATGGAGTTTAAACACACAGTGGAGCACTTCCTGTATTATCACATGATGACATCACAAGGTGGAACAGAGTGTTTTCATTTGGGAGAAGAGCCCAACTAAAAATGCAGGATTTATGTGTTAAAAATGTGTGAAATTAACAAAACACAACTCCACAACATTATAACACAGCTCAGAAAACAGTGTGATATGAGCCCTTTAATAATGCTAACTTCTTAATGCATATATCATGTTTCAAATCACGTTTTATTCCCTCATTCATCAAATATCTAAACAGTTCTGTCACGATGCCACCGTGTCCGTCACCTGTCAGTCACCTGTCAGAATACTGTGCTTGTGGCGTTACTGTTGTGTCTCTGTGTGTGAATAATAATGAAGTGTGAAGGACAAAGTCTGGTACAAACATCAAGCTCACACATTTAAAGTGCTCAGTAATATATATTTATAATCAAAACTTCGTCATTAAAGTGCATGTGATGACTCATTTCACTAAAACATACTTAACATCATTAGATTTTGCAGTTTACTAACACATTTTCCTTTTTTATCTAGTGTTTTTATTCTTTTACTTCCTGGTTGGACATATGCAGAGGTAAATCTATAACCGTTACCTAGCAACCATAATGTCAACTATTTTTCCCTAAAACTGCCACTTAACTGATGTAAAATTATGATAAATATTTACCACCGGTGCAGTCTCTCCAAACTAAGTCAGAATTAGAAAAAAAATGAAAACCTGCTGTTTGCACTTTAACTAATGAATAAATAGGCCTATCTATCTTCTGTCTTATCCATCTTGTTTTACTGTTTGTTAAAGCTGCACTGCATCACTTTTCTGGTAGTTGGTACACTGCCTGCCTGATTCCATATAGATACTTTGCCTGAAATGTTCCACAGTATGGCATTTGATCTGATTTGAGCCATGGTATTTGATTCTGATGTGTCTTTGGGTATCGATGTGATGTTTTTCAAGATAAAATGATGCATTCTTACCATGAATGGACTTTCATCTCCACAGATTTACTGGTCACTTGATCTGGTGGAGTTATCTGCTTGTATCCATAGATATGATTTTGACAACATTAAGCCATTGCCACAAACACTTATAAAAAGACGGGAAATTCTAGAGGATCACGACAGCAATAACCACAAGTATAACAGTATAAAACATGTGGGGGGGCAGTTTTGGTGCATTTTAATATGTTCCAGTTGACTAAAGTGAGCTAAAATGCAGAATAGTATTTTATGACATAATAAAGTCAAACGATGTGCTTAAGCAAGAGTACACTTACTTACAGAATCATATCACTCAAGAAGTATAAAGTAGTGGTCCAAGTTAAGAGTTGCATAAGAGAAACAGTCTGGACATAACAAAAGACAAACTTTAAATCCGTCAACTGGACAAATCGTTGTAGGAGTGAAGTGATGGAGTGAGTGTTTGTGCAGTTGAAAGACTTAAATTTCGTCTTTTGCCGTGGATCAGACCTGGACGACTGAGGGATTACACAGACAAGCCTGGACATAACATCAGATTTATAATCATCAGATTTATAATCATCAGATTTATAATCATCAGATTTATAATCATCAGATCATTTGGACTGAACATTAATTAAGAGGATTTTAGGGTCACATTATTTTTATGTTTATTGTCAGACTTTGGATGCTTTAATTTCACATAAATGCACATATTAAAGAGTAGGATGAACAGATAACGATACCGGTATCGGGTGCCACTCATCAATGGGCTGCCCGCCGATACCAAGAGCCGATACCACTGTAGCTCTGCTGTCTCTTCTGACTCTCATCTCTGCAGAGCCGTGTGAGCCGTGAGCCCTGAGCAGAAGTGACCATAAAGATGCAGCTTTAATCACATGTGACTGTCACGCGAAATACACAAATATTTAAGACTCTGAAGGTGTTTATAGTTCACAGAGGACGTCAGTACTTGTGTTTACAATAGTAGCATTCTAACATTGCTAAGTGGCGCTGGCGTTTATTTACTTGTGCTGCGGTATAACTTATTATAATTGGCAAACAATTTATCGACTAAATAGAGCGAATTCAGAGCTTTTAAAATAAGTATAACATGTCCATGTGTGTGAAAGTGTCACCGTGGTAAAAGTAACACAACAGTCACTGTTATGCGAATAGCTCGTTAGCATTCAGCCTGTTAGCAGTTAGCATTCAGCCTGTTAGCAGTTAGCTTGTTAGCAGTTAGCGCAGTCTGCAAAGAGAAAATTAAAGCCAGGTGCTAACTGCAGTGATTTCAGTAGATACGAGAAGAATTCGAAGATGAAAAAGTGGATATACTATAAAAAATCATGTGAAATGAATTAGATTTACTACTATAATCAAACACCAGTGAAAATAATGTCTGGAAACAGGTCGTTCACAGGTCGTTCTTTCGTTCAGATGTAACAGACGTTTGTGTCATAATCAACGTTAAACTGACACAGAAGCAGAGACACTTTAACCTCAACCACATCATCTGAGACAAAAGGACCAGAACAACCAAAAACAGACTCACCTGTGTCCTCTGTCCCTCTGAGGTGTGTCCTGTCTGTCCTCTGTCCCTCTGAGGTGTGTCCTCTGTCCCTCTGAGGTGTGTCCTGTCTGTCCTCTGACCGTCTGAGGTGTGTCCTGTCTGTCCTCTGTCCCTCTGAGGTGTCCTGTCTGTCCTCTGTCCCTCTGAGGTGTGTCCTCTGTCCCTCTGAGTGTGTCCTGTCTCCTCTGTCCCTCTGAGGTGTGTCCTGTCTGTCCTCTGTCCCTCTGAGGTGTGTCCTGTCTGTCCTCTGTCCCTCTGAGGTGTGTCCTCTGTCCCTCTGAGGTGTGTCCTGTCTGTCCTCTGTCCCTCTGAGGTGTGTCCTCTGTCCCTCTGAGGTGTGTCCCGTCTGTCCTCTGTCCCTCTCAGGTGTGTCCCGTCTGTCCTCTGTCCCTCTGAGGTGTGTCCTGTCTGTCCCTCTGAGGTGTGTCCTGTCTGTCCTCTGTCCCTCTGAGGTGTGTCCTCTGTCCCTCTGAGGTGTGTCCCGTCTGTCCTCTGTCCCTCTGAGGTGTGTCCTGTCACTGTTTTATCTGCAGGTCCAATGGGGTAAAATGGTGGCATATTTCATGTCCTCTCTGAAATTCTAATGTTCCTCTGCTGCCTCAGTGCTGCTCCCAGAATGCACCTGGAGGAGAGGGGTCCTTCATGCAGGTGTACACACGTAGCTGTCCACATCACTGCCCGACTCAAAAAATGTAGGCAGCACATATTTAGCTACTGGAAATAAAACACATCAAATCTTTTAGGAGGGATATGTAGACTAGTATAAACACCCAGCGCCATTTTGTTTTCAGAAAAAAACTTTCCAATCATTATTTTCAATATAAATGTGTGTGCTCTTGGGGGCCCTCTGGTGGCGGCCTAAGCAGCTGCACAGTCTGCTTGTGGGCTGGGCCGACCCTGGTGACATCTAACATATATTTTACCTTCATCTTCTCAAAATTTCCATTATTTGCCTTGGATATAATAATTGGAAAAGGGTGACATCATTTAGGTTACGTATTTAAAGTAAATTTTCCAGCAGAAAAGCTTTAAAGGGCTCATATCACACTAGTTTTCTGATCTATATTACAATCCTCATCACAAACAGACCTGGAGTTTTGTTTCATTCACACATATTTAACACATAAACCCTGCATATTTAGGCTGAGAAAACACTCTGTTCCTCCTTGTGATGTCATCAAGTGGTAATACAGGAAGTGCTCCACTGTGTTTTAAACTCCACACACCTTCAATAGAATCATTTGGAGAATTTCAGCCCCAGAATTGCCAATGACATCACAAGGTGGAGCAGAGCATTTTGAGCTTTGCAGAAATAGACAGACGAATAAAGTGTTACGCAAAACGTGTGAATGAAACAAAACACAACTGCAGGTTTGTATTTGATGAGCTAACAACATTATAACATGGCGTAAAGGTCAATTCTGCGTAATATGGGACCTTTAATATTGTTCAACTCATGTCCTCCTATAAAGCATTTTAAAGATGGACCACAGAGTTAGATTTGATATGTTTATTTCATGAATTCTAACTGTAAGGTTGTATGTTTGGTCTGACTGTGAGGCCAGTCCGTGATGAGCAGTGACAAAGGCAGCAGCAGCAAACAGGAGGTAACTCAGTGTGACATGTTAAATCTGGGTCAAGCCACAGGTCACGTGACCACTGCAGGCTTATATGAAGACATGCGTGATTATAACTTTAGCAGTACATATGAAGAGTATTACAGGGTTTCAGATGAGATCACAACTTTCTATAGGCCAAAAGCATTTAATACAGAAAGGTGATAGTGAATATTGCTCAAAAAAACGCAGATTTTTGTTGTAACACGGTTGTTATGACCCATGGTTCAGCAAATGTAGAGAACTGAAGAAGTGTCTTGGATGAGCAGCGACATGTCTTCACTTTTACAACGATTTGACAGATTTAAACTTCGTCTTTTGCTACGGATCAGACCTGGATGACTGAGGGTTTACACAGACAAATGTAGAGACCAACACAGGGATTTAACAAAAGATGTGGTTTATTTTACTGGTTAACCATAGTTTAAGGTTTGACAGAAACAGATGTGCAAATGAGCAAATGTGTAAATGTGTAAATGTGTAAATCTGTCTTTCCCCTTTCATTACATTGTATTCACACAAGAAATATCGATAAGGTAAATTCACAAATGCTTAACCTGGTAATTTATTTCCCTGACTCGACCCCAGAACTCACTGTATTACAACATATTACAACACAAATGACTTTTCCTGCCGCATGTGTATATAGAACATTGTGATGTCATCAGAAATGTGCTTGACTAATGACCCTCACCTCACAGCAAGAGGGTCCCTGCTTTGAGTCCTGTGCCTCTCAGAGTGGAGTTTGCATGTTCTCTCTGTGTGTCTGGGTGGGTAACTTCTATCACGCTGGTTTCCCCTCATCAACCTAAAACATGCACAGTACAAAAAATCCTCCAGTCTGCCACGTTTTGTCTCCATGGCGATGTGATTGCTTGTCTGAAATATTTTTGCACGGTATGACATTAAACATTTCTAAAAAAAAGAAATAATACAATAAATATCAAGCCCCTGTCCTAGCCTCCAGGCACTTTACTGACAGCGCCTGAACGCATCGCTGACATTGACACCATCAGTGACACCACAGGCAAGTGAACGCATCGCTGCAGGAGACACAAGAGAAGAAAGAAAGACAAATATAAGAAGAATACATGTACAGAAGCACAAAAAACATGTTTGAGGGCCTCTGTACTGTTCACATGCATATTGAGACGACTTTTTGTTGCGATTACAGGCACTATACCTTATTTTTACTCTCTTAAAAACATGAAAAACTGAGAAAAACGGTGACAAAAAGACAGGACAGAAAGAGAAGGAGAGATGGACAGATGCGCTGCTGTTTGACTAACCTTGACTCCTGACACTGTATGTGCAGAACACAAACATCGCTCCATCACTACTACAGCACAGTGTGAATCTATGAATAAGTCACCGCTGGTTTAACAGGGAGCGGGTACTTAGCAACGCTGTCAATCAAAGCTAACGCTAACCCTCGGGGAACGAAGGCGTCTGATTTATCTGTTATTAATGTTCATGTCTTAATTTACAGACACAACAGCAAAATATGTAGAGCGGGTTGATGCAAACGTTTTAAGCCTGACAGCAGTAGTTACAGAGAGAAGGGCGACGGTTTTTCAATAGAAAATGAATTGGAGCCAGAGTCGACGGAGCCGGAAACGCGCCCATGCTCACTTCCTGTTTGGAACGGAGTGGCTAGGAGGTTAGCTACGTGAGAGAAGGGCGACAGTTTTTCAATAGAAAGTGAATTGGAGCCAGAGTCGACGGAGCCGGAAACGCGCCCATGCTCACTTCCTGTTTGGAACGGAGTTGCTAGGAGGTTAGCTATGTGAGAGAAGGGCGACAGTTTTTTTCAATAGAAAGTGAATTGGAGGCAGAGAGTAGAGCTGGAAACAGCATGCTCACTTCCTGTTTGGACCGGAGTTGCTACAGGTTAGCTACGTGAGAGAAGGGCGCTCAATAGAAAGTGAATTGGAGCCAGAGTCTATGGAGCCGGAAACACACCCATGCTCACTTCCTGTTTGGAACAGAGTGGCTAGCAGGTTAGCTACGTCCATTTATATAAACAGTCTATGATATTAACCTAATTAATTTGATTTGACGAGTTTTATTGTCTAATCAGGTCCAGAAAGAGCTTTATTTTATATTTATTTGTATTTTATATTTTATTTTATGTGCGTGTCGTGCACCACTTTGAAATACTCTCTGTAAATAATGTGATTAGATAATAAAACATGACTGAAAACCAAACTCTTCATTCACCTCGTTTACGAAAATTCATTAAACTCCATAATAATTTGAACTTTGACCTCTGTGTTTGTGCTTCATTAAAACGTCTTTAAATCAACAGCTCCCTGTGTAATTCTGAGTGAGAGGAAAGAGGGAGGAGAAAGAAGGGTGGAAAGAGAGAGAGGGAGCAGGAGGAGAAAAGCACGATGATTGAAGAAAGCAGGTGAGGTGAGGAGAGAGGGAGGGATAGAGAGCAAAGAAAGAGAAGGAGGTGAGATAGTGGAGGGATAGAGAGATGGAAGGGAGGAGAGGGGGTGGAAGAGAGGGCAGGAGTGGAGAATCAAAGTGAGAAAAAGAAAGAAGAGAAGGAGGGATGGAGGAGAGAGAAGAGATTGCAGAAGGGAGCAAGCAGGGGAGAGGAAGAAGAGAAAGAGGGAGAGAAAGAGGAGGTGAGGTAAAGAAGATGATAGGCAGAGGAGAGGAGGAGAGAGATAGGGGTGAGAAGAGAGAGATTAAGAGAAAAAAGAAGAAAAGCAAAGAGAGATAGAGGAAAGAGAGAGGGGGAGGAAAGAAGATGTGAACTAGAGAAATATGGAGAGAGGAGGTGAGGAGAGAAGGATAGAGGGAGAGCGAGCAGAGAGGGAATGGAGAGGAGAAGAGAGCGGGAAAGAGGGGGTGAGAAGAGAGAGGAGATAAAGAGAACGAAAAGGAGGGGGAAGAGAAATAGAGGGTGAGAGAAGAGATTGCAGAAGGGAGCAAGCAGGGGGAGAGAGAGGAGAAAGATGGAGAGAAAGAGGAGGTGAGATAGAGAGGGGATAGGGAGAAGAGGAAGAGGGTGAGAAGAGAGACATTAAGAGAAAGGAGAGGAGGGGGAAAGAGAGATAGAGGAAAGAGAGAGGAGGGAGGAAAGAAGATGTGAACTAGAGAAAAGGATGGAGGGAGAGAGACGGAGAGAAGAGAGGGAATGGAGAGGGAGAAGAGAGCGGGAAAGAGGGGGTGAGAAGAGAAAGAAAATGAGAAGAGAGATAGAGAAAAGAGAGAATGGGGGAAGAAGCAAGATGAGAACAAAAAAAGCTGGAGAGGAGGTGAGGAGAGAAGGATAGAGGGAGAGAGCAGATACAGAGAAGA
>JAIEZT010000168.1:0-102153 GCA_019594935.1 Periophthalmus modestus | reverse complement strand
TTCTGGGGCGGTGGTCCTCAAGTGAGTTTTCCAGGATGAGGTTCACTGACGACGCCCTTCTGTTAAGTACAAACAGGGCTGATTCCTGCTTATATTTATCGGGACTAGATACGCTGTAAACCACAACAGCCATTATTTAATCAAAACCTCAACAGAGACTTAACAATTTATCATTGTAATGACCCATAATGTGTTCCGTAAACTAGAAGCATTAATCCACATATTTCAATCTTTACTTAAAAATGCACCTATTTTAAAAACATCACGGTACAATTTAGAAATACGCTTAACCAGTCGACAAGTCAAAAAAGAACAGCTCATTAGTCCACCGCTAAAATAATCATTAATTCAGACTTCAGAAGAACATGCTTACAATTACAGGAGATTTTATTGTTCTATTCAGGGTTTTAAGTGGTAAACACATTTGCACTGTTGCCATAGAAAACTAACAATTCAAAATCAGATATATCTTTTGAAATGTGAAAAATCCTGTCACCTATAAATAAGATGAAACTATTGCAGTGTTTCCATTAACAGAAGAGATTATGGTGGCTTCCCATAGTCTAAACCCAAGCCTGCCCTGGTCAGGAGTACCTCACTGGAGGATTACTCATCAGCTTGGCCCTGATCAGGAGTACCTCATTGAAGGATTACTCATGAGCCTGGCTCTCACCCTGAGTCCTCAGATTCTGAGGAGCCGGAGTCTTGGTTCTGGAGCCTCCTGATCCACAGCAGCTGCAGCTCTTTACTCTGAGCAGCAAACATGAACAGGCTGCTGTCCTCCAGACTGAGAGACAGAGAGAAAGAGGAGACACGGAGAAGAAGAGGGACAGAGAGAGGGAGGAGGAGGAGAGGGACGAAGGGGAGAGAGGGAGGAGGGACAGAGAGGCAGGAGAAGAAGGACAGAGGAGAGGAGGGGCAGAGAGAAGAAGGAGGGAGAAAGAGGGAGAGAAGGAGCACACAGACATGCATTTGATTATTTTGTTTTTATTTCCATAGTTTATAGATATATCACTGTGTATATTTTATGTCCGTCGTTTATAGATCTAACAGTGTGTGTATTTTATTTCCATCGCTTATAGATATATCAGTGTATGTAACTCTAAAAAGAGCCTAAAGCTGTGCACTGTACATGTTCATTTAAGGGCTCTGTGTCCTGTTACAGACACTGGGCCTGGTTTTAAATATCACTGGGTTTCATATGATATCACAACAATCTATAGTGTAATAATTGATACTTTGCAGCTGACGCCATCAACATTTTCTGGGAGTGGTGTGCTAAATGTAGGCACTGCTCTGTCTGAAGCTTTGTTACCCAAGTTGGACTTTAATCTGAGCTTTATCTGAACACAATCTGACCATAAAGAACTGACTTAGCTGGAACTACAGCAGGTGAGCTGATTTGTGCTCTTAAACAAACAAGTCTCACAACAAGATTAGTCCAAAACTAGCTAGCATTAGCCAACAGTTTTTCAGTTAGTTACTGTCACTTTTTTGTGTAAAATCAAACTCCTAAACAAGACCATGAACACTCAGATTCATCACAGGCTCCTGAAAATGTGCTGTTTAAATCCATTTTGTATTTTTTCTTGAGTTTTAAGACAATCTGTGGGCATTGTGTGGCCATGGTAACTTCTGAACATTCTGCCATAGATATGCATAATAGCTGCTGAGCCTGGTGCTAAATATGAAACCTAAAGCTGCAGGCTATAAGCGCTATTTAACCCTGAGCCTAAAGATGAAACGCTCACATGAGTTTGAATGTGTGGTCTTTTCTTCTGTAGTACACGTTCTCTCTGCACACGGCTCCTCTCAGGCTGATGGGGGGCCACCTGGTGGTCCCCTGTGGAAGGGGAGGAAGAGTATTAAACGTACAGACATTATGACGTTATAATGACTGGCCGATGTTTGTGATAACAGCAAAGTTTGAGCAGTTACTTGAGCGGCAGCCTCTTTGTCTTGGAACAGTCTCAGAGAGTCAGACTCCAGAACAGCAACACCTGCTCCCCAGTGATCCAGCTGTGGGACATTTTAAAAACTCAGGTTAATGTTTAGACACAAAGTTGAAGAAACTGAAGGTCAAACCTCATATTTATGTCCAGTGTTTGGAAATAACGGCGTTAAACAATAACGGCGTTACTAACGTGTTTTTTCCACTAATGGAGTAATTTAAAACTAATTACTTTTCCCAGCGTCCCAACGCCGTTACCGTTACTGACAGTAAAATGTGGCACGGTACTATTACTTCAGTTCACTCTGCTCTTTATCAGAGCATCTCTCATAGAAGGGAGCTGCAGCGCTGTTGTGTTTCTTTGGTGAAAGAGGCTCGGGGGTGAGATCAGAGGCTTGTTTGAGATGAGGCGGGCACAGATAATCTCGTGAGAGCGAGGCTGGTTGGTTAATTGAGTGTCTCAATTAACCAAAGTCCCTTAAATGCGCCGCTCGAACGGGACATTTAAGTCGGGCGGTACTTCGACCCGCACTTCGAACAGAACATGGAACGGTGCATTTGGCGAATTGGGACACGGCCGCAATTTTTGAGCGAGGAGAGCGCAGCAGCTCCACCGACTGCGGCGCCTGCATGGGCTACAAACGCTTAATGCATGATGGGAAATGGTGTCCTGTCACACGTGCATTGACAGCTGTTTGGGTCCGAGTTGAGTTTTGATCAGAAACGTGACGCTCTGACGCACGGCGCCTCCTCCTCCAACTTTACACAAACTACTGTGACATATTTGATATGGACATATGTTTAAATGTGACTGAAAGTGTCCAGGCTGGTGTCACATGGATCACTTTAAACAAATACAATATAATTACAATCTGTTAAAGTGAAATAAATGTTAAAGGTTCACATCTGTTGTGTTTTTATTTTTTTAACATAGTAACGGCATAGTTACTTTGCCTAGTAACAAAAAGTAACTGAGATGGTAACTCAGTTACTTTTTGGGAGAAGTAACTTGTAACTATAACTAATTACATTTTTGAAGTAAGATTCCCAACACTGTTCATATAATTGCTTGTGTCCCTCTCACCTTACTTCCTCCTTGCTTTCGTTTCAGCTCCAGCGCCCCCTGCATCCGGATGTTCTGCCCACAGCTCACCTACAGAAACACAGGTTAACTCTGGGACAACAAAAACTAAAATCATTTTAGTTTGAAAAAGTCAATGTGACCTTAAAGAAACTATACAGCTGTGCTCTGACATCCATAAATCATTATCTTACAATTTGCACATTTTAAATCACAGTATTAATATAAAACAACAACAAGTCTGCTACAAGTTCAGAGGGTCAGTGAGAAGAAACAGCTATAAAATGGCAAAAAGCTCTGAAAAGTCAATTTCGCAAAATGCCAGATGCCCTTCCAGCCTGGAGGAGTAATGTCGGAGAAGTGTTTTGCTCAGACAACAGTGACTTTTGAACCAGTGACTTTCTGAGTTAAAACTAAGTGCTAACAGTGACACTACATTGTCATAGCATTTGTGTGTTTGTATCTGTAGTGATCCTTTAATATTCCCGTATCTTAAACCTTACCTCTGGCTCTTCTGGTGGCAGACTTTCTGATCTCTGCTCCTCTTCCTGTAAAGTGGGCTGCGCCTCAGAATCTTGCTCTGCGATTGGCTTTGACTCTTCTTTAATGACAGTGAACTCTGCTCTTCTTAGGGCCATCTCTAGAGGACTTTGAGGAGGGGGCGGAGGGGCAACAGCCGGAGGAGTGAGTCTTCTGACCGATGGAGGTGAATCCCGTTTGAACACTTCAGATGCAGATTGTTGGCTGGCCGCTGCAGACGTCACACGAGGTTTAGGAGCTAGTGGTGGCTTGACTTTAGATTCTGTGGTTGGAGACTCTGGAGGTTTGGGTGAAGATGGTGGAGTGGAATCTTCACTGGGGTCAGATCTGTAGCTCCTAAATCGTCTGGTACGTGGTTGTGCTGTGGGTGTTTGATAGCTCTCCTCCTCTTTGCTGTTGTCAGATAGAGCCGTGTTCCTCATGTTGTTGTCTCTGGATCTAGGTCTAAACCTCAAGAGAGATTCTGATGAGGATGAAATGGTAGGAGATTTTGGAGATTCTGGAGGTTTGGTTGGAGATGATGGAGAGGAGTCTTCACTGGGGTCAGATCTGTAGCTCCTAAATCGACTGGAACGTGGTTGTGCTGTGGATGTTCCATCACCCTCCTCCTCTTTGCTGTGGTCAGATAGAGCTGTATTCGTCATATTTGTGTCGCTTGATCTTGGTCTAAACCTGGTACGAGATTCTGATGAGGATGAAATGGCTGAAGATTCCTGATGTTTTGGTGATGACGTTCTAGTGCCCCCCTGTGGTTTTGCTGAGAACATTTGAGATGTTTCTTCATCCTTGGTGCTGTGGTCAGAGAGAGAGGACAACTGTGCTCTTGGTGCAGTGAGAGGTTTTGAGGAGGACAAAATGGAGGAGGATTCTGGAAGTTTTGGTACAGTAGACTTGTGTGGTTTAGCTGTGGTCATCCTTTCAGTCTCCTCTTCAGAGCTGTGGTCAGACACAGAGGCCTTCTGAAAGTCTCTGTTGTACAGCCAAGCTCTTCGTCTGGTTGGAGACACGGGTGAGGACTGTGTGTTGTCAGTCTCCTCTTCCCTGCTGTAGTGGTCAGATGAAGGTGTGGGCTGGAGGTCTTTATAGGATGAGCGGACAGTAGATTTGTTGTCTGTCTCATTTCTGCTGTAGCGGTCAGCTGGAGGTGTGGTCTGCTCTCTGCTGTAGCGGTCAGATGGAGGTGTGGTCTGCTCTCTGCTGTAGCGGTCAGCTGGAGCAGTGGTCCGGGCGTTTCTTGAGGGGGATCCAGGTCTCAGTTTGGGATCAGAAGGTTTCCGCTTCAGAGACGAGACTCTGACCGGAGGTTTTCTGTCAGAAACGTCCTCATTCCTCAAAATCTGCAGTCTCTTCTCTCTCTGCAAAAAGACAGATCAATTACACAACCAGTTGAAGGTTTGGACACACTTTAACATTTTTTGTTTCTTCTTTATTTCCATGATTATTTGCATTGTAGATTCTCACTGAAGACATCACATCTATGAATGACACACATCAAAATAAACTCAAAACATCACTAAAACAGAATCTAAAAACATGTTTTAGATTCTACATGTTACAAATTGATCACTGCTTTGCACTTTTGGCATTTCTTGACCCTGACATGGCATAGAATTATGTAGCAAAGAATTTTTCTTTGCCACATAATTCCATATATTTTTGCTTCATATATTTGATGTATTCTGTGTGCATACAAAATGAAACTGGTAAACTTAAAGAAAAAAGGTGCATCCAAACTTTTTAGTGGTAGTGTGCAGCAAAGCTAAAAACATCATCTTCAGCTTCTGCACAATGCTCATATCTACTCTGGCATTACACATGAATGTGTGTTAACATAAAGAAACAACAACATAAAGCTCAAACCTGAGTGGTCTTCTTCTGCAGAGCATTGAAGCGCTCGTTTTGAGCCTGGATCATGGCCTCCAGATCCTCCTGCCTCTTCAGGAGCTCCAACACGTCAGACACACAGTCCTGAAGAGCACAGCAACAACAAGGTCGAAACCAGGACTGAACCAGGTCTAAACCAGGACTAAATCAAGAATAAACCAAGACTAAACCAAGTCTTTCAAGACTACCCCATAGTGTTGGTTTGGTTCTAGACCTGGTCTTTCCTCATAGACCTGGTCTATTCCAGGTCTAGTCTTGGCCTAGTCCTGGTTTGGTTCCAGCCCTAGTCTCACCCTGTTGTCCTGGTTTAGTTCCAGCCCTAGTCTCACCCTGTGGTCCTGGTTTAGTTCTAGCCCAGTTTAGTTCTGGTTCAGGTCCAGTCCTAGTCTCACCCCATAGTCCTGTGAGGTGAGCGCCCTCTCGTGGCTGCTGAGCCAGCGTTCAGCCTGCTCCAGCTCTTTTCTTAGGACAAACATCTCTCGTTCTTCTTCATAAAACACTCGGAGCTCCTCCCACAGAGAGATCAGCTGATCCTGCAGCAGCTGCAGCTCCGACACCCGAGCCTCCACCTGTAAAGAAGACAACCATCACCAAGAGCCTCCGCCCTCAATGCCTACACACAAACACCACCTGAAACATGCAAAGCTAACAAAAGCTAGCATTACATGAACTGATAAAGAACTATGTAGTAGTAACAGTGGTAGTAGCAGTAGCTCACCTTACCTCACATGCACACATGAGGCCTCCCTCTTGCAGTAGCCTCTCCCCCTGCTCTCTGTGTATTCAGTACTAGTATGTCATACTAGTGGCAGTAGTAGCAGTAGTAGTAGTGGTAGTTGTAGTAGTAGTAATAGCAGTGAAGTAGCAGCAGTAGTAGTAGCAGAAGTTGTTGTAGCAGTAGCAGAGGTAGCAGTAGTAGTTGTAGTTATAGTAGTAGTTTACCTCAGCACACATGAGGCCACCTTCTTGTAGTAGCCTGTTCCCCTCCTCTCTCACTGCGTCACTTTTACTCTTCTGGCGGTTGATTTGATCATGTCTCTCTGTGTGTTTCCTGATCAGCTGATCCAGGTCAGATCCTGAGACCACCTGAGCCTCAGCTCTGAGCAGAGACAGCATCTGCCTTTGCCACGACCTGCAACACAACAGTATTTAGTCTGGACTGGGAGGAACCTGCTCCAATCACAGTCTACACATCACATCTATGGACTCTAAATGAGGCCTCGTTTAGAGTACATGTACCACAGTTTGAGAAACACTGAGTTAGATGTACATTATTTGAGTGCTCTGCTCCATGATGCTCCACACCCCCTGGCCTCTCTCCAGCTTTGCTCCCTTGGTCTAGTCTTTAGCCTCACATTGATAACAGTCTAGTAGTGTACAGGGATAGGATTAGGTTTGGGTTAGGCGTACATGATCTGGTTGCTCTGGTCCATGAAGCTCCACACCTCCTGGGCTCTCTCCAGTCTTGCTCTTCTGCTCGAAGCTTTGAGCTCCAGGCTGCTCCAGTGCTCCTCCAGCTCCTCCAGTCTCTGCTCCACAGAGCGCAGGGCCGCAGGCTGTCGGCGAATCAGAGCACGGCCCTCGGTTCTACAGCGGCTAACCTCCTCAGAGATCAGGCCCAAGTCTCTCTGGAACAAGCAAACACTTTCGAGAAAAGTACTTTCTCACAGGTTAGAAGCTATTTGGTTTGCTCCATTATACATCTAAATTCACCACACACCACAATATCCATGGTATGTGAAAATATGTTATTTAATGTGTGACCACTGACTCCTGCCTCAACTGTGCAGATCAGACCACTGCAGATTAGACCTCTGCAGATTAGACCTCTATGGGTTAGACCTCTGCAGTGATCTATGCAGACTATGTGGGGCTGTACCGCCAAAGCCTGGTGTTATTAAACCTCTACAGTTTAAACCTCTTAAAATCAGATTTGTGCAGGTTAGATCTGTGCAGATTAGATCTTTGCAGTTTAGACCCATGCAGATTAGACTTGTGTAGGGCTGTACCTCTAGAGCCTGGTGCTGTCTGAACAGAGTCTGCACAGAGAGCAGGTCCTGATCCGGATCTTCAGACTCCAGGACCAGGTCTTTCTCTGCCATCCATCCCTTCAACTCCTCTGCGTCGTGGTTAAACTGGTGAACCTCTCGAGCCAAACGCAGTTTCTGAAATCATAAAGAGACGTTTATAGCGGCCACACTTACAGCATCATCACATCATCAGGATCATGTGACCTGTCCCTCAGAGTCATGTGACCTGTCCCTCAGTGTCATGTGACCTGTTCTCTGGCAGTGAGCGCGCTGCTTAGCTCCTCCCACAGGTGGCTCACAGTCTCATCCCTGTTTCGAGCCTGAGCGTCCCTCTGAAGCCCCCGGGCCAGTCGTTGGACGTCCGAGAGACGACTGCGGCCCAGAGAAGACACCTCAGCCACAAGAGACTCCAGCCTCTTCTGAAGAATCTACCACAGATACAACACACACTCATGGTTATGTCGACTGCATATAAGGACAAGTCTGGATGTTTTTCTGTTCAAAGGAGACCATATTACACTATTTTCTGATCTGTTATAATGTTATTTCCTCATCAAAAACAGACCTGGGGTTGTGTTTTGTTTCATTCACACATGTTTAAGACACAAACCCTGCACATTTAGGCTGAGTTCTTCTTTCAAACTGAAAACACAGATCTACCCTCTGATGTCATGTACAGGACATACAGGAAGTACTCACCTAGAATCATTTGGATAATTTCGGCCCTTTATTAAACAAAAAGTAAAAGGAGCTATTAACTTCAAAACTACCACAACAGAACATTTTGAACTTTGGAGATGCAGAAAGACTAAAGGGTTACTCAAACATGTGTGAATAAAACAAAGCACAACTCCAGGTATGTTTTTGTAAGTAAAGGACCTTTAATATTCATAAAATATGTAGTAGTATAACACCACTCTGGAGAGCTTCTCAAGGTGTAAACATTATTTGCATAGTTGAATTTACCTTGAGTTTGACAGAGGTGATGCTTCTGTCTACTTTTCCAGATATGTTTATGAAATGACTGAGCTGAATATTCAAACCTCTACTCCCTCAAGGTCCTGCCCACAGTCCTCAGACTCAGCCAGGCTCTTCTTGTTGGTCAGCCATGTTTGTAGTTCTTTTGCCTCTCGGTCATAGGCGTAAAGACGGAGCTGGTCTGACAGAGAGGTTCGACGAGATGAGGAGAGACGCAGGAGAGACTCAAACAGGTCCATGATCACAGGGAGAGACTCAGCCACCAGGGGGCTGCAGAGAGGAGAAATTGTTTAGTCCCACTTTAGTCTTGTTTTAGTTAGTCTGGCTTTAGTCCTGTTTTAGAGTGCTTTAGTCCTGCTATAATCCTGCTTTAGTCCTGCTTTAGTCCTGGTTACGTCCCGCTTTAGTCCTGTTTAGTCCTGGTTAGGTCCTGCTTTAGTCCTGTTTAGTCCTGGTTAGGTCCTGCTTTAGTCCTGGTTCAGTTCTGCTTTGGTCCTGCTTTAGTCTTGTTTAGTCCTGGTTAGGTCCTGCTTTAGTCCTGTTTAGTCCTGGTTACGTCCTGCTTTAGTCCTGTTTAGTCCTGGTTAGGTCCTGCTTTAGTCCTGTTTAGTCCTGGTTAGGTCCTGCTGTAGTCCTGTTTAGTCCTGGTTACGTCCTGCTTTAGTCCTGTTTAGTCCTGGCTAGGTCCTGTTTTAGTCCTGTTTAGTCCTGGTTAGGTCCTGTTTTAGTCCTGTTTAGTCCTGGTTAGGTCCTGCTTTAGTCCTGTTTAGTCCTGGTTAGGTCCTGCTTTAGTCCTGTTTAGTCCTGGTTACGTCCTGCTTTAGTCCTGTTTAGTCCTGGTTAGGTCCTGTTTTAGTCCTGTTTAGTCCTGGTTAGGTCCTGCTTTAGTCCTGGTTCAGTTCTGCTTTGGTCCTGCTTTAGTCTTGTTTAGTCCTGGTTAGGTCCTGCTTTAGTCTTGTTTAGTCCTGGTTTAGTCCTGTTTAATCCTGGTTAGGTCCTGCTTTAGTCTTGTTTATCCCTGGTTAGGTCCTGCTTTAGTCCTGGTTCAGTTCTGCTTTGGTCCTGCTTTAGTCTTGTTTAGTCCTGGTTAGGTCCTGCTTTAATCCTGTTTAGCCCTGCTTAGGTCCTGCTTTAGTCCTGCTTTAGAGCAGTTTACCTGTTGGGATGCCTGAGACTCTCCAGTTCGGCTCCTGTCTGCTGCAGCTTGGACACAGTCTTGCGATGGTTCTCGAGCTCAGAGTCCACAGAGTCCAGCGCTTTGAGTAAGGCCTGTGTGGTCTCTTCGTCTCTGCCACAGTCTGAACTCTCCAGGACCAAACGGTGCTCCTCCAGACGCTCCTCCATCTCTGACACCTGACACACAGCACACGTGAGCCGTAGTAGTCATGATAATTACTATATCAACTCATCCAATACAAGACAGATGGGACAATCATTTTTCATAACATTTTTACTGAACCAAATGCAGTTTACAACTTAAATTGTACACAATCAATAGAGCTCAATATACTATTTGTATAAAAAACATGAAAATAAACCAGAGAGTGAAGACAATAATTTTGAAGGGTCAATATTTATCTTGGATACTTTTTTCTTTTTCAACAAATATGGCTACAACAATGGCTAATGGCAACTAGCCGGAAGCTTGTGACTAATGTTATTTGAGAGGGACTTATTTAACAGCACAAATCAGCTCACCTGGTGTAGTTCTAAGTCAAGTCTTTCTGGTCAGATTGTGTATAAAAAAACCTCACTCTGTTAGAGCTTCAGACAGAGCAGTGCCTTTAATTAGCATCAGTTTCCTAAGGAATGTTGATGACATCAGCTGCAGTTTGTACACAGTGTGTTTTATGACTGTTACCTGCCCCATGAAGCTGTGGATGCGCAGAGCCTCTTGTAGGAGCTTGTCTCTCCTCTGAGCCTCGGTCTTCAGCTGTTCGTGGAGACGCTTCAGTTCATCTAGACGCTCTCGGACGTCGTGAGAGGCAAAGTGCCGGGCCCTGACCTGAACGCACGTCACAGGGACCACAGTGTACAGGTGAGGGGAAGGGGGGGGGGGCTTAGTGTACAGGTGATGAAAGACAAGTCCAGCTTAAATTGACTAAAAAGGGGGTGTGGCAAAAGCTCTCAAAACTAGTCTGTATCTCTGTGTATCTGACCCAAAGTGCCCCTCACAAGACTACACCTGCAGGGGGAGTTCATGAAAAAACTACTATTTATGCAGGAAAAAAGTACTAGGAAACAATGTATTTATATAAAGAATTAAGAATATATTAAGACTTTTCACATATAAATACCAAAAAATACCAAATTTTCAGTCTTATCATATAAATGAAATGCTTAGTTGACTAATACACAAGGACTACAACCCTCGTACTCACCAGGTTATGTCCCGCCTCCTGAATGGACTTGACTGAGGCAGAGTGACTGGATAGCTCCTGCAGCAGAGACTGCGGAATATAAAGATAAAATATTTTAGAATTAGAAAAGAGAACTGTTCTCATATAAAACGGCATGGTGGACAGACACCTGGTGCTTGATGAGCAGCTGCTGGGTGGAGCTCTGAGTGTTACCCAGCTCGGGGCTGCTGACGCTGGGCAGAACCTCTCTGATCCAGGCCTCCTCCAGCTCCACATCTCTCTGGAACTGAAACAGACTGTGCCAGGCTTCCAGAGTCTCCCTGCGCCTCTGCATGGGCTCACTCAGACCGTTGTACCTAAGAGGACACATATCATGCCATTAACAATTTCAATTGGTACTTTGCATCTGATGTCATCAACATTTCCTGGGGGTGTGAAGCTAACTGAAAGCACTGCTCTGTCAGAAGCTCTGTTACTCAAGTTAAACTTAATCAGAGCTTTATTTTAACACAGTCGGACCATAAAGAACCGACTTAGCTGGAACTACAGCAGATGAGCTGATTTGTGCTGTTAAACAGTCCCTCTCAAATAACATTACAGCCACAAGCGAGCGAGCATTAACCAACAGTTTTTCAGTAAGTCACTCTGACCTTTTTGTTGAAAATCAAACTCCTAAAAAGGACCATGAACACTCAAAATGTGCTGTTTAAATATATCTTGGATCTTTTTCTCTGTGCTTGCTAATGTGTGCATCATGTCATCATGGTAAGTGCTGAACATCCCGCCTATAGAGAGGCATGTAGAACACCCCCAGCGTGATGTCACTGCATTATTTCTAAAAATAATGCTCTTCTGATGAACTGTTTGATCAGTGTATAGAAAATCTTTGATATTGGCCCTCCACACTTCATATTACAGGCACATAAAGCAGTGGCAGTGAAGTGCACAGCCTTGACACGGCAGAGGAGTCTGTGGAGGGAGCTGAAGTCCACGATTCCCACCCCTCAGAATTAAATAGGCAAGGGAAGCTATCAGAAGATGTCCAATGACAGTAAAGACAAAGGTCGGGGGTCAAACCTCTTGATGGTCTTAGCCGCTCTGCTCTGGATCTCCTCAGCCATGAAGTTCCCCTGAGACTGGAGACTCTTCGCTGTCTCCAACACAGTCTGGATGAGAAAAACATTTAACTGTGGATGTAGACTTTGATGTTTATTATTTCACTTTGGTACATCTTTACTTCATTAAATCATCTGTATTTAGTGGCTAAAAGACATTATGTATCAGAAAATGCCTTAAAGTCATGTCTTGTCTTGAGTTTCAGTCTTGTCTGAGTTTAGCTGGACCTGCTGCCAGTGAGACATAGATCTGAGTGTCATATGCAGAGTTCTGGTAGGACACATTATTGCTGCATATTAACTGGCCTAACGGCAGCATGTAGAGGTCCCAGGATTGACCCCTGGGGCACCCCACAGCTCAGGGACATTTTATCTGAGACACTTTTTCAAATTTCAACACAGTACCCCCTGTCTTCTAGCTAGGACTTGAACCAGTTTAGTGCAGTAGCAGAGATGCCTCTAGTCTCTGTAAGAGGATCCCATGATCCACAGTGTCAAAGGCAGCACTCTGATCTAACAGGATCAAGACTGAGACTTTGCCTGCATCAGTGTTCAGGCGGATGTCATGTGTCACCTTGATAAGAGCAGTGTCAGTGCTGTGGTGGGGTCTAAAACCTGATTGGAAAACATTTGGAGAAAGTCAATAAGCTGTTGGTAAATAACTTTTTCAAGGACTTTGCCTAAAAACAGCAGATTTGAGATGGGTCTGTAATTGTTCAGTATTTTGGCATGAGTTCTGCTCTTCTTTAGGAGAGGATTGATAACTACAGTTTTGAAGCTCTTGGGAATGTTCCAGATTGAAGTGACATTTTAACTATGCAAGGGAGTGGTGATGGGAAACTGTTGAGCACAGACTTTAGAAATCTTGTAGGTAACACATCAAGGCAGCATGTAGATGAACTCAGACTGGTGACAATCAAGTTGTTGTTTCCTCATCACAAACAGACCTGGAGTTGTGTTCTGTTTCATTAACACAGGTTTAACTCCCAAACGTTGCATATTTAGGCTAAGTTCTTCTCTCCAACAGAAAACCATCTGTCCCACCTTGTGATGTCATCATGTGGTAATACAGGAAGTGCTCCACTGTGTCCACACACCTTCAATAGAATCATTTCGATGATTTCTTCACTCGAATTGTCTATCTCTACTGAACTAAAGGTAAAAGGAGCTGTTAACTTGAAAACTACCACTACATGACATCACAAGGTGGAACAGAGCATTTTGAGCTTTGGAGATGTAGACAGACTAATAATAAAGGTTTGCTCATACATGTGTAAATGTTTGTGAAACAAAACACCACTCTAGGTCTGTTTTTGAGGAGGTAACAGCATTAAAACATGGCTTAAAGCTCATGAGAGTCACTTTTGTGTATTATAGGACATTTAACAAATGCATATTCCTGCTGTAGAAAATGTCTTATCTTTAACAACATGAAGGACTAAAACAGAATCGAGTGCCTCACCTGTAGCCGGTCCCGTAGCCCATCGACCTCCTGCTCCAGCCCCTGCAGAGTCTTTAAGAGCCGAGTGACCGTTGACACGTCAGAGCCACAGTCTTCACTGGACACGCCCCTCTCCACTGACTCCACCCGCTGCTCCATGTCGTCAAGGCTACGCTCAAACTGCAGCGCCTGCAAGTACAACCCGGGATCATCGAGGAATAAAATGTAATAGTGTTGGTGTGATACTAAAATTTCAAACTATTTCCAAACTAAGGAATAGACTCAATACTCAATATTAATTCTGATACCGGATGATAATAAAAAAAACCATTATTATTTAGACAACAGAATGTGATTTTAAACATTAACAGTATGTCCTTTGTTACCATTAAACATTAAACTAGTTCTGTTTAAGCACAAGATCATTCTAAAACTGTTCAGGAAAGGTCAGCATTTGTTCTGTTTTGATTTATGTTAGTATCGATACTCGCCCAAATGAGTATCTAACTTTGATTTTTGATACTTGTGACGGCTCTTAAGTGTAATACCAGTTTAATGTCTCTATTTAACATTTCAGCTGTGACTGACACTGGTTATTGCAGAGGTGTTTATACCTGATAGGCCTCCTGCAGTCGGTTCTTTTTCTCTTTACAGTTGTGGAGCAAAGATTCCCAGTTTTCTGTCACTTCTTTGAGTTTGGGCCCAACTTTAACCTCAGCAGAACGACTCTCAGCCATCAACGTTTGACCCTCCTGAGACAAACACAACAGTGAGGAATAAAACTAAATCTACACCGGGACTAACCCAAGATTAAACCAGGGCTAACCCAGGTCTAAACAGGAACTAAACCTGGACTAAACCAGGAGTAAATCATGTCTAATCCAGGTCTAATCCAGGACTAAACCAGGACTAAACCAGGACTAAACCAGGACTAAACCAGGACTAAACCAGGACTAAACCAGGACTAAACCCTGTCCTACCTTGCTGAGATTGTCCAGTTGGTAGCGGTTGGCCAGGACTTCACTTTCAAAGCTCTGGTGCTTAAGGAGTTTGGCCTGGAGGTTGGTTGGTTCCCTCCAGTTCTCATCCAGAGCTACAGCATTGCGTTCTGACAACCACACTCCAAACTGACACAGGTACAGCACAGAGAGAAGGATTTAAGATAATAATATAAAAAGTAAATATTTGTTAAATAGTGCTTAATGTAGTAGTAAATAGGAAAAACAAACGTTACAGACCTGATAAGCGTTGGACAGAAACTGCTGCAGCTCAAGAGCTTGCTCCAGATCTCTGTGCCGAGTTCTGCTTCTCTTCTGAAGCTCACTGCGTCTGTTCATATGCACAAATATACCTGTGTTTAGTCCTGCTTTGGTTCTGGTTAAGTCTCGGTTTAGTCCTGGTTTACTCCCGGTTTAGCCCCCAGTGCTTTAGTCCTGCTGTAGTCCTGGTTCAGTCCTGGTTCAGTTGGGCCTTAATCCTGCTGTAGTACTGGTTTAGTCCTGGTTTCTTTACCTCCGTCCGAGTGCGTTGCTCTTCTCTCTGATGGTCTG
This sequence comes from Periophthalmus modestus, assembly GCA_019594935.1. Taxonomy (NCBI): domain Eukaryota; kingdom Metazoa; phylum Chordata; class Actinopteri; order Gobiiformes; family Gobiidae; genus Periophthalmus; species Periophthalmus modestus. The sequence continues at coordinate 87,223 of JAIEZT010000168.1, read as the reverse complement.
TGAACTCTGGTGCTTGTTCTGGATCATGTCTTGGGCCTGAGCCTCCACGTGCTGCAACCGCTGGACCTGAGTCTCCAGCTCCTCCTCAAACTGAGCATGTTTCCTCAGCAGAACTTCCACCTCTGAGACAGAGCCCTGAAACAGAACCTCCAACTCAGACACAGAACCTCCACCGCACACACAGAGCCTCCACCTCAAACACTGAACCTCCACCTCAGCCACATAACCTCCACTGCACACACAGAACTTCCACCTCAGACACATAACCTCCATCCCAGAAACAGAACCTCCACCTCAGATACAGAACCTCTACTTCAGACACATAAGCTCCACCTCAGACACATAACCTCCACTGCACACACAGAACCTCCACCTCAGACACATAACCTCCATCCCAGACACAAAATCTTCACCTCAGATACAGAACCTTTACTTCAGACACATAAGCTCAACCTCAGACACATAACCTCCACCCCAGACACAGAACCTCCACCCCAGAGCCTCTACCTCAAACATAGAACCTCTACCTCAGTCACAGAACTTCTACCTCAGACATATAAGCTCCACCTCAGACACATAACCTCTACATCAGACACATAACCTCCACCTCAGACACATAACCTCCACCTCACACACAGTCTCCACCTCAGACACATAGCCTCCACCTCAGGCATAAACCCTCCACCTCAAACACAGAACAACGATGTCAGAACCTCCACCTCAAATACAGAACCTACACATCAGAACCTCCACCTTAGGCACATAACTTCTATCTCAGAGCCTCCACTTGAGGGAAAACAGAACTTCACCTCAGAGCCAACACCTCAGGCACAGAACCTCCACCTGAGAGACAGAACCTTCACCTGAGTCACATAATCTCCACCTCAGACACAAAACTTCTACCTCAAACATAGAACCTCCATATCAGAACCTAAATGTGGTAACAAACACAAGTGGAACATAGGGCCCTTTCATCAAAACTATCTACCAAACGTAAGAACATAGAGCTGACCCCCTCACACACTGAACTCTGAGCGAGGAAATCCTTCACACACTCAGTGGAGGATACTAAGCCAGTTCCCCTAGTTTATTTATGGTGATATGCAAAAGGTCTTTACCCCGAGGTCGTGACTGGACAGAAAAGCCTCCTTGTTGCTCAGCCAAAGCTCACACTGCTCCACAGATGACAGGAACATCTGAGCAGAGTACAGACACGGTCAGTATCACACATTTAAACTCATTAATCACAATACTTAACCCTAAACTCACCTGTAAAGTCCGAGCCTGCTCTAAGACCAGACTGCGTTTAGTCCAGGTCTGTTCCAGGTCAGATTTGGCGTGGTCTAGCTGGTCCAGGGCTCTCTGGATCTCAGACTTACACTCATGTCCAGACCTGATCAGGCCTAATCCAAAGTCCTTTACAGAGTCTATGCGCTCAGAGCGAGCGTCTATCTCTTCCTGCAGAAAGAGATGGGTTTAGGGAAGCAGGAGCAGGGACTCAAAAGAAATAAAGACAGGTACAACAGACAGGTGCTACAGACAAGTTACAGATAGGTGCTACAGACAGGTTAAATAGAAGTTGAGTACCCTCCAGTCCGTGTGCTCAGTGAGAAGCTGCTCCGCCTCCTCTGGGCTCTCAGGGGCCCCTCTCTGCTCCATGTCTCGGCTGCACTTCTTACACCAATCCAACAGGAGGCGCTGGTTGGCTTTAAAGAGCTGCAGCTGGTGGGCCTCCTGCAAACGCTCCTTTCTGTTTGTGAAAGATCAAAATTCACCATGAGCCCAGGACACAAGAAAACTGTCCTCCTCTGAGCCAAAGACACAACACCTCCAGTCCTCTGAGCCCAGGACACAACACCTCCAGTCCTCTGAGCCAAAGACACAACACCTCCAGTCCTCTGAGCCAAAGACACAACACCTCCAGTCCTCTGAGCCCAGGACACAACACCTCCACTCCTCTGAGCCCAGGACAGAACACCTCCACTCCTCTGAGCCCAGGACACAACACCTCCACTCCTCTGAGCCCAGGACAGAACACCTCCACTCCTCTGAGCCCAGGACAGAACACCTCCACTCCTCTGAGCCCAGGACACAACATTTCCACTCCTCTGAGCTCAGGACACACTCCTCTGACTGATTTAAACAGGTTCATTCCCTGTGTTTGGGGTGTCCCTGTTTCTGCCTGACCTCTGACCTGTTGGTCTCCTGTCTCTCACCTGTTTGTCACGTGATGTCTCAGGTCCTTCACCATCTTCTGCGTCTCTCTGAGTTTGTCCTTCAGTTTGTCTTTGAGAACAGAGCTATTCTTCAGCTGAGAGTTCACCTCCTGCTCCAGACTCTGAAAAACAGGGCATCTGTTATTTTTCACAGATTATTCTTTTCTTTATATTATAATGTATTTTACACTTTATACTACAGATTAGATCATATTTGTGAATTAGGACTGGCTCTAATTGATAATGTGATATCACATTATCAATTGAAGGACTCTCATTGTAGAAGCCACAAAAAAAATCCACACTGATAAAAATCACAATCTAGTAATGTTTATGTTTCCACGGTGACTGCACAGACAGATCAGTGACTCTAGTTTCCAGTGGCACACATGTCTGAGTCTGACCTGAGCTCTCTCCTTGTTCCGACTCAGACCTGAGCTCTCTCTCTGTGCCTGACTTGAGCTCTCTCTGTGTCTGTGTCTGACCTGAGCTCTCTCTGTGTCTGTGTCTGACCTGAGCTCTCTCTGTGTCTGTGTCTGACCTGAGCTCTCTCTGTGTCTGTGTCTGACCTGAGCTCTCTCTGTGTCTGTGTCTGACCTGAGCTCTCTCTGTGTCTGTGTCTGACCTGAGCTCTCTGTGTGTCTGACCTGAGCTCTCTCTGTGTCTGTGTCTGACCTGAGCTCCCTGTGTGTCTGACCTGAGCTCTCTGTGTGTCTGTGCCTGACCTGAGCTCTCTGTGTGTCTGACTTGAGCTCTCTCTGTGCCTGACCTGAGCTCTCTCTGTGCCTGACCTGAGCTCTCTCTGTGCCTGACCTGAGCTCTCTGTGTGTCTGACCTGAGCTCTCTCTGTGTCTGTGCCTGACCTGAGCTCTCTCTGTGTCTGACCTGAGCTCTCTCTCTGTGCCTGACCTGAGCTCTCTCCTTGATGACTCGGGTCTCTCTCTCCGTCTCTTCGTGTCGTCGGATCAGATTTTCCACAGTCTCCACGTCAGAGCCACAGTCCTGACCCTGGACCAGCAGCATCTGGACACAAGACCAACAAGACCAGGTTAAACAAGACTGAACACAGGGAGAAGGACAGTCTGTGTGTACAATATGTTTATGCACAAATACAACACCCATACAATACTGCTATTAGATATTGGCATCGATACTGAAACATTTTGATGGATTGGATATTCAGTCTTGACTCTTCCTCCATAAATACACAATAGATAAAATCATTCAGCTAAGGTAGTCTTGACCAAACTCACATGTGGAGATGGTTCGCTGGGAAGGAGCATTAAAGTGTATCTTAGTCTGTAGAGTTACCTTCTCACTGGCTCTGTCCCGGAGCTCCTCTAACTCCCTGATGAGCTCATGCACCACCAGCGCCCCATGCAGTTTCTCCTTGTACTCGCTGAGGTCCACATGGAACTTGCTCCACCTGTATATGAGGTATGAAAAGTCAAAGGTCATATAAATATAAGTACATTTTATTATTACATAAAGCATGCTCTGATGAAGCACCTGTTGTTGAGCTGCTGCCTCCTCTTCCTCACTGTCTGGAGCTCCTCTGTCCTCTGCCTCTTCTCTAAACGAGCTGCACTGTCATTTATGGCTCTGATGTGAGCGTCATCCACCGTCTCCTCCTGTCACACAGTGGCAGTTTGTTGAAAAGAAGTTTAGAATTTAAAAAAGTAAGTAGGAAGTAGCGCTAGTTGTTCTAAAAGCAGTTTAAATTAACAAAATAAAAGTGGTGTCATTTATTTTTATCGGTCTAATCATAACTATTACATAATTTAGACAGGTTTTGGCTCTTGTTAACATTATGGTTGCTAGGTAACAGTCCCTTTGCCTAACCAGGAAGTAAAATTATAAATGTCACCAAAATGTAAATAATAGAAAAAAAACTAGGCAAGATTTTTTAAAATAAAATCTTAAATTATCATGTTAACTATGTTTCAGTAAAATGAGTATGTCATATGCACTAAACAAGGACAAACTCAACTAGGACCTTTAAAGTGTGAGTTCAATATCATAAAGAATAAATCCACAGGAGTATTGAGAGTGGCTCTGAGTGGGACTCACCCCTCGTCCTTTGGCTCTGAACTCGCTCAGTTTCTTTAGCAGTTGGACTCCATGTTCATAATCCTTCCCCAAGTCCCCGACACTGATCAGCACCTCCTACAGCACAGACCAGACACGCTCATGTTTGTGCCTTCACCATGTCCTGTGTGTCCTATGAGGACATTTGTGTGTTTGCTGTTAATGGAGTAATTCATCCATTGCTGTTATACCTGGAGTTGTGTTTTGTTCACACATGTTTGAGTAACACTTTATTATTAGTATTTCCACATTTCCAAAGCTCAAAATGCTCTGATCCACCTTGTGATGTCATGAAGTGGTAGTTTTCAAGCTAACAGCTCCTTTTACATTTAGTTCAATAGAGGTTGGTAATTTCAGGGCTGAAATCATCCAAATGATTCTAGTAAAGGTGCTTGGAGTTTAAAAACTCAGTGGAGCACTTCCTGTATTACCACATGATATCACAAGGAGTGTTTTTAGTTTGAGAGAAGAACTCAGCCTAAATCTGTAGGGTTAATGTGTTAAACGGGTGTGAATGAAACAAAACACAACTCCAGGTTTGTGATGAGGAAAGTACATTAGAACAGAGTCATATGGGCCTTTTCATAATCCTGTGTAATGTTTTTGTGTTATAATCATGAGCAGGACCTTGTCTCTGATCCAGGCCTCAGTCTCTTCCACCTTCTGCAGAAACTCCAGCAGGTCCCTGTGGTCCTGGAGGGCGCTGCCTCTGAGAGCCACAGCCGTCTGCAGATCATCCCAGCGTCGCCGTAGAGATGCCATGGTCCTGGTCACGTCTGTGGAGCAGAGAGGAGACAGGGCCAGCAGCTGCTCCCCCGACTGACAAACACACAAACAGGCAAGACATTAGAAGTTGAAAATATTGCTAAACATTTAGAAAAATTCTAAATATTCAGAGTTCAAAGACATGGCGGAGCCTAACCAGCTACGTGCTAACTAATGTCCAACACAGCATTTTTAAGTCCAAAAAGCACATTTAAAACACAAGGTTCTGTGAAATGCTTTAATAACTCACCGGTTTATAAAGTTTCAGAAATAGAATTTAGTACAGGTCTTGTGTCATTAGTTCCACAGACCTGAGCTTTCAAACTTTTATTTGGAAAGTCTATGAAAAAAATAAATGAGTGGGTGGTCATTGTTGAGGTCCATAGAGTTGTTAAGTGATGATGCCACTTCAAGGTCCAATTGGCAACTTCACAGCTGACTTTTATCATTATTTTTTTTGCCTGCCTTGGACCCAAAATATCACAGTTAATAACTTTATGTCTGCAAATCAGTTCATCCCATCATCATTACTAGTCATTATATGTGGATATGGACATTTCATTCAAATGACATCCTTCCTATTGATCTTTTGCAGCTGATGTCATCAACATTCAATGAGGGTGTGACGCTAACTGGAGGTTCTGCTCTGTCTGAAGCTCTGTTACTCAAGTTGGACTTTAATCTGAGCTTTAACACAATCTAACCAGAAACAACTGTCTTAGCTGAACTACAACAGGTGAGCTGATTTGTGCCTTTAAACAAGTCCGTCTCAAATACCATTACAGTCACAAGCTAGCTAGCATTAGCCAACAGTTTTTTAGTTAGTCACTATGTTGAAAATCAAACTTCGAAACCTGACCATGAACACTCGGATTGATCAAAGGCTCCTGAAAATGTGCTGTTTAAACCCATTTTGTAATTTTTTTTTCAGTTTCAGACAATTTTAAAACGTTTTTGGGAGTGTTTGCCAATGTGTGCACTGTGTTACCATGGTAACAGATGAACATTCCAACATAGACATACATATAGAATCAACCAATGTAATGTCACTGCAAAGTATTCAATATCCTTCCATTTTCTCTTTATTATAAATCTATCTAAATGTGTTCACTTGATGATTGATTGGAAAAAAAAATAAAGAGAAAACGAAGAGCCTCCCCCTCTCACCTGGAGCACGGCACTGATGTTCTGGCTGTGTGCTTGGATCTCAGACTCAAATGCCTGGTGTTTCTGTAATAGGTTCAGTTTGCTCTGTAAACTGCTCAGGTCCACCTCACTGCCCTCAGACAGTTTGTGCGAGCGCTCACTGATCCACTCCTCTGCCTAAAAACACACAAGCTACTGACAAACACTGAACAACTAACACAATTTACACTCAAAAAGTAGAACTGATAGATGGAAGGGAATCTGACATGCAGGGATACATGAGGGTGGGAGGGCATCTGACACAGGGGTGCATGAGGGTGGGAGGGCATCTGACACAGGGGTGCATGAGGATGGGAGGGCATCTGACACAGGGGTGCATGAGGATGGGAGGGTATCTGACACAGGGGTACATGAGGGTGGAAGGGAATCTGACATGCAGGGATACATGAGGATGGGAGGGCATCTGACACAGGGGTGCAGGAGGATGGGAGGGCATCTGACACAGGGGTACATGAGGGTGGGAGGGCATCTGACACAGGGGTACATGAGGGTGGGAGGGCATCTGACACAGGGGTACATGAGGGTGGGAGGGCATCTGACACAGAGGTACATGAGGGTGGGAGGGCATCTGTATTACCAGGGCTGCGTCCCTGTAGAAGAGCGCGAGGAGGTGGTTTAGCTCCAGTTCCTCTCTGCGCTGCACAGACAGCTCTCTGATCCTCTGTCTCCGCTTCATCACAGACTTGTATTTACTCCGGATTCTACTGCTCCGCTCTGAGCTCACACGCTTCCTCAGACGGTCCGACTGCTCCTTCAGAGAGGACAGCTGTGGAGAAGAGAGGACAGAGAGGACAGAAAGAACAGAAAGGACAGAAAGGACAGAGAGAAAAGAGACAGAGAGGACAGAAATGACAGAGAGGACAGAGAGGATAGAGAGGACAGAAAGGAAAGGAAGGGCAGAGAGGATGGAGGAGACAGACAGGACAGAAAGAACAGAGAGGACAGAAAGAACAGAGAGGATAGAAAGGACAGAGGAAAAAGAGGACAGAAAGTACAGAAAGGACCGAGGGGACAGAAAGAACACAAAGGACAGAAAGGATAGAGAGGGCAGACAGGACAAAAAGAATAGAGAGGACAGAAAGGACAGAGGAGAGAGAGGACAGAAAGGACCAAGAGAACAGAAAGGACAGAGAGGATAAAAAGGACGAAGGACAGAGAGAACAGAAAGGACAGAGGAGAGAGAGGACAGAAAGGACACAAAGGACAGAGGACAGAGAGGACAGAAAGGACAGAGAGTACAGGGTAGAGGGAGGACAGAGGAGTACAGAGGAGAGACAGAAGAGAGGACAGATGAGAGAGGACAGGGGACAGAGGTTACACCAGTCCCACACTCGTATAGCCTTCAGTGGGACATGTCCATATTCACCTTGTCGTCCTGAGAGATGAGAAGCTTCTCAAAAGCTTCATGACTTTTGATCAGAGCCTCGATCTCGTCCACCGAGTCTCCCACAGCGGCCTTCTGCAGCAGCACCTGGACACACACTGGGGTCAGAAGTGTCCAAAAACATCACACACAGACTGGGGTCAGAAGTGTCCAAAAACATCACACACACACTGGGGTCAGAAGTGTCCAGAAACACACACACACTGGGGTCAGAAGTGTCCAGAAACACACACACACACACACACACACTGGGGTCAGAAGTGTCTAGAAACACACACACACTGGGGTCAGAAGTGTCCAGAAACACACACACACTGGGGTCAGAAGTGTCCAGAAACACACACACACTGGGGTCAGAAGTGTCCAGAAACACACACACACACACACTGGGGTCAGAAGTGTCTAGAAACACACACACACTGGGGTCAGAAGTGTCCAGAAACACACACACACTGGGGTCAGAAGTGTCTAGAAACACACACACACTGGGGTCAGAAGTGTCCAAAAACATCACACACACACTGGGGTCAGAAGTGTCCAGAAACACACACACACACACACACACACACACACACACTGGGGTCAGAAGTGTCCAGAAACACACACACACTGGGGTCAGAAGTGTCCAAAAACATCACACACACACTGGGGTCAGAAGTGTCTAGAAACACACACACACACACTGAGGTCAGAAGTGTCCAAAAACATCACAGACACACACACACACACACACACACACACACTGGGGTCAGAAGTGTCCAAAAACATCACACACACACAGAGGTCAGAAGTGTCCAGAAACACACACACACACACACACACACACACACTGGGGTCAGAAGTGTCCAGAAACACACACACACTGGGGTCAGAAGTGTCCAAAAACATCACACACACACTGGGGTCAGAAGTGTCCAAAAACATCACACACACACTGGGGTCAGAAGTGTCCAAAAACACACACACACACACACACTGGGGTCAGAAGTGTCCAGAAACACACACATACTGAGGTCAGAAGTGTCCAAAAACATCACACACACACACAGACGTCAGAAGTGTCCAGAAACACACACGCTAAGGTCAGAAGTGTCCAAAAACACACACACACACACACACTGGGGTCAGAAGTTTCCAGAAACACACACACACACACACACACACTGAGGTCAGAAGTGTCGAAACACACACACACACACACACACACACACACACACACACACTGGGGTCAGAAGTGTCCAGAAACACAAACACACTGGGGTCAGAAGTGTCCAAAAACACACACACACAAACACACACACTGGAGAAGTGTCCAGAAACACACACATACTGAGGTCAGAAGTGTTGAGAAACACACACACAAACACACACACACACACACACACACACACACACACACACACACACACACACACACACACACACACACACACACACACACTGAGGTCAGAAGTGTCCAGAAACACAAACACACACACTGGGGTCAGAAGTGTCCAAAAACACACACACACACACACAAACACACACACTGGAGAAGTGTCCAGAAACACACACATACTGAGGTCAGAAGTGTCGAGAAACACACACACAAACACACACACACACTGGAGTCAGAAGTGTCCAGAAACACACACACACACACACACACACACACACACACACACTGAGGTCAGAAGTGTCCAGAAACACACACATACTGAGGTCAGAAGTGTCGAGAGAAACACACACACACACACACACACACACACACACACACACACACTGGAGTCAGAAGTGTCCAGAAACACACACACACACACACACACACACACACACACTGAGGTCAGAAGTGTCCAGAAACACACACATACTGAGGTCAGAAGTGTCGAGAAACACACACACACACACGCACACACACAAACACACACACTGGAGTCAGAAGTGTCCAAAAACACACACACACACACACACACTGGGGTCAGAAGTGTCCAAAAACACACACACACACACACACACACACACACACACACACACAAACACACACACTGGAGAAGTGTCCAGAAACACACACACACTGGGGTCAGAAGTGTCCAGAAACACACACACACACACACTGGGTCAGAAGTGTCTAGAAACACACACACACTGGGGTCAGAAGTGTCCAAAAACATCACACACACACTGGGGTCAGAAGTGTCCAAAAACATCACACACACACTGGGGTCAGAAGTGTCCAGAAACAGACACACACTGAGGTCAGAAGTGTCCAGAAACACACAGACACACACTGAGGTCAGAAGTGTCCAGAAACACACACACACACTGGGGTCAGAAGTGTCCAGAAACAGACACACACTGAGGTCAGAAGTGTCCAGAAACACACACACACACTGGGGTCAGAAGTGTCTAGAAACACACACACACTGGGGTCAGAAGTGTCCAAAAACATCACACACACACTGGGGTCAGAAGTGTCCAAAAACATCACACACACACTGGGGTCAGAAGTGTCCAGAAACAGACACACACTGAGGTCAGAAGTGTCCAGAAACACACACACACACACTGAGGTCAGAAGTGTCCAGAAACACACACACACACACACGCACACACACACACACACACACACACACACACGCACACACACACACACACACACTGGGGTCAGAAGTGTCCAGAAGAGACGTGTATGTGAAGCCAACCGCACTGCTGACATGAGTCCATACAAAGACAAGATTGTGGGATTGCTGAGGGAGTTTGAGAGACAATTTCAAGTCTATAGTGAACTCGAGACTGAATTTGAACCACATTCACAGACAAAACTTCTGATGTGCCCACCGACATGCAACATGAAATAATGGATTTACAATGCCATGTGACACTGAAGGACACATTTTATCAGTGTCTTCTGCCAGGGTCCCCTAAATGAACAGCTCTAGCTGCAAAAATGCTGTTCATGTTTGGGACCATCTACCTTTGTGAACAAGTTTTCTCTAATGAACATTAATAAAACAAAGCTAACACACAAGCACGTAAATGACATTCTGAAACTGGCAGCTACTCAGGACATGGTGCCTGATATTGATGCACTTGTGCAGGCTAAAACATGCCAAGTTTCTGGAGCAAAAACGAAGGACTAATCCTGTGAAATGTCACTTGAAACGTTATTTGCACTATGAAAAACACATGCTGTTACATTCAGAGTTAGTCAACAGATTTACTGCACGCAGAGTTTGATTGGGAAGAATATTATATGTTATGTACATTTTTAATATAAACTAAATGCACTACCAAGGAATTTGACAAATCTATGTTCATAATTTTCTGGAAAAAGTAACTGCTGCGCACGATTTTAGATGTGGAGTTGTTTTAGTTGCCTAGAATTATTTCACAGATGTGCAGAATGGAGTTGAAATCATTTCTATATTATTCTCAACATGTACTAAAAAAAACTAAATGTTTTTGCACAATCACTGATCAGCTGTACTGCACACAAACCAATGTTAAAACTGACACTGTTGAAATTGCACCTACCTATCTGAAAGTCTTAGGTTGGTCATAATATATTTTTTAAATAAACAGTGTTTAAATAAACCGATTTTGTACAACACTTGTTTCTGTGCACAAAAATTTTAACTTATTACTATTTTCAGGTATTTGTGCTGTGAGTTTTCTGGTGCGGCTCTCTTAAGGTCAAATTAGGTCTTATGGACCAAAATGAGTTTGACAATCCTGCTTTAATGTCTGATTATAGATGGATTTGAAAGATTTGAGCATGCTCTCATGGGTCTCAGACCAGCAGGATAAACAGTAGGTCGTGTGTGGAATAATCGTGGCATTGAAATACGTGAAAGAGGCCTCGACTGTCAAGATGTTCCTCATGTGTCTTCGAGAAAAGATGTTGTATCAAACTGTCTTTCAAAAAGCATATGAAAGGAGCAGGCAATGGAGTAGGTTGGAAGTTTAGTGTGCTCTGCACGAATTTGCAAAAAAAGCCGTTTTATTTGGCGTTTGACTGTAACTTTAACATATGTGTACTACCTAAAACTCTGATACAACATTTGAGCTTCCATTCACGGGTGTAAATGGCGAATAATCTGCGCAAATACAAGTATACGGGCAAGACCGCTGCTACTGCTGCTAGCAACACGAGTTCCGCTGCATCTAACATCGCACCTAGCACCGCACCTAGCATCGCACCTAGCATGCCGTCAGAGGAGCTAACGAAGCCAGCGGAACGGAGTGGCCAACCCGCGCCAGCCGCGCTGGATCTCAAAACTGAAATACTATCCTCTATCAAGACCGAGATGGCTGCACTCTTTCAAAGTGAGCTTGCAAAGATCATCGCAAAGGAGTTTGGTGATGTTAAAACGGAGGTGATGCAGATAGTCAGGTCTGAAAGAGCTAGCAGCACTACGATTCTGCGCCCAGTTTAGACACAATCCAATCTACGGTGTCTGATATGGAGCAGGGACTTTCGGGATGTTCTGACCAAATCGTAACATTACGAGACTCCGTCCAGCAACTGGAGAAAAAAGTGGCGGTTCTTCAGGATAAGTGTTTGGACATGGAGGGACGAATGCGCAGATCAAATATTCGTATACTGAATGTAGCCGAAGAATCCCCGAGTACACCAGTATCAGTATCTAAATTGCTCAGAGAGATACTGAAAATGGATAAGGATGTTCTGATTGACAGATCCCACCGCACCGCGCCGTCGAATCGAGTAAAGGGTAAGCCCAGAGCGATCATAGCCAAACTACACTACTATCAAGATTGTCTCGACATCCTCCGCCGTGCCCGGGATGCTGGTCCTCTCCTCCACAATGGTTCCACCATCCTCATCTTCCCCGACTACCCACCGAGTGTGGCTCATGCCAGATCGGCCTTTAATGACGTCAGAAAACTCCTACGCGGACGGGACAACGTGCGCTACGGGATCCTCCACCCGGCTCTGCTGCGGATCACCCATGACGGTGTCGAAAAGCGCTTTCGGGATGCAGCGGAGGCCATGGCGTATGTGAGGAATAACATTCTGTGAGGGAGCTCCTTTGCTTTCTCTCCTTTGCCGTACCCTATTGGTTTCACGCAGTATCAGTCAACAATAATTATATGCATATTATATATAATGGCAAATTCAACTGAACGCCAGTCGAATACTGAACTAGTAATTTCTGAAACGTTTTTTTTTTTCTAATTTTAATTTTGTACCTCATCTTGTTCACACCTTTTAGTGCAGAGCAAACTGTTAGGCTAGAGCTCTTACAAACACATAATGTGTGGATTTAGTTGTAAAGGGTTAGTTTATTATCACCATGTTCCTGTTGGTGACAGTTGGGGTGGGGGTACCTGTTGCACCTAATGTGAAATTGTTATATTATTCGTTTTGCATATTTTTGTGACAGTGACGGGATTTTCTTTTTGTAAATTCTATTATATTATCAGATTGAATGGTTTAATAATATTTTATCTCAAAACATATGGCTAGTCACTTATCGAATACCCAAATTGATATTTGCCAGGTCAATCTTGTTAGCTGGAATGTTAAGTCCCTAAATCACCCAGTAAAACGCAGAAGAGTGCTTACACATTTGAAGCAATTAGATGTGGACATCGCATTTCTCCAAGAAACCCATTTAGATACATTCGGCCATTCAAAACTTAGAGGAGGATGGGTGGGACAATTATTTCATTCAAACTTTCATTCTAAATCTAGAGGTACAGCTATTCTCATCAAAAAGTCAATTTCTTTTACCATGACAAAAGTAGAAGCTGATTCAGCCGGGAGATATATAATAGTAGTGGGCAGACTAAATAATACCCCTGTTGTCCTAGCGAACATATAAGCTCCTAACTGGGATGATGGTGCCTTCTTTACCGGAATTTTCTCTCGGATACCAAACATAGACACACATCATCTCATTCTCGGAGGCGATATAAACTGTGTGTTATCTCCCTCATTGGATCGAAGTTCACCTAAAACTATCCAACCAGCTCGGTCAACACAAGTGGTTAACCAGCTTCTTAAAACCTATGGAATGACTGATGTTTGGAGATTTCAGAATCCTGGTCGCAGAGGGTACTCTTTCTATTCGCCAGTGCATAAAACATTCTCACGGATTGATTATTTTTTTTTCTTGACAGCAAGTTACTACCATTAGTTAATAAGTGCGAATATAAAGCAATAGTTATTTCAGATCATGCACCATTGTTAATGAGCCTAAATATGCCAACTCTAGGCAAACGATACCGACCATGGAGATTTAATACTTTGTTACTTTCAGATGGAGAGTTTGTCAAATTTATTTCAAATGAAATAAATGAATACATATTACGTAATAGTACTCCAGGCATATCCTGTGGTTTAATCTGGGAATCACTAAAAGCTTACCTTAGAGGCCAAATTATATCTTATAGTGCCAAAATTAAAAAAGATCAACATGAGCAGGTTAAAAAGATTGAGGGGGACATTTGCGGCTAGATGAAGCATTAGCCAACTCTCCTTCACCTGATTTGGTTAAACAACGCGTAGTTCTCCACACTGAATTCAATCTGTTGACAACAAAGCAAACTGAAAACCTTTTAAATAAATGTCGACATAAAATGTATGAACACGGCGAAAAAATAGGTAAAATGTTAGCCCACCAACTGCGTCAACAGCAGGTTGATCAAGCTATTCTTGCTATTAATGGAGAACATGGAGCTAGGTTAACAGATCCTTTGGAGATTAACTGTAGGTTCAGTGAGTATTACACACAACTATATACTTCTGAGTCCAATGGGAATTAATTACTTTTTGACAGTTTTTTCAGTAAGCTTAGTCTGCCTACTATTGCTGAGGAATCAGTTCAAGAAATGGAAAGACCCTTCTCGAAAGAAGATTTTTTTAAGGCAGTTGCATCCATGCAAAGCGGGAAATCACCGGGACCAGACGGCTTTCCAAGTGAATTTTTCAAAACATTTTCTAATGACCTGGCCCCTATCCTGCTTTCTGTCTATGAAGAGTCATCAATTTCTGGCTCACTCCCAGAAACTATGAGACAGGCTGTTATATCTCTGATTCACAAAAAAGATAAAAATAAATTGGAATGTGGTTCTTACCGACCCATTTCTCTACTAAATGTAGATAGTAAGATTTTTGCCAAAATTATAGCATGTCGTTTGGAGACTATTCTACCTTCCATTATCTGTGATGATCAGACGGGGTTTATTAGAAATCGCTATTCATTCCATAACATTCGCAGACTCCTAAACATCCTCCACCATCCCACTCCACCCGACACATCAGAAGTAGTTTTATCACTTGATGCTGAGAAAGCATTTGATCGGGTGGAGTGGGACTATTTGTTCTATACGCTTAAAAAATTTGGCTTTGGGTTAAAGTTTATTTCATGGATACAGACTTTATATTTCTCCCCTGTTGCTGCTGTCCGCACAAATGATAATCTGTCACCCTTTTTTAAGCTAGGACGCGGAACAAGGCAAGGCTGCCCCCTATCTCCTTTGTTATTTTTCTTTTGGCCATTGAACCTTTGGCGATTGCAATACGTAGTGACGCTTCTATTAAAGGTATTCAGAGAGGGGATTTTGAACATAAAGTGTCTCTATATGCAGACGACACCCTTTTGTATGTGTCGGACCCATTGCGAAGTCTGCCAAATTTACTTACTCTACTGAATGACTTTGGGAAAATATCAGGCTATAAAGTGAATATGCAAAAGAGTGAATTAATGCCCATAAATTCAATAACATCACAGTCTCTTTTGAGGTCAATGCCATTTAAACTAAGTAAGGATAAATTTAAGTATCTAGGAGTGTGGATTACTAATAACTACAAACACCTATACAAAGCAAATTTTGTTCCATTATTAGATTGCATAAAACGTGACTTTGAACGATGGAATACATTACCATTATACCTGGGGGGGCAGGATAAATGTTATTAAAATGAATGTTTTACCCAAATCTCTATATCTTTTTTCATCGGTTCCTATTTTTTTTTAACGAAAACCTTTTTCTTAAACTTAGATAAATGGTGTCGTCATTTATATGCAATGGGAAAAATGCGCGTATCCGCAAAAATATTTTACAGTACCATAGAAATCATGGAGGACTATCACTACCTAACTTCCAATATTATTACTGGGCTGCCAATATTCGTGCAATGTTGCAGTGGTCAGAGTCTGTATGTAAAAGAGACTCCAAATGGTTGAACCTTGAGAAAATGTCATGTCAAACTGCCTCTTTGCACTCACTGCTTTGCTCAGAGCTACCTTTATCTCAATCATTAGATACATTTTCTTTAAACCCAGTGGTTAAACATTCATTCAAAATCTGGGCACAATTTAGGAGAAATTTTGGTCTTAAAAATATGTCAATACATGCCCCAACTGTGAAAAACCACATGTTTACTCCATCTGTTATTGATGACTCTTTTACACTATGGGCTACAAATGGTCTAAGGACACTGAAGAACCTGTTTATTGAAGGTCTTTTTGCCTCATTTGAAAGATTGAAAACAAAGTACCATATCCCTGATTCTCATTTCTTCAGGTATCTTCAACTTCGCAGCTTTGTGTCTGCCTCATTTAACTGTTTCCCCTCAAGGCCACCGGACTCTCTTCTTGAAAATATTTTGGACTTAAACCCACACTCTAAAGGAATCATTGGTAAAGTCTACGCCGCACTCAACTCCTATAATGTAGAGCCTCTGTCTCGTGTTAAAATGAAATGGGAAGAGGAACTGGATATAAAACTCTCTGATGATGTTTGGCAATCGGTCTTAGATAATATTCACAAGTCTTCAATCTGCTTAAGACAAAGAGTTATACAATTTAAAGTTGTCCATAGACTACATTGGTCCAAAGTAAAGCTAGCTAAGATCAAGCCGGAACTTGATGGTAATTGTGATCGCTGCGAAACTGAGCCAGGGACACTGTCACATATGTTTTGGTCTTGTTCAAAGCTGAAAAAACTTTTGGCAGTCCATTTTTAAATTTCTTTCTGAAGCATTAGGGCCTGGATTTGAACCTGAAGCCACAATCGCAATATTTGGTATTTCACTAAAATGTATTCACCTTCATAAGAATTATAAAAATATAATGGCTTTTGCTACACTCTTGGCTAGAAGATTGATACTGCTCAAGTGGAAAGATAAACAACCCCCAACTTTTAGATTGTGGCTTGACGACCTTGTACACCATTTAACATTAGAGAAGATCAGATTTTCTATAAGAGGCTGCACCAATAAGTTTTTCAGTACTTGGCAACCTGTTTTGAGTAAGATTAGAGATATTGATCCCTCACTCATCTCACAGGAGTAATGACACTACTGCTTTAGTGGGTAGTGTCATATGTATGTTCTTTGTATATATATATTGTTTTATGGTGCAACAGGGTGGGGTTTGTTCTGGGGTTTGGATGTTATAGGGGGAAAAAAAGTGAGAAAAGAATTGTGATGTTTTAAAATTGTTTTTCTAATTGAATGCTTAATAAAAATACTTTGAACAAAAAAAAAAAAAAAAAAGCATATGAAAAAGTACACAACTCAAAGTTTGGTCTAAATGAAACAAGGTACTTTCAATTACAAGATTTATTTTTACTCCATTAACATAGATGTTGGGCAGTGCAGACCCAAGTGGACTTGTCTCCAACACTAAAGAACATAAAAAAAAAAAGAATAAATAACCTAGTGATGGGCAAATGAGATGGAGCTCCGGAGCATGTCTCGTTATTTCTGAAACAAATTGCTCCGAAGCACTGCCTTGGAGCTTGTCTCGCAGCAGCCGCTCACGTGACCAAAGTGTCAAAGTGTCGGACCCTCCCCCTCCTGCTTCGCTCTGCGTGTCAGTCGCTTCAGTGAATTGAAGCGTTTCATTGGCTCAGCGAATGTTCCGCTCTGTGATTGGTTCAGAGAGTGTTCAACGCACTTCCGTGGTTTGACAAGCGCTAAACTGCTACAGTATAAAATATTCACCAATATTTCTGAAAAAATGTTGGGTAGAGTGGAGTATTGTAGTGGTGATTTTGGTGACTTTTGGCATTTGTTTCATTTTCGATGGCATCTACAAATGATAAAAAGCGATCCATAGTTTGGGATCACACAAAACTTGTATTTCTTAATAAAACATGTGATATATAAATTGTGGTATTTTTTATGTTCAAAATAGAATATATACTATTTATGACTTCTAATAAAATAGAAAATAGAGTTTTGGGTTCCCAAATCATGGGTTATGTGCTGGTTTGCAGTGGTTAAATTTGTCCACTAGAGGTCAGTGCTTCTCCGAGGCCTCAGACACGTCGAACCATTTGAGACAATATTGAGACTGAGGTGTCAATGCTTCACGAGGCTCCATTCGCCCGTCCCTAAAATAACCGCAAACTTTAAAACCATCACAGCAGAAACAGCCTGTTCACACAGCCCCCTCTTTGAGCAGACTGAGGTTGGCTCCTTTTATAGAGCCCCTCCCTTAATTGGTGACTCCCACACTGCAGCACAGGTAAGTTCCAGCAAATACAATGATATTGTTAAAAGTTATTTTTAGTAAAACAATGTTAATCTTTAGTCAATCAAACCTGTTGTTAAAATAGAGCTCTATATTACTTTGTCAGTGTTAACTGTGGAAAACAAACTAGATACAAGAAGCTCAAATGTTTGGACACCCCTCCTCCTCAGCACACAGTTGTCTGGAACCTTCATAAGGTGCTCCGGCTCCCTGGGGAGTCATTTGGCTGGCGCACTTAAGATGACAGGCAACAAAGGTAAGAAGAAATTCAAATTAGCAGGTGCACTTAGTGATGTCCAAATGAGGCTTCATGGGGCTTTGAACCCTTTGGGACTATTGTGTTGGAATTTGGTTCATTACTCGAAGCTTCACTGATATGAACGTGGGTGTCCTCTGCTGGCGCATTGGTTGCACTGCAGCCGTGCAAAAGGTTGATGGCCCTGCAAGTGTGCACTTTGAGTTTCGCTGTATTTGTGCACTTTTGTTATTGAGTTACCAGAGTTGGTAACTTTTACTCTGTATTGTATGCCTCTTTGTTTCTCTTTGTCTTTGTATGTATGTTTGCCAATGAAGACAATAATTTCCCCCTCTTGAGGATCAATAAAGTATATATTTCTAAACTGAAGCACACTTCAGTTCATGTGTTGCTTTTCCTTCTTGCTCCATCCTACCAATATGTAGATGGTTCATTTAATTGTCATCCACCAATGTTAAAAACATGAAGAATGAAATGTTATCCTCTGGTCAGCATGAAATAAATGAACTTCTGGTTCATAATGAACCATTAAAGAATAGGTGAACATGCAAATAAAAATAGAATATTGACCTAATGATTCTGAGAATTATGAGTTCATGTATGTATATTCTATATGTTTTATGTACAGGTGGGGGTGGGGGGTGCTTATGCATTTTTATTTAAAAGCAACAGTTTCTCCTGGTTCCTGGTTGGTTCCATTGCAAAACACTAATAAAGTAAACCGACAGAACTACGAACGCTAATCAAACCAATCCAAATGGTATTGACCAGATAGGCTACGCATCGCGTTGTTTCAGCAATTTTAAACACAACTGAGACCTGGTAGAGTTTCAAAGCCCCGCCCATTGAATCAAACCAGTCAGCTGATTCAGCCTTATTGACGCAGTGAACTGATTCAAACGTCATCAGTCACGTGACTTGAAGCAAGCTCCAGAGCAGTGCTTCAGAAAAAAACCCTGCCGAGTTTTGAGATTAATAACACAGACTATCCTGACACTCGTGCAACAAGGCTAAAGTTGCTGTATTTCTGTGTATGTGTAAATCTGGAAGCATTATTGAACCGCCATTTTAATATTTATTGTTTGTTTTCAGCTGAGTGTTCAGTCTGGTGTTGGTGGTGGTTCTTCTTGTAGTGGTAACTCTTTTCATTTCCAGTGCATTGTTTATTTGCGTGTGGTGTTTTTCGTTGTTGTTTCTTCCTCAGTTGCTCCTCTCCCTTCTTCCCAGAAAGGCCTCAGCTCCCTAGCTTGTTTGTGCGGGTGTGTGTGGGGTGGGTTTTAACAAGGGTTTACATTTCAATTTTAAACTGCATTACTTTAATAAAGAATTGCATTTTTACTATTGCTTCCTTCAAAAAACATAGTGAATCGGAATTGTCTCTTGGCCTCCTCAAAGTAAATCTTACCTGTGTGCCTTGGGGTTTACACTCTCCAGGTGAAACTCCTGGGGTGGCGGTGTTGAATTTATTGTGAAATTATTTAAAGTGGAAATCGAATCACTGTTTTACTCCACCGCTCCAGCCACAAAAAAAAAAAAAAAATATTTCAACCAGCCAGTGGACAGTGGCTCATGAAAGTAAACAGCAACCGAGGGCGATTTACAAAGCACACATGGCAACTCTTGTATGATAGAACTGTTTAGTTTGATTGCATGCATGTTTGACTTGTATCAGTGCATTATACTGTAGATATATTGTACAAGCAGCTCTTAGGGTCATAATGTGACCACTGAGCGCTGTTCTCTTCTAATTATAAAGTCTTTTATTGTCTGGGATATTTGGGAATGTGCTAAGAAAGTGAGGAAGAACTTGAATTGATATTTTTAAGATGGTAAAAATCAGGTACAGCACTTTCAGGCAAGTGAACGTCTTATTTTTACTGTTTTATATTTTTGTTGTTAGCACCCTAACATATTCAGGGTCTTCTTGGGGAAAGAAGGCACCTATTTGTCTGGTATTAATGTTCATATCCTGATTTATGGACACGATAGCAAAATAAAAAATCATGTAGTGTCATGTAGAGCGGGCTAATATGAACATTTTAAGACCAAAATGACGAGCCTGACGGCAGCATTTACGAAGAGAGGGTGACAGTTTTTCAACAGAAAGAAAGTGGAGCCAGAGTCAATGAAGTCGTGAGCGCGCAAATGTGGAACACAGCAACTATCAGGTTAGCTCTGTCCTTTTATATATACAGTCCATGATTGCAACTCAAGACCTGCTGTAAAGTTTAGAGAAAAGGAATGTATTGGCTTTGATCAGAAGATCTAATAAAAAAATTCAACAGGTTCGACAATACTAAATCGTTTTTGTTGTAAAAAAATATTTCAACCAGCCAGTGGACAGTGGCTCATGAAAGTAAACAGCAACCGAGTGCGATTTACAAAGCACACATGGCAACTCTTGTATGATAGAACTGTCCACTTGACAGTCTGAATCCTGCAAAGTGCTGGATTCAAGCTGTTAACACTTTGACTGACAAGGGGAGCTGAAGATGTGCCAATAAATTGGTCAAAAGCTTGCAAAAATTTGTTTATGGCAGCACTGGAAATAAGTTAAATGTGCTCCAACTTAAAGAGGAGAGAGACAATTTTGATGTCCATTTTGCTTTGCAAGTCATTCAAATTTCCACTCAACATTCTCAGCACTGCAATTCACATCAGAATCTTTGTGATCCACCTGATCCACCTGATCCACCTGATCCACCTGATCCACCTGACTACTTTGAGATGACCAGAAACACAAAGTTTTAGGGCCTGAGCACAAATGCATGCGAGAGCTCTATTGTATTTGTATAATTTTGAGGAAAATCACAAAAATCAAGCAGTAAACAATAATGTATCGACAGGTAATTGTTATCAAAAATGTATCTAATTTAGAGACTACATGAAAAAACATTGAAAGACAGCACTGTAGTGCCACCTTAAAAATGTATTTACATTGTACCAATGGGAGCCTGGCCCAGAAGAATTTCATCATGGACAAATGAAACTTGGCATCAAAAAAGGTCTCATCAAAACATTGGATAAACCCGGGATTGATAAAATCATAATCTTTTGACATCTCCAACAGTTTTCATTAAAAACACTTCAAACTTGGCCAAAAGACACAAAACCCATGTGCAATAAAAGAATATCAATTTGCTTTTAAATAAAATGTTGGTCATGGTTATTTTTCAACAAAATGCACATTTTTGGAAACAATTTTAAAATTCTATCTTTCATAAACATTTTCAAATTTGAATGGTCCCAATGAAACGTGCATGCACATCTATCAAATTTTATTTAGAACAATTCATAAAAGTCAATCCATTTGTTACGGACTTTGAAGAAAAATATAGTATTAATTTCCGCCAAGCTCCAGAGAAAAGATAAAATACTCAAAAACTCTTGAAAACCGACACGCAGAGATTGACTCAAATTTAAGTTACATAAGTGCCAAGAATCTACATTGCAGGATGGCTCCCTCTGGAAAATTAAAATATAATAAGAGATAGGAGGGGGCAGACCCCATTTTTTTTATGTGGATATATAAAACTAGACTGGTACATAGATCATCTTGAGATAGACAAAAGTATATTATGACCTCACCCTAAACCACACAGGACGTCAGCCATATTGGGTCAAACTTGAGATGTTCAAAACCTAGACCTCATACTTTAACAAACTTGTTTGTTAAAGTATGAGGTCTGTCAGATTTTTGTCCAACATACGTCAAACTGAGAACATATATCGGATCAAACGTTGTTAAAAGAATTTGTGTAAGTCTCAGGGTGTGATCATGACAAGCTCTTAAAGAAGCTGCCATTTTGAAAGTAAAACATTTCTTGAAACTTTGCAAAGGCTTTCAGATTCAAACTGCCCAATGTGGTGTATGACCTGGACATAATGATATGCAACTTAAATTTCTATATTTAACAATAGCTCTCCAGTGCCCGCTGTACAGTTGTAATGGGGCAGAAAATGTTTGTTTGTCGTAGACCAATTAAATTGGGCACACACCCTGTATACAAGTACAGAGATTTCCAAAAATCTAGCCTCAAACTTTAACAAACTTGTCCAAGGGGTTTTTAGCCAACGGACTCCAAACTGAGGCACCGTCATCAGGACATATCTGGGGTCAAAAGCTGTTGAAGTAATTTACATAAGTCTCAGAGTGTTATTCATAATGCAGCCATTTTGAAAGCATAAAAATCCCTGTAACTTTTGCAGACATCGTCGGATTAGACAAACCCAATCTCAGACCCAGTCTGTGTATTTTGATGAGCTGGAAACAAATATTTTTAGATTAAAATTCTACCTTAAGAAATGGCTCTCCAGCGCCCAGGCAGAGTTAGAATGGATGTTAAACATTTATCTCCAACATGATACTGGAAATACTGAATCACATATCAACCCTGTCGACCTCCACATTTTCATGGCCATGCCTCAAAAAAGTCAATGTGAAGTGAAAATGTGAAAAAGTCAATAAGACATAAAAAAAATAAAATAAAGTTGGTCACAATCCTATGAAATTTGGTACACTATTTATTTTTATTACATTCACATAGGTTACATATGCAGATGTCCAAAAATGTAGATGTCTTTTAAACTAATATTTAAAAGACATCTACATAGATTAAATATGCAGATGTCCAAAAATGTAGATGTCTTATAAAACAAATATTTAAAAGACATCCACATAGGTTATAATGTCATACAAAACAGAGAATGTCTTCTTCAAATATTCTTCAAAAAATGTCATTCTCAGATTTGTGAGACATTAAGTGTCAGTAATGACTGCTCACAAGGTCTTGGTGAAATTTTATCATGTGATGTTCTAAATCACCTGATAAAATCAATCACCAATCAAGCCTTATGAGACTTCTGAGGAAGGCTGCTGTTGGATGAGCCTGATCTGATGAAGACACCAGGAGGATCCCAGACATGGTCCATGGGTCCCCCCTTAGCCCCTTACCCAGTAACGGGGACCCTTCAGCCGTCTTCCTTTTCATCCCAACCCCTTTTAAAAATTCTGTCCTTGTGCCTGGTTAGTGTTGGTAGAACCTTCTTCTTCTTCTTCTTCTTCTTCTACTTCTTCTTCTTCTTCTTCTACTTCTTCTTCTTCTTCTTCTTCTTCTTCTTCTTCTTCTTCTACTTCCAAGATGAGTAGACGAGGCTCGTAGTCCTCATCTACTTCTTCTTGTATTTCTTCTTGTATTTCTTCTTCTATTTCTTCTTCTTCTTCTTCTTCTTCTTGCGTTGTCAGCAGTGACTGAAGCAGGGCCCTCAGTCTCGCCTCACTCTCAGCCTGGATTAACCTCTCCTCTTCCTCCCCTTGTTTTATGAGTGCAGCCTGGTATTTATCAATACTTTTGTTTTTCAGTGAAGTCTTATGCTTCACTACGGTTTTCTGCCTCACAGAGGTTTCAGTTTTCAATGACTTATTGGACATATCTTGCCCTGATTGTCTTCTGGAATTCTCAGAACATTTCTTTATCTTTTTTAAGCTGTAACTACTCATAAGTAACTTTGGATTATTCCAATAAATTTTGTATGGGTCATCTTGATTTGTGTCATCTCCCTGATCTTCTCTGACCTCATGTGGTGGGTCATTATGGTTCTTCTCCTCCCCTTGTTTTCCTGAGCGCAGCCTGGACATATCTTCCCATGATGGTCTTCTGGAATTCTCAGGCCTTTCCTTTACCTTGTTTAAGCCGTAAGCATTCAGAAGTAACTCTGGTCTATCCCAAAAAAAACTGTATGGGTTGTCCTGAATTGTGTCAACTGCCTTATCTTCTCTGACTTCATGTGGTGGGTCATTATGGTTCTCCTCCTCCCCTTGTTTTCCTGAGCGCAGCCTGGACATATCTTCCCATGATGGTCTTCTGGAATTCTCAGGCCTTTCCTTTACCTTGTTTAAGCCGTAAGCATTCAGAAGTAACTCTGGTCTATCCCAAAAAAAAATGTATGGGTTGTCCTGAATTGTGTCAACTGCCTTATCTTCTCTGACTTCATGTGGTGGGTCATTATGGTTCTCCTCCTCCCCTTGTTTCCTGATTGCAGCCTGGACTTGATTGATACTTTTCCTTTTCTGTGAAGTCTCATTTTCAACATTCAAAGATAATTCTGGACTATCCGAAGGAGAGAACACTTGATCCTTTTCATTTAAATATTTTCCATTGTCTTCATTGCTCTTATGTGATACATGATTACTACAGGCCCCTATGTGAGGTATTTTCAGCGGTGGTAGAGTCTTAGATGGAGTAGTATTCTTCTTTCTAGCCTTCTTCTTCTTTCCTTTATTTCTAGCCTCTATTTTTTCCTTGGCTTTTTCAGGCCTCTCTCGCTCTTGGATCACAAGGCTCCGGTAAATTGTGTCCATAGGATGGTCCTTGGAGGTCACATTGTCAGAGGTATTGAAGTAAAAAATTTCTCCAGATTTGGACCGGTAAGTCTTCCAGTTGGTCGGAACAGGGCAGACAATTCCTTCTTTAGCCAACCACATGAGCTCTGGCTCAGTGTTAGGGTTAATGCCAATTTTCTCAGCATATTCTCTCACTTCCTGCTCAGAGGGCTCGTAGTCCTCATCATAGTTGTTGGACAGGAGAATTGCGTCTTCCATAGCGTATTCCATAGCTTCAGAAATAGTCACTCGAATATAACTAAAACTCTCACTTGTAGCTCTGTTTATAACTCTGGATATGCACACTCCTAAACCTTCTAGTCACATGACATCACATAGACTCTATGATGTCACTAAGACGTAACCAAGGTGACGGAATACTGGTCAGATACTTTGGTTTCCATGGTTACACATTTCATTTACATACACGGCCTTGATAGAATGTTAGCTGCTGGATTTGCCATGGCAACAGAACCGTCTTGTGAGTGGACGCTAATGTGAATGCTAATGGCTAATAGAAAAACAATTCCAGGATATTCTTAAAATATATGTTTGTAATTTAGGATATTATAAAAAGTTGTTACTGAAGTATTAGTAATTATTTTTGCAGGAAAAAAAAATACTGTTCAAGAAGAAGAAATAAACCCCTTGACTGAACAGTTGCAACAAAAGCTTGATGCTTCTTGAGGTATGAATTTTTAAATCTCTTGTAAATCACTCAACTGTCATATATTAATAATAACAGTCACTAATTGCAAGTTACAAATGCAATTTGGGTGCTCTGGATTCACAATTTAACCTTGATTCACAACAAAAAATTGCCCAATCATGCTTTTATCAGATTTGTACTATAGCCAAAATTCATTCATGCCCTAGTACTCAGCTGTTTGAATTAGTGTTTATGCAGAACTTTATGCAGGTTTGAGCCAGAAATCCAACCCCCATCTCCAGCTGGTGCAAAACTTGGCTGCATGACTCCTAACCAGTATCAAAAAGGATCAGCATATAAGTCCTGTTCTTACTGTGTTGCATTGTTTTTCCAGTAAATCTTAAAATTGACCTTAAAATACTGCTGATTACTCATAAAGCTATGCACGGCCTTGCTCCTGCCTACATGTGTGAACTATTGTCACCATGTGTCACTAGCCGCTCCCTGCGCTCCTCAGAGCAGACACTCCTCACTGCCCCCCCCCCCCCCTCTTGACTTCAGACCTGAGAGAACAGGACCTTTTCGGCTCTGGAATGCACCGCCAGAGGAGGTTAGACTATCCATCATTGTGGGTGCTTTGAAATATATATAATAATGATAATAATAATAATAATAATAATAATAATAATAATAATAATAATAATAATAATAATAATAAAATAATAATACCAACAATAATAATAATACCTTGAGTTTTGGTTTGACGAAAATGTATTTTAAAAAAACATATCTTGGAATTATGGGGATCTAAAATCAAAATTTTCGTATTATTACAGTTTTATTACAGAAAATAGTGAAAGCAACTTTCTTTTCTGTACTGGATTATGGAGATGTGGTGTACATGTAGACTTCAGCTTCTGCTTTGAAGCCATTGCATCACCTCTTTTCACTCAGTCCTTTGTTTCATTACGAAGGGCTGAGTGAAGGTGATGGATTTGAAACTCATCACTGTATTCTCTATGGAAAAGTGGGTTGGCCATCACTGTCTGTTCGAAGAGAACAGCACTGTATGTGTATGTGACATGTATATATAAGGGACTACTTTAAAAACTTCCACAATAATACCTCACCTGCTTGTTAATCATTGCTACCAGAACATGTAATACCAGCTCACATGATTGTATAAGGACTAGCCACACCACAACTGACATGGGAAAAAGGGCTTCACAAAAATGAAATACACTCAGCGCCTTCATATGTTGCTAAGACAGTTGCAATTTTATAATCAGGTCAGCACCTGTTTTTAATGTTTCATATGGACTTCTATACTTGTTTGTTGTGTTAGTTTTTCTGCTTGTATTGTATTTTAAGTAGGGCACCCCATGAAACAGAGCCCAAGTGCTCTCATTGGGTTCCCCTGTATAAATAAATAATTAATTAAAAAAAAGAAACAAGTCTGCGATCAACCTTCATTTATATGGACCAAAATCTTTCAAAAAAAATGATTGCATCCCAGGTCTCAACATGTCTGTGATAAATTCTCTCAAAGAGAAACCTGTTATGTATAAATCCTGTTATGTGGCTTTAATGCCACGCCCAGAAAGAAAGTGATATACACTACCACTCAAAAGTTTGGATACAGTTTTTCATTTATTGTTCTTCTTTATTTCCATGATTATTTATCTCGCAGATTCTCACTGAAGGCATCAAAACTACACATACACACTCAAAATAACTGTGAGCACTTAAAAAATACCCATCCTTTGCTTTGAGCTCTGGGTTGCACTCCCTGATGGCACAGGCATATTCCAAGATGACAATGTCGGGATTCATCTTGCTCAAATTGTGAAAGAGTGGTTCAGGAGCATGAGACATCATTTTCACACATGGACTGGCCACCACAGAGTCCAGACCTTAACCCCATTGAGAATCTTTGGGATACTGCTTCCTGCTTCTGAAGAGTGCACACGCAAACCTTGCTTGCTCCTGCTGCTTCCTTTCTTATTTTGCTTTTTAGTCATTTACCTCTTCCAGTGCTGGGAGATTTGTTTAGTTGTGATTTTCTTTTAAGTAAACCAAGACTTTTAAACCATTTTTAAATTTTTTTAACAAATTTTTTGACGAGCCTGCGACATGTTTGGGGGAAGAAACCAAAGGAAGCACAGATATTTGTTTTAGAATCTGAAAAAGGACTTCACCGGACGCTCCCTATGACTTCCAGTGGTAAGCAGCCCACAGTTACTTTCAAGAGGGTGAAAACTACTTTCAACTTAAACCTGAGTGATACAGTGTATTTTCTAAAACTTTGTAAAGACAAGAATTCCAAGCCAACGCAACAAGTGATAAAAGACAATGCTATTATAGTTACATCACCCAAAATACAGCTTACAAACAGATTTTTGCCACTATCACAGACTGATGCTGATGTTAATATACAAACAGAAAATGGATTTTTTTTTCACAAAACAAGAGCAATGAAGTTGGCAAAAGAGTGCTGGCAGACATGCGATCTGTGCCAAACATCAAGGTCAGAGATACACTGCTACTAGGAGACGGTGCTATCAGAGATGTGAGCCACAGAGGAATCCAAACTTGCTCGTATCCCAGTCACACTGTTTCTGAGATTACAAAACTCCTCCCAAAAGTTTTGTCAACACACCGAGGAATTAAACAGCTGATTGTGCATGTGGGTGCAGTTGACACTGGAATGGAACAGACTGAAATCTTGAAAAAGAATTTCATTGAATTATTCGAGGAGTTGAATAAAGTGGAGGTTAAGACATTCATCAGTGGACCTCTTCCTAGCATAGACAGAAGGAAGATGAACAAATTTACAAGGCTGCTTCAGCTGAACACATGGCTGTTCAACACGTGTGCGGTCAGAGGACTGCACTACATTGAGAACTTTGATTTGTTCTGGAAACGAGAGGACCTGTTCAAGGGAAATGGCCCACACCTGAGCAGAGGTGGAGTGAGAGTGCTGACGGATAACCTCCTCCACGCTCTGAGGCACCGGCCTGGACAGGGTCCTGGGCCAGTGAGAGAAAAGACGAATGAGAGAAATATTCCTGCTGCGCCAGCCAGAGACCAAACCAATGTGTCAGCACCACCACTGCCACAACCACCTCCCCCAGCGAAGGAGTCACCACCTGCAGCACAATCACCTCCCCCAGGGAAGGAGGCATCACCAGTAGCACAACCATCTCCCACAGCAAAGGAGTCATCACCAGCTCCACAACCATCTCCCCCAGCGAGGGATTCAGCAGCACCACCATCTCTCCCAGAGAACAAGTTAGCAGCAGCACCACCCTCCCAAGTTAAAGATCCATCTCCAGCGTCACTTCCCCCTGGGCCCTCGTCACAGGCCTTGAACCTGTCTGTGACAGCCCCAACAGAGGTTTCAGTCCCAGCAGCACCCCCATCACCTCCCCTGCCCACAGACAAGCCCTGGGTCCCCTTTGCTACATCTACTCCCTCTAGGGGCTCCTCACTCTCACTTTTCCTCCACACCTTCACCCATGGCCCTTCCCGACCATCTAGAAAGCCTCATCAGATCAGGAATTATAATGGCTCCCCTCACACCTAATATAGTATGACCGAGAGTTCTGGCATCAACTATACAGAACTCTTCCCCGTACCCACCTATCCCCCCCTCGTCTTTCACCTGGAAGCTTGATGCTTCTTGAGGTATGAATTTTTAAATCTCTTGTAAATCACTCAACTGTCATATATTAATAATAACAGTCACTAATTGCAAGTTACAAATGCAATTTGGGTGCTCTGGATTCACAATTTAACCTTGATTCACAACAAAAAATTGCCCAATCATGCTTTTATCAGATTTGTACTATAGCCAAAATTCATTCATGCCCTAGTACTCAGCTGTTTGAATTAGTGTTTATGCAGAACTTTATGCAGGTTTGAGCCAGAAATCCAACCCCCATCTCCAGCTGGTGCAAAACTTGGCTGCATGACTCCTAACCAGTATCAAAAAGGATCAGCATATAAGTCCTGTTCTTACTGTGTTGCATTGTTTCCAAGTAAATCTTAAAATTGACCTTAAAATACTGCTGATTACTCATAAAGCTATGCACGGCCTTGCTCCTGCCTACATGTGTGAACTATTGTCACCATGTGTCACTAGCCGCTCCCTGCGCTCCTCAGAGCAGACACTCCTCACTGCCCCCCCCCCCCTCTTGACTTCAGACCTGAGAGAACAGGACCTTTTCGGCTCTGGAATGCACCGCCAGAGGAGGTTAGACTATCCATCATTGTGGGTGCTTTGAAATATTATATTAATAATGATAATAATGATAATAATAATAATAATAATAATAATAATAATAATAATAATAATAATAATAATAATAATAATACCAACAATAATAATAATACCTTGAGTTTTGGTTTGACGAAAATGTATTTTAAAAAACATATCTTGGAATTATGGGGATCTAAAATCAAAATTTTCGTATTATTACAGTTTTATTACAGAAAATAGTGAAAGCAACTTTTCTTTCTGTACTGGATTATGGAGATGTGGTGTACATGTAGACTTCAGCTTCTGCTTTGAAGCCATTGCATCACCTCTTTCACTCAGTCCTTTGTTTCATTACGAAGGGCTGAGTGAAGGTGATGGATTTGAAACTCATCACTGTATTCTCTATGGAAAAGTGGGTTGGCCATCACTGTCTGTTCGAAGAGAACAGCACTGTATGTGTATGTGACATGTATATATAAGGGACTACTTTAAAAACTTCCACAATACCTCACCTGCTTGTTAATCATTGCTACCAGAACATGTAATACCAGCTCACATGATTGTATAAGGACTAGCCACACCACAACTGACATGGGAAAAAGGGCTTCACAAAAATGAAATACACTCAGCGCCTTCATATGTTGCTAAGACAGTTGCAATTTTATAATCAGGTCAGCACCTGTTTTTAATGTTTCATATGGACTTCTATACTTGTTTGTGTTAGTTTTTCTGCTTGTATTGTATTTTAAGTAGGGCACCCATGAAACAGAGCCCAAGTGCTCTCATTGGGTTCCCCTGTATAAATAAATAAATTAATTAAAAAAAGAAACAAGTCTGCGATCAACCTTCATTTATATGGACCAAAATCTTTCAAAAAAATGATTGCATCCCAGGTCTCAACATGTCTGTGATAAATTCTCTCAAAGAGAAACCTGTTATGTATAAATCCTGTTATGTGGCTTTAATGC
Organism: Periophthalmus modestus; assembly: GCA_019594935.1. NCBI lineage: Eukaryota > Metazoa > Chordata > Actinopteri > Gobiiformes > Gobiidae > Periophthalmus > Periophthalmus modestus. Next base: position 56,561 of record JAIEZT010000168.1, on the reverse strand, counting down.
CACGCCCAGAAAGAAAGTGATATACACTACCACTCAAAAGTTTGGATACAGTTTTTCATTTATTGTTCTTCTTTATTTCCATGATTATTTATCTCGCAGATTCTCACTGAAGGCATCAAAACTACACATACACACTCAAAATAACTGTGAGCACTTAAAAAATACCCATCCTTTGCTTTGAGCTCTGGGTTGCACTCCCTGATGGCACAGGCATATTCCAAGATGACAATGTCGGGATTCATCTTGCTCAAATTGTGAAAGAGTGGTTCAGGAGCAGGAGACATCATTTTCACACATGGACTGGCCACCACAGAGTCCAGACCTTAACCCCATTGAGAATCTTTGGGATACTGCTTCCTGCTTCTGAAGAGTGCACACGCAAACCTTGCTTGCTCCTGCTGCTTTCCTTTCTTATTTTGCTTTTTAGTCATTTACCTCTTCCAGTGCTGGGAGATTTGTTTAGTTGTGATTTTCTTTTAAGTAAACCAAGACTTTTAAACCATTTTTAAATTTTTTTAACAAATTTTTTGACGAGCCTGCGACATGTTTGGGGGAAGAAACCAAAGGAAGCACAGATATTTGTTTTAGAATCTGAAAAAGGACTTCACCGGACGCTCCCTATGACTTCCAGTGGTAAGCAGCCCACAGTTACTTTCAAGAGGGTGAAAAACCTGCTACTTTCAACTTAAACCTGAGTGATACAGTGTATTTTCTAAAACTTTGTAAAGACAAGAATTCCAAGCCAACGCAACAAGTGATAAAAGACAATGCTATTATAGTTACATCACCCAAAATACAGCTTACAAACAGATTTTTGCCACTATCACAGACTGATGCTGATGTTAATATACAAACAGAAAATGGATTTTTTTTCACAAAACAAGAGCAATGAAGTTGGCAAAAGAGTGCTGGCAGACATGCGATCTGTGCCAAACATCAAGGTCAGAGATACACTGCTACTAGGAGACGGTGCTATCAGAGATGTGAGCCACAGAGGAATCCAAACTTGCTCGTATCCCAGTCACACTGTTTCTGAGATTACAAAACTCCTCCCAAAAGTTTTGTCAACACACCGAGGAATTAAACAGCTGATTGTGCATGTGGGTGCAGTTGACACTGGAATGGAACAGACTGAAATCTTGAAAAAGAATTTCATTGAATTATTCGAGGAGTTGAATAAAGTGGAGGTTAAGACATTCATCAGTGGACCTCTTCCTAGCATAGACAGAAGGAAGATGAACAAATTTACAAGGCTGCTTCAGCTGAACACATGGCTGTTCAACACGTGTGCGGTCAGAGGACTGCACTACATTGAGAACTTTGATTTGTTCTGGAAACGAGAGGACCTGTTCAAGGGAAATGGCCCACACCTGAGCAGAGGTGGAGTGAGAGTGCTGACGGATAACCTCCTCCACGCTCTGAGGCACCGGCCTGGACAGGGTCCTGGGCCAGTGAGAGAAAAGACGAATGAGAGAAATATTCCTGCTGCGCCAGCCAGAGACCAAACCAATGTGTCAGCACCACCACTGCCACAACCACCTCCCCCAGCGAAGGAGTCACCACCTGCAGCACAATCACCTCCCCCAGGGAAGGAGGCATCACCAGTAGCACAACCATCTCCCACAGCAAAGGAGTCATCACCAGCTCCACAACATCTCCCCCAGCGAGGGATTCAGCAGCACCACCATCTCTCCCAGAGAACAAGTTAGCAGCAGCACCACCCTCCCAAGTTAAAGATCCATCTCCAGCGTCACTTCCCCCTGGGCCCTCGTCACAGGCCTTGAACCTGTCTGTGACAGCCCCAACAGAGGTTTCAGTCCCAGCAGCACCCCCATCACCTCCCCTGCCCACAGACAAGCCCTGGGTCCCCTTTGCTACATCTACTCCCTCTAGGGGCTCCTCACTCTCACTTTTCCTCCACACCTTCACCCATGGCCCTTCCCGACCATCTAGAAAGCCTCATCAGATCAGGAATTATAATGGCTCCCCTCACACCTAATATAGTATGACCGAGAGTTCTGGCATCAACTATACAGAACTCTTCCCCGTACCCACCTATCCCCCCTCGTCTTTCACCTGGTTCCTCACCCAAACTCCCCCCTGCTCCACCTCCTCAGCCCTCACCTGGTCCCTCACCCAAACTCCCCCTGCTCCACCTCCTCGACCCTCACCTGGTCCCTCACCCAAACTCCCCCGTTCTCCACCTCCTCGACCCTCACCTGGTCCTTCACTTACTCCCCCCTGCTCACCCTTCTCTGCCCTCCCCCAGAGCTGTTATGATCGAGAGCTAGGACACACAGGGCCTCTGCTGTTCCAGGACTTACAGTCATGATAAAGATAATATCAGGCTGAGGCCTGTGATGGAGCTGTATCTACAGTTACAGCACGTAGACTGATTAACAGAAGGACTGTTAGACTGTCCGATCACATTCCCTTTACGAAGATAATATCCAGTCCTACTGAAACTAATCTGAAATTTGCTGTGCTCAATGTCAGATCTTTATATAACAAGTCATTTTTAATTAATGATTAAATTTCTTCTTTTAATCTTGACTTTGTTTTTAACCGAAACATGGCTTGACAAAAACACAAGTAAAGCAATTCTAGTGGAATCAACTCCACCCAACTTCAAATTTGAATCTGAAACACGAGTAAACAAAAAGGGTGGCGGGGTATGTGCATTTTTTAGAGATAATTTAATTACTCAGATTGTCATTTGGGGTGTTTTCCTCTTTTGAGTATGTTTCCTTTAAAATGGAGATAAAACAATCACCCTCCATAGTCTACCTACTCATATACAAACCTCCCCAGCACTGCCACAGTTGTACTGATGATTTTACTGAGATACTTTCAGTCGTATGCACAGACTTTGATGGTTTAGTCATTACAAGTGATTTTAATGTACATGTGGATAATGTGTTTGACAGAAACGCTAAAGAGCTCAGTTCTGTCCTTGAAACCTTTGGTCTGACTCAGCATGTCAGCGAGCCCACACACAACAGAGGGACACTCTGGACCTGCTCATCACAAAAGGAGTAAATATCTTAAATGTCAGCGTGGTGGATGTTGCTCTGTCTGATCATTTCTGTGTCTTCTTTGACCTGTCTGTTATTCCCAAACCAGCGGCTGGTCCTGCAGTTGTTTGAAGGAGACACATAAATGAAAAGACAGGTACACTATTCATGGAAATGATTCACTTTGAAAATGCCCCATGTTCTAATGTTGACGATTTGTTGAACTCTGTGACGTCGAGTATTTTGAATGTTCTGGACACCATTGCCCTGATGAAGGTTAAAATGGTTAAAGATAGGCAGAAAGCGCCATGGAGGAATGATGACTCGGTCAGGGCACAGAAAAGAGAGTGCCGGAGGGCCGAGCGGGAATGGAGCAAGTCAAATCTCCAGGTTCATTATGAGATTTACAGAGAAAAGATGCACACGTACAACCACAGTCTATGTAGAACAAGGGAGAAGGATTTTTCTGACATTATTGGAAGTTGCAGTAACAACTCTCGTGTCCTGTTTGCAACAGTAAACAGATTAACAAACCCTCCAGCCTCGCTGCCGCTAGAACTAATTTCCATATCTAAGTGCTATGAGTTTGCAGTATTCTTTAATGACAAGGTTCAGGCCATTAAAAATGCCATCAATCCCACAAAGCAAATAACATCACTGCAGCCACCTAGACACTTAGAGCTGACTCACTTTACACCTGTAACTGACAAAACTGTCCAAGAGATCCTCACCAGTCTGAGTTCATCTACATGCTGCCTTGATGTGTTACCCACTAAATTTCTAAAGTCTGTGCTCAACAGTTTATCACCACTCGCTTGCATAATTAAAATGTCACTTCAATCTGGAACGTTCCCAAGAGCTTTGAAAACTGCGGTTATCAAGCCTCTCCTAAAGAAGAGCAGTCTTGATGCCACAATATTGAACAATTACCGACCAATCTCAAATCTGCCGTTTTTGGGCAAAGTCCTCGAAAAAGTTGTTTACCAACAGCTTATTAACTTCCTCCAAATGAACAACTCCTTTGATATTTTCCAGTCAGGTTTTAGACCCCACCACAGCACTGAGACTGCTCTTATCAAGGTGACAAATGACATCCGCCTGAACACTGATGCAGGCAAAGTCTCAGTCTTGATCCTGTTAGATCTGAGTGCTGCCTTTGACACTGTGGATCATGGGATCCTCTTACAGAGACTAGAGGACTGGGTGGGCATCTCTGGTACGGCACTAAACTGGGTCCAGTCCTATCTAGAAAACAGGGAGTTCTTTGTTGAAATTGGAAAATGTGTCTCAGATAAAATGTCCCTGAGCTGTGGGGTGAGATTTTTTGAGACCCCTGTTGTTCAATCTGTACATGCTGCTGTTAGGCCAGTTAATACACAGCAATAATGTGCCCTACCAGAACTCTGCAGATGACACATAGATCTATGTCACACTGGCAGAAGGTGAATATGGACCAGTGGATTCACTCTGCCACTGCATCCAACAGATCAGTGTGTGGATGCAAAACAAAACTTTCTCCAGCTAAACTCAGACAAGACCGAAGTCATAGTCTTTGGTCACAGAAACATAGAGAAAGTGTCAGCAGTCACCTCCAGTCTCTTTCTCTAAAACCTCCAAATCAGGCTAGAAATTTAGGGGTAATAATGGACTCAGACTTGAACTTTAACAGCTACATCAAATCAATAATATCTGCAGCTTTCTACCATCTAAAAAACATTGCAAAAATCAAAGGTATACTGTCAAAGCCAGACTTAGAGAAACTTATCCATGCATTAGTCTCCAGTAGGTTAGACTACTGTAACGGCCTGTTCACTGGCCTCTCCAAAACGAGCCTTAAGACAGCTGCAGTACATCCAGAATGCTGCTGTTCGGGTCCTGACTAGAACCAGAAAGTACGAGCACATAAGTCCCTGTGCTCAGGTCTCTGCACTGGCTTCCTGTAGCTCAAAGAATAGACTTTAAAGCAGCTCTGCTTGTGTACAAGTCTATTCATGGCCTAGGTCCAAAGTACAACTCTGACATGTTAGTGCCATATGAACCATCTCACACTCTGAGGACTTCAGGGACCGGTCTCCTGCTGGTGCCCAGAGTCAGGACTAAACATGGGGAATCAGCATTTCAGTTTTATGCAGCTAAAACCTGGAACAGTCTTCCTGAAGATGTGACACAGCTTCGACTTTGACAATGTTTAAATCCAAGTTCAAAACAGTTGTGTTTATCTGTGCATATGACTGAAAGGTTTTTATTCTGCACTCTTTTGTTTTAATGTTTTAATGTCAATTTTATGATGATTATTTGTGATTATTTATGTTTTGATTTGTGTGATTTTAATGTCTTTCTTATTCTGTAAAGCACTTTGAATTACCTTGTGTACGAATTGTGCTATACAAATAAACTTGCCTTGCCTTGCCTTGGGATGTGCTGGAGAAGCTTTGTGCAGCGTCAGACTCGACCATCATCAATGCAAAATCTTGGTGAAAAATGAACGCAACACTGGATGGAAATAAATCTTGTGACATTGCTGAAGCTTATCAAAACAATGCCACAGCAAATGTGAGCCGTAAGAAAACTAAAGACGGTCCAACAAAATATTCGACCTTTTTGTTTGGTGGCGACTTTTTTTTTTTGCCCGGCAGTGTAATTTATATGTATGTAAAATGTAGAAAGTAGGAAACATAAAGAAAATTAAAGCCACAAGCAGCATCGAACGGCTCTTGAGGGCCGCACTCCGCACACGGCCGACCCGGCATTCACTAAAGATGGCGCTAATTTGCCAATGGCCCCTGTGTCACAAGTGCTGTTCGCCCTGTTGACAAAGGCTTGTTGGTTCTGAAGAGACGACAGTGAAGAGTAGTCCATGTTCTGAGTTACCTTGACTATAATGCCGTGTAGCACACAGTGACGGGCCCAACCAAGCCAAATAATGGGCAGACTATGGTGAAAAACATCTGCCCAAATAAAACACAAAACAGATAAAAATACAACACAAAATCGTTTGCTTGTACAGTACTCGTTTTTTAAATTTTAATTACAATAAATGTCACAGATGGAGAAAGCCAAGTGGGAAGAAGTGTGTGTCAGAGAGCGTCTGAAGTAACGTCCGTAGTGTCATTCATGTCTCGCAATCACATGACAACGCAGCGTCTGATTCAAAGCAGTAAAAGGCCTCACAACCAAACTAATAACCACATTTCTAAAAAGAAAGTACATGGGGAGTTTTTAAAGCACTAATCATCTATCTAGATCAAACTAGTTAGTTAATATAACACTTTAGTTTGATTGCATGCATGTTTGACTTGTATCAGTGCATTATACTGTAGATATATTGTACAAGCAGCTCTTAGGGTCATAATGTGACCACTGAGCGCTGTTCTCTTCTAATTATAAAGTCTTTTATTGTCTGGGATATTTGGGAATGTGCTAAGAAAGTGAGGAAGAACTTGAATTAATATTTTTAAGATGGTAAAAATCAGGTACAGCACTTTCAGGCAAGTGAACGTCTTATTTTTACTGTTTTATATTTTTGTTGTTAGCACCCTAACATATTCAGGGTCTTCTTGGGGAAAGAAGGCACCTATTTGTCTGGTATTAATGTTCATATCCTGATTTATGGACACGATAGCAAAATAAAAAATCATGTAGTGTCATGTAGAGCGGGCTAATATGAACATTTTAAGACCAAAATGACGAGCCTGACGGCAGCATTTACGAAGAGAGGGTGACAGTTTTTCAACAGAAAGAAAGTGGAGCCAGAGTCAATGAAGTCGTGAGCGCGCAAATGTGGAACACAGCAACTATCAGGTTAGCTCTGTCCTTTTATATATACAGTCCATGATTGCAACTCAAGACCTGCTGTAAAGTTTAGAGAAAAGGAATGTATTGGCTTTGATCAGAAGATCTAATAAAAAATTCAACAGGTTCGACAATACTAAAATCGTTTTTGTAAAAAAATATTTCAACCAGCCAGTGGACAGTGGCTCATGAAAGTAAACAGCAACCGAGTGCGATTTACAAAGCACACATGGCAACTCTTGTATGATAGAACTGTCCACTTGACAGTCTGAATCCTGCAAAGTGCTGGATTCAAGCTGTTAACACTTTGACTGACAAGGGGAGCTGAAGATGTGCCAATAAATTGGTCAAAAGCTTGCAAAAAATTTGTTTATGGCAGCACTGGAAATAAGTTAAATGTGCTCCAACTTAAAGAGGAGAGAGACAATTTTGATGTCCATTTTGCTTTGCAAGTCATTCAAATTTCCACTCAACATTCTCAGCACTGCAATTCACATCAGAATCTTTGTGATCCACCTGATCCACCTGATCCACCTGATCCACCTGATCCACCTGATCCACCTGACTACTTTGAGATGACCAGAAACACAAAGTTTTAGGGCCTGAGCACAAATGCATGCGAGAGCTCTATTGTATTTGTATAATTTTGAGGAAAATCACAAAAAATCAAGCAGTAAACAATAATGTATCGACAGGTAATTGTTATCAAAAATGTATCTAATTTAGAGACTACATGAAAAAACATTGAAAGACAGCACTGTAGTGCCACCTTAAAAATGTATTTACATTGTACCAATGGGAGCCTGGCCCAGAAGAATTTCATCATGGACAAATGAAACTTGGCATCAAAAAAAATGGTCTCATCAAAACATTGGATGAACCCGGGATTGATAAAATCATAATCTTTTGACATCTCCACAGTTTTCATTAAAAACACTTTCAAACTTGGCCAAAAGACACAAAACCCATGTGCAATAAAAGAATATCAATTTGCTTTTAAATAAAATGTTGGTCATGGTTATTTTTCAACAAAATGCACATTTTTGGAAACAATTTTAAAATTCTATCTTTCATAAACATTTTCAAATTTGAATGGTCCCAATGAAACGTGCATGCACATCTATCAAATTTTATTTAGAACAATTCATAAAAGTCAATCCATTTGTTACGGACTTTGAAGAAAAAAATATAGTATTAATTTCCGCCAAGCTCCAGAGAAAAAGATATAAATACTCAAAAACTCTTGAAAACCGACACGCAGAGATTGACTCAAATTTAAGTTACATAAGTGCCAAGAATCTACATTGCAGGATGGCTCCCTCTGGAAAATTAAAATATAATAAGAGATAGGAGGGGGCAGACCCCATTTTTTTTATGTGGATATATAAAACTAGACTGGTACATAGATCATCTTGAGATAGACAAAAGTATATTATGACCTCACCCTAAACCACACAGGACGTCAGCCATATTGGGTCAAACTTGAGATGTTCAAAACCTAGACCTCATACTTTAACAAACTTGTTTGTTAAAGTATGAGGTCTGTCAGATTTTTGTCCAACATACGTCAAACTGAGAACATATATCGGATCAAACGTTGTTAAAAGAATTTGTGTAAGTCTCAGGGTGTGATCATGACAAGCTCTTAAAGAAGCTGCCATTTTGAAAGTAAAACATTTCTTGAAACTTTGCAAAGGCTTTCAGATTCAAACTGCCCAATGTGGTGTATGACCTGGACATAATGATATGCAACTTAAATTTCTATATTTAACAATAGCTCTCCAGTGCCCGCTGTACAGTTGTAATGGGGCAGAAAATGTTTGTTTGTCGTAGACCAATTAAATTGGGCACACACCCTGTATACAAGTACAGAGATTTCCAAAATCTAGCCCTCAAACTTTAACAAACTTGTCCAAGGGTTTTTAGCCAACGGACTCCAAACTGAGGCACCGTCATCAGGACATATCTGGGGTCAAAAGCTGTTGAAGTAATTTACATAAGTCTCAGAGTGTTATTCATAATGCAGCCATTTTGAAAGCATAAAAATCCCTGTAACTTTTGCAGACATCGTCGGATTAGACAAACCCAATCTCAGACCCAGTCTGTGTATTTTGATGAGCTGGAAACAAATATTTTTAGATTAAAATTCTACCTTAAGAAATGGCTCTCCAGCGCCCAGGCAGAGTTAGAATGGATGTTAAACATTTATCTCCAACATGATACTGGAAATACTGAATCACATATCAACCCTGTCGACCTCCACATTTTCATGGCCATGCCTCAAAAAAGTCAATGTGAAGTGAAAATGTGAAAAAGTCAATAAGACATAAAAAAAATAAAATAAAGTTGGTCACAATCCTATGAAATTTGGTACACTATTTATTTTTATTACATTCACATAGGTTACATATGCAGATGTCCAAAAATGTAGATGTCTTTTAAACTAATATTTAAAAGACATCTACATAGATTAAATATGCAGATGTCCAAAAATGTAGATGTCTTATAAACAAATATTTAAAAGACATCCACATAGGTTATAATGTCATACAAAACAGAGAATGTCTTCTTCAAATATTCTTCAAAAAATGTCATTCTCAGATTTGTGAGACATTAAGTGTCAGTAAATGACTGCTCACAAGGTCTTGGTGAAATTTTATCATGTGATGTTCTAAATCACCTGATAAAATCAATCACCAATCAAGCCTTATGAGACTTCTGAGGAAGGCTGCTGTTGGATGAGCCTGATCTGATGAAGAACACCAGGAGGATCCCAGACATGGGTCCATGGGTCCCCCCTTAGCCCCTTACCCAGTAACGGGGACCCTTCAGCCGTCTTCCTTTTCATCCCAACCCCTTTAAAAATTCTGTCCTTGTGCCTGGTTAGTGTTGGTAGAACCTTCTTCTTCTTCTTCTTCTTCTTCTACTTCTTCTTCTTCTTCTTCTACTTCTTCTTCTTCTTCTTCTTCTTCTTCTTCTTCTTCTTCTTCTTCTTCTTCTTCTTCTTCTTCTACTTCCAAGATGAGTAGACGAGGCTCGTAGTCCTCATCTACTTCTTCTTGTATTTCTTCTTGTATTTCTTCTTCTATTTCTTCTTCTTCTTCTTCTTCTTGCGTTGTCAGCAGTGACTGAAGCAGGGCCCTCAGTCTCGCCTCACTCTCAGCCTGGATTAACCTCTCCTCTTCCTCCCCTTGTTTTATGAGTGCAGCCTGGTATTTATCAATACTTTTGTTTTTCAGTGAAGTCTTATGCTTCACTACGGTTTTTTCTGCCTCACAGAGGTTTCAGTTTTCAATGACTTATTGGACATATCTTGCCCTGATTGTCTTCTGGAATTCTCAGAACATTTCTTTATCTTTTTTAAGCTGTAACTACTCATAAGTAACTTTGGATTATTCCATAAATTTGTATGGGTCATCTTGATTTGTGTCATCTCCCTGATCTTCTCTGACCTCATGTGGTGGGTCATTATGGTTCTTCTCCTCCCTTGTTTTCCTGAGCGCAGCCTGGACATATCTTCCCATGATGGTCTTCTGGAATTCTCAGGCCTTTCCTTTACCTTGTTTAAGCCGTAAGCATTCAGAAGTAACTCTGGTCTATCCCAAAAAAAACTGTATGGGGTTGTCCTGAATTGTGTCAACTGCCTTATCTTCTCTGACTTCATGTGGTGGGTCATTATGGTTCTCCTCCTCCCCTTGTTTTCCTGAGCGCAGCCTGGACATATCTTCCCATGATGGTCTTCTGGAATTCTCAGGCCTTTCCTTTACCTTGTTTAAGCCGTAAGCATTCAGAAGTAACTCTGGTCTATCCCAAAAAAAAATGTATGGGTTGTCCTGAATTGTGTCAACTGCCTTATCTTCTCTGACTTCATGTGGTGGGTCATTATGGTTCTCCTCCTCCCCTTGTTTCCTGATTGCAGCCTGGACTTGATTGATACTTTTCCTTTTCTGTGAAGTCTCATTTTCAACATTCAAAGATAATTCTGGACTATCCGAAGGAGAGAACACTTGATCCTTTTCATTTAAATATTTTCCATTGTCTTCATTGCTCTTATGTGATACATGATTACTACAGGCCCCTATGTGAGGTATTTTCAGCGGTGGTAGAGTCTTAGATGGAGTAGAATTCTTTCTAGCCTTCTTCTTCTTTCCTTTATTTCTAGCCTCTATTTTTTCCTTGGCTTTTTCAGGCCTCTCTCGCTCTTGGATCACAAGGCTCCGGTAAATTGTGTCCATAGGATGGTCCTTGGAGGTCACATTGTCAGAGGTATTGAAGTAAAAAATTTCTCCAGATTTGGACCGGTAAGTCTTCCAGTTGGTCGGAACAGGGCAGACAATTCCTTCTTTAGCCAACCACATGAGCTCTGGCTCAGTGTTAGGGTTAATGCCAATTTTCTCAGCATATTCTCTCACTTCCTGCTCAGAGGGCTCGTAGTCCTCATCATAGTTGTTGGACAGGAGAATTGCGTCTTCCATAGCGTATTCCATAGCTTCAGAAATAGTCACTCGAATATAACTAAAAAACTCTCACTTGTAGCTCTGTTTATAACTCTGGATATGCACACTCCTAAAACCTTCTAGTCACATGACATCACATAGACTCTATGATGTCACTAAGACGTAACCAAGGTGACGGAATACTGGTCAGATACTTTGGTTTCCATGGTTACACATTTCATTTACATACACGGCCTTGATAGAATGTTAGCTGCTGGATTTGCCATGGCAACAGAACCGTCTTGTGAGTGGACGCTAATGTGAATGCTAATGGCTAATAGAAAAACAATTCCAGGATATTCTTAAAAATATGTTTGTAAATTTAGGATATTATAAAAAGTTGTTACTGAAGTATTAGTAATTATTTTTGCAGGAAAAAAAAATACTGTTCAAGAAGAAGAAATAAACCCCTTGACTGAACAGTTGCAACAAAAGCTTGATGCTTCTTGAGGTATGAATTTTTAAATCTCTTGTAAATCACTCAACTGTCATATATTAATAATAACAGTCACTAATTGCAAGTTACAAATGCAATTTGGGTGCTCTGGATTCACAATTTAACCTTGATTCACAACAAAAAATTGCCCAATCATGCTTTTATCAGATTTGTACTATAGCCAAAAATTCATTCATGCCCTAGTACTCAGCTGTTTGAATTAGTGTTTATGCAGAACTTTTATGCAGGTTTGAGCCAGAAATCCAACCCCCATCTCCAGCTGGTGCAAAACTTGGCTGCATGACTCCTAACCAGTATCAAAAAGGATCAGCATATAAGTCCTGTTCTTACTGTGTTGCATTGTTTCCAAGTAAATCTTAAAATTGACCTTAAAATACTGCTGATTACTCATAAAGCTATGCACGGCCTTGCTCCTGCCTACATGTGTGAACTATTGTCACCATGTGTCACTAGCCGCTCCCTGCGCTCCTCAGAGCAGACACACTCCTCACTGCCCCCCCCCCCCCCCTCTTGACTTCAGACCTGAGAGAACAGGACCTTTTCGGCTCTGGAATGCACCGCCAGAGGAGGTTAGACTATCCATCATTGTGGGTGCTTTGAAATATTATATTAATAATGATAATAATAATAATAATAATAATAATAATAATAATAATAATACTAATACCAACAATAATAATAATACCTTGAGTTTTGGTTCGACGAAAATGTATTTTAAAAAACATATCTTGGAATTATGGGAACTAAAATCAAAATTTTCGTATTATTATTACAGTTTTATTACAGAAAATAGTGAAAGCAACTTTTCTTTCTGTACTGGATTATGGAGATGTGGTGTACATGTAGACTTCAGCTTCTGCTTTGAAGCCATTGCATCACCTCTTTCACTCAGTCCTTTGTTTCATTACGAAGGGCTGAGTGAAGGTGATGGATTTGAAACTCATCACTGTATTCTCTATGGAAAAGTGGGTTGGCCATCACTGTCTGTTCGAAGAGAACAGCACTGTATGTGTATGTGACATGTATATATAAGGGACTACTTTAAAAACTTCCACAATACCTCACCTGCTTGTTAATCATTGCTACCAGAACATGTAATACCAGCTCACATGATTGTATAAGGACTAGCCACACCACAACTGACATGGGAAAAAGGGCTTCACAAAAATGAAATACACTCAGCGCCTTCATATGTTGCTAAGACAGTTGCAATTTTATAATCAGGTCAGCACCTGTTTTTAATGTTTCATATGGACTTCTATACTTGTTTGTTGTGTTAGTTTTTCTGCTTGTATTGTATTTTAAGTAGGGCACCCATGAAACAGAGCCCAAGTGCTCTCATTGGGTTCCCCTGTATAAATAAATAAATTAATTAAAAAAAAGAAACAAGTCTGCGATCAACCTTCATTTATATGGACCAAAATCTTTCAAAAAAATGATTGCATCCCAGGTCTCAACATGTCTGTGATAAATTCTCTCAAAAGAGAAACCTGTTATGTATAAATCCTGTTATGTGGCTTTAATGCCACGCCCAGAAAGAAAGTGATATATACACTACCACTCAAAAGTTTGGATACAGTTTTTTCATTTATTGTTCTTCTTTATTTCCATGATTATTTATCTCGCAGATTCTCACTGAAGGCATCAAAACTACACATACACACTCAAAAATAACTGTGAGCACTTAAAAAAATACCCATCCTTTGCTTTGAGCTCTGGGTTGCACTCCCTGATGGCACAGGCATATTCCAAGATGACAATGTCGGGATTCATCTTGCTCAAATTGTGAAAGAGTGGTTCAGGAGCATGAGACATCATTTTCACACATGGACTGGCCACCACAGAGTCCAGACCTAACCCCATTGAGAATCTTTGGGATACTGCTTCCTGCTTCTGAAGAGTGCACACGCAAACCTTGCTTGCTCCTGCTGCTTTCCTTTCTTATTTGCTTTTTAGTCATTTACCTCTTCCAGTGCTGGGAGATTTGTTTAGTTGTGATTTTCTTTTAAGTAAACCAAGACTTTTAAACCATTTTTAAATTTTTTTAACAAATTTTTTGACGAGCCTGCGACATGTTTGGGGGAAGAAACCAAAGGAAGCACAGATATTTGTTTTAGAATCTGAAAAAGGACTTCACACCGGACGCTCCCTATGACTTCCAGTGGTAAAGCAGCCCACAGTTACTTTCAAGAGGGTGAAAAACCTGCTACTTTCAACTTAAACCTGAGTGATACAGTGTATTTTCTAAAACTTTTGTAAAGACAAGAATTCCAAGCCAACGCAACAAGTGATAAAAGACAATGCTATTATAGTTACATCACCCAAAATACAGCTTACAACAGATTTTTGCCACTATCACAGACTGATGCTGATGTTAATATACAAACAGAAAATGGATTTTTTTTCACAAAACAAGAGCAATGAAGTTGGCAAAAGAGTGCTGGCAGACATGCGATCTGTGCCAAACATCAAGGTCAGAGATACACTGCTACTAGGAGACGGTGCTATCAGAGATGTGAGCCACAGAGGAATCCAAACTTGCTCGTATCCCAGTCACACTGTTTCTGAGATTACAAACTCCTCCCAAAAGTTTTGTCAACACACCGAGGAATTAAACAGCTGATTGTGCACGTGGGTGCAGTTTGACACTGGAATGGAACAGACTGAAATCTTGAAAAAGAATTTCATTGAATTATTCGAGGAGTTGAATAAAGTGGAGGTTAAGACATTCATCAGTGGGACCTCTTCCTAGCATAGACAGAAGGAAGATGAACAAATTTACAAGGCTGCTTCAGCTGAACACATGGCTGTTCAACACGTGTGCGGTCAGAGGACTGCACTACATTGAGAACTTTGATTTGTTCTGGAAACGAGAGGACCTGTTCAAGGGAAATGGCCCACACCTGAGCAGAGGTGGAGTGAGAGTGCTGACGGATAACCTCCTCCACGCTCTGAGGCACCGGCCTGGACAGGGTCCTGGGCCAGTGAGAGAAAAGACGAATGAGAGAAATATTCCTGCTGCGCCCAGCCAGAGACCAACCCATGTGTCAGCACCACCACTGCCACAACCACCTCCCCCAGCGAAGGAGTCACCACCTGCAGCACAATCACCTCCCCCAGGGAAGGAGGCATCACCAGTAGCACAACCATCTCCCACAGCAAAGGAGTCATCACCAGCTCCACAACCATCTCCCCCAGCGAGGGATTCAGCAGCACCACCATCTCTCCCAGAGAACAAGTTAGCAGCAGCACCACCCTCCCAAGTTAAAGATCCATCTCCAGCGTCACTTCCTCCCCCTGGGCCCTCGTCACAGGCCTTGAACCTGTCTGTGACAGCCCCAACAGAGGTTTCAGTCCCAGCAGCACCCCCATCACCTCCCCTGCCCACAGACAAGCCCTGGGTCCCCTTTGCTACATCTACTCTACCCCTCTAGGGGCTCCTCACTCTCACTTTTCCTCCACACCTTCACACCCATGGCCCTTCCGACCATCTAGAAAGCCTCATCAGATCAGGAATTATAATGGCTCCCCTCACACCCTAATATAGTATGACCGAGAGTTCTGGCATCAACTATACAGAACTCTTCCCCGTACCCCACCTATCCCCCCTCGTCTTTCACCTGGTTCCTCACCCAAACTCCCCCCTGCTCCACCCTCCTCAGCCCTCACCTGGTCCCTCACCCAAACTCCCCCTGCTCCACCTCCTCGACCCTCACCTGGTCCCTCACCCAAACTCCCCCGTTCTCCACCCTCCTCGACCCTCACCTGGTCCTTCACTTACTCCCCCCTGCTCACCCTTCTCTGCCCTCCCCCAGAGCTGTTATGATCGAGAGCTAGGACAACAGGGCCTCTGCTGTTCCAGGACTTACAGTCATGATAAAGATAATATCAGGCTGAGGCCTGTGATGGAGCTGTATCTACAGTTACAGCACGTAGACTGATTAACAGAAGGACTGTTAGACTGTCCGATCACATTCCCTTTACGAAGATAATATCCAGTCCTACTGAAACTAATCTGAAATTTGCTGTGCTCAATGTCAGATCTTTATATAACAAGTCATTTTAATTAATGATTTAATTTCTTCTTTTAAATCTTGACTTTGTTTTTAACCGAAACATGGCTTGACAAAAACACAAGTAAAGCAATTCTAGTGGAATCAACTCCACCCACACTTCAAATTTGAATCTGAAACACGAGTAAAACAAAAGGGTGGCGGGGTATGTGCATTTTTTAGAGATAATTTAATTACTCAGATTGTCATTTGGGGTGTTTTTCCCTCTTTTGAGTATGTTTCCTTTAAAATGGAGATAAAACAATCACCCTCCATAGTCTACCTACTCATATACAAACCTCCCCAGCACTGCCACAGTTGTACTGATGATTTTACTGAGATACTTTCAGTCGTATGCACAGACTTTGATGGTTTAGTCATTACAAGTGATTTTTAATGTACATGTGGATAATGTGTTTTGACAGAAACGCTAAAAGAGCTCAGTTCTGTCCTTGAAACCTTTGGTCTGACTCAGCATGTCAGCGAGCCCACACACAACAGAGGGACACTCTGGACCTGCTCATCACAAAAGGAGTAAATATCTTAAATGTCAGCGTGGTGGATGTTGCTCTGTCTGATCATTTCTGTGTCTTCTTTGACCTGTCTGTTATTCCCAAACCAGCGGCTGGTCCTGCAGTTGTTTGAAGGAGACACATAAATGAAAAGACAGGTACACTATTCATGGAAATGATTCACTTGAAAATGCCCCATGTTCTAATGTTGACGATTTGTTGAACTCTGTGACGTCGAGTATTTTGAATGTTCTGGACACCATTGCCCTGATGAAGGTTAAAATGGTTAAAGATAGGCAGAAAGCGCCATGGAGGAATGATGACTCGGTCAGGGCACAGAAAAGAGAGTGCCGGAGGGCCGAGCGGGAATGGAGCAAGTCAAATCTCCAGGTTCATTATGAGATTTACAGAGAAAAGATGCACACGTACAACCACAGTCTATGTAGAACAAGGGAGAAGGATTTTTCTGACATTATTGGAAGTTGCAGTAACACTCTCTCGTGTCCTGTTTGCAACAGTAAACAGATTAACAAACCCTCCCAGCCTCGCTGCCGCTAGAACTAATTTCCATATCTAAGTGCTATGAGTTTGCAGTATTCTTTAATGACAAGGTTCAGGCCATTAAAAATGCCATCAATCCCACAAAGCAAATAACATCACTGCAGCCACCTAGACACTTAGAGCTGACTCACTTTACACCTGTAACTGACAAAACTGTCCAAGAGATCCTCACCAGTCTGAGTTCATCTACATGCTGCCTTGATGTGTTACCACTAAATTTCTAAAGTCTGTGCTCAACAGTTTATCACCACCAATCACACTCGCTTGCATAATTAAAATGTCACTTCAATCTGGAACGTTCCCAAGAGCTTTGAAAACTGCGGTTATCAAGCCTCTCCTAAAGAAGAGCAGTCTTGATGCCACAATATTGAACAATTACCGACCAATCTCAAATCTGCCGTTTTTTGGGCAAAGTCCTCGAAAAAGTTGTTTTACCAACAGCTTATTAACTTCCTCCAAATGAACAACTCCTTTGATATTTTCCAGTCAGGTTTTAGACCCCACCACAACACTGAGACTGCTCTCATCAAGGTGACAAATGACATCCGCCTGAACACTGATGCAGGCAAAGTCTCAGTCTTGATCCTGTTAGATCTGAGTGCTGCCTTTGACACTGTGGATCATGGGATCCTCCTACAGAGACTAGAGGACCGGGTGGGCATCTCTGGTAAGGCACTTAACTGGTTTAGGTCCAATCTAGAAAACAGGCAGTACTTTGTTGAAATTGGAAAATGTGTCTCAGATAAAATGTCCCTGAGCTGTGGGGTGAGATTTTTTGAGACCCCTGTTGTTCAATCTGTACATGCTGCTGTTAGGCCAGTTAATACACAGCAATAATGTGCCCTACCAGAACTCTGCAGATGACACATAGATCTATGTCACACTGGCAGAAGGTGAATATGGACCAGTGGATTCACTCTGCCACTGCATCCAACAGATCAGTGTGTGGATGCAAAACAAAACTTTCTCCAGCTAAACTCAGACAAGACCGAAGTCATAGTCTTTGGTCACAGAAACATAGAGAAAGTGTCAGCAGTCACCTCCAGTCTCTTTCTCTAAAACCTCCAAATCAGGCTAGAAATTTAGGGGTAATAATGGACTCAGACTTGAACTTTAACAGCTACATCAAATCAATAATATCTGCAGCTTTCTACCATCTAAAAACATTGCAAAAATCAAAGGTATACTGTCAAAGCCAGACTTAGAGAAACTTATCCATGCATTAGTCTCCAGTAGGTTAGACTACTGTAACGGCCTGTTCACTGGCCTCTCCAAAACGAGCCTTAAGACAGCTGCAGTACATCCAGAATGCTGCTGTTCGGGTCCTGACTAGAACCAGGAAGTACGAGCACATAAGTCCTGTGCTCAGGTCTCTGCACTGGCTTCCTGTAGCTCAAAGAATAGACTTTAAAGCAGCTCTGCTTGTGTACAAGTCTATTCATGGCCTAGGTCCAAAGTACAACTCTGACATGTTAGTGCCATATGAACCATCTCACACTCTGAGGACTTCAGGACCGGTCTCCTGCTGGTGCCCAGAGTCAGGACTAAACATGGGGAATCAGCATTTCAGTTTTATGCAGCTAAAACCTGGAACAGTCTTCCTGAAGATGTGACACAGGCTTCGACTTTGACAATGTTTAAATCCAAGTTCAAAACAGTTGTGTTTATCTGTGCATATGACTGAAAGGTTTTTATTCTGCACTCTTTTGTTTTAATGTTTTAATGTCAATTTTATGATGATTATTTGTGATTATTTATGTTTTGATTTGTGTGATTTTAATGTCTTTCTTATTCTGTAAAGCACTTTGAATTACCTTGTGTACGAATTGTGCTATACAAATAAACTTGCCTTGCCTTGCCTTGGGATGTGCTGGAGAAGCTTTGTGCAGCGTCAGACTCGACCATCATCAATGCAAAATCTTGGTGAAAAATGAACGCAACACTGGATGGAAATAAATCTTGTGACATTGCTGAAGCTTATCAAAACAATGCCACAGCAAATGTGAGCCGTAAGCAAAACTAAAGACGGTCCAACAAAATATTCGACCTTTTTGTTTGGTGGCGACTTTTTTTTTTTGCCCGGCAGTGTAATTTATATGTATGTAAAATGTAGAAAGTAGGAAACATAAAGAAAATTAAAGCCACAAGCAGCATCGAACGGCTCTTGAGGGCCGCACTCCGCACACGGCCGACCCGGCATTCACTAAAGATGGCGCTAATTTGCCAATGGCCCCTGTGTCACAAGTGCTGTTCGCCCTGTTGACAAAGGCTTGTTGGTTCTGAAGAGACGACAGTGAAGAGTAGTCCATGTTCTGAGTTACCTTGACTATAATGCCGTGTAGCACACAGTGACGGGCCCAACCAAGCCAAATAATGGGCAGACTATGGTGAAAAACATCTGCCCAAATAAAACAAAACAGATAAAATACAACACAAAATCGTTTGCTTGTACAGTACTCGTTTTTTAAATTTTAATTACAATAAATGTCACAGATGGAGAAAGCCAAGTGGGAAAGAAGTGTGTGTCAGAGAGCGTCTGAAGTAACGTCCGTAGTGTCATTCATGTCTCGCAATCACATGACAACGCAGCGTCTGATTCAAAGCAGTAAAAGGCCTCACAACCAAACTAATAACCACATTTCTAAAAAGAAAGTACATGGGGAGTTTTTAAAGCACTAATCATCTATCTAGATCAAACTAGTTAGTTAATATAACACTTTAGTTTGATTGCATGCATGTTTGACTTGTATCAGTGCATTATACTGTAGATATATTGTACAAGCAGCTCTTAGGGTCATAATTGTGACCACTGAGCGCTGTTCTCTTTCTAATTATAAAGTCTTTTATTGTCTGGGATATTTGGGAATGTGCTAAGAAAGTGAGGAAGAACTTGAATTGATATTTTTAAGATGGTAAAAATCAGGTACAGCACTTTCAGGCAAGTGAACGTCTTATTTTTACTGTTTTATATATTTTTGTTGTTAGCACCCTAACATATTCAGGGTCTTCTTGGGGAAAGAAGGCACCTATTTGTCTGGTATTAATGTTCATATCCTGATTTATGGACACGATAGCAAAATAAAAAATCATGTAGTGTCATGTAGAGCGGGCTAATATGAACATTTTAAGACCAAAATGACGAGCCTGACGGCAGCATTTACGAAGAGAGGGTGACAGTTTTTCAACAGAAAGAAAGTGGAGCCAGAGTCAATGAAGTCGTGAGCGCGCAAATGTGGAACACAGCAACTATCAGGTTAGCTCTGTCCTTTTATATATACAGTCCATGATTGCAACTCAAGACCTGCTGTAAAGTTTAGAGAAAAGGAATGTATTGGCTTTGATCAGAAGATCTAATAAAAAATTCAACAGGTTCGACAATACTAAAATCGTTTTTGTAAAAAAATATTTCAACCAGCCAGTGGACAGTGGCTCATGAAAGTAAACAGCAACCGAGTGCGATTTACAAAGCACACATGGCAACTCTTGTATGATAGAACTGTCCACTTGACAGTCTGAATCCTGCAAAGTGCTGGATTCAAGCTGTTAACACTTTGACTGACAAGGGGAGCTGAAGATGTGCCAATAAATTGGTCAAAAGCTTGCAAAAATTTGTTTATGGCAGCACTGGAAATAAGTTAAATGTGCTCCAACTTAAAGAGGAGAGAGACAATTTTGATGTCCATTTTGCTTTGCAAGTCATTCAAATTTCCACTCAACATTCTCAGCACTGCAATTCACATCAGAATCTTTGTGATCCACCTGATCCACCTGATCCACCTGATCCACCTGATCCACCTGACTACTTTGAGATGACCAGAAACACAAAGTTTTAGGGCCTGAGCACAAATGCATGCGAGAGCTCTATTGTATTTGTATAATTTTGAGGAAAATCACAAAAATCAAGCAGTAAACAATAATGTATCGACAGGTAATTGTTATCAAAAATGTATCTAATTTAGAGACTACATGAAAAAACATTGAAAGACAGCACTGTAGTGCCACCTTAAAAATGTATTTACATTGTACCAATGGGAGCCTGGCCCAGAAGAATTTCATCATGGACAAATGAAACTTGGCATCAAAAAAAATGGTCTCATCAAAACATTGGATGAACCCGGGATTGATAAAATCATAATCTTTTGACATCTCCAACAGTTTTCATTAAAAACACTTCAAACTTGGCCAAAAGACACAAAACCCATGTGCAATAAAAGAATATCAATTTGCTTTTAAATAAAATGTTGGTCATGGTTATTTTTCAACAAAATGCACATTTTTGGAAACAATTTTAAAATTCTATCTTTCATAAACATTTTCAAATTTGAATGGTCCCAATGAAACGTGCATGCACATCTATCAAATTTTATTTAGAACAATTCATAAAAGTCAATCCATTTGTTACGGACTTTGAAGAAAAATATAGTATTAATTTCCGCCAAGCTCCAGAGAAAAAGATAAAATACTCAAAAACTCTTGAAAACCGACACGCAGAGATTGACTCAAATTTAAGTTACATAAGTGCCAAGAATCTACATTGCAGGATGGCTCCCTCTGGAAAATTAAAATATAATAAGAGATAGGAGGGGGCAGACCCCATTTTTTTTATGTGGATATATAAAACTAGACTGGTACATAGATCATCTTGAGATAGACAAAAGTATATTATGACCTCACCCTAAACCACACAGGACGTCAGCCATATTGGGTCAAACTTGAGATGTTCAAAACCTAGACCTCATACTTTAACAAACTTGTTTGTTAAAGTATGAGGTCTGTCAGATTTTTGTCCAACATACGTCAAACTGAGAACATATATCGGATCAAACGTTGTTAAAAGAATTTGTGTAAGTCTCAGGGTGTGATCATGACAAGCTCTTAAAGAAGCTGCCATTTTGAAAGTAAAACATTTCTTGAAACTTTGCAAAGGCTTTCAGATTCAAACTGCCCAATGTGGTGTATGACCTGGACATAATGATATGCAACTTAAATTTCTATATTTAACAATAGCTCTCCAGTGCCCGCTGTACAGTTGTAATGGGGCAGAAAATGTTTGTTTGTCGTAGACCAATTAAATTGGGCACACACCCTGTATACAAGTACAGAGATTTCCAAAATCTAGCCCTCAAACTTTAACAAACTTGTCCAAGGGTTTTTAGCCAACGGACTCCAAACTGAGGCACCGTCATCAGGACATATCTCTGGGGTCAAAAGCTGTTGAAGTAATTTACATAAGTCTCAGAGTGTTATTCATAATGCAGCCATTTTGAAAGCATAAAAATCCCTGTAACTTTTGCAGACATCGTCGGATTAGACAAACCAATCTCAGACCCAGTCTGTGTATTTTGATGAGCTGGAAACAAATATTTTTAGATTAAAATTCTACCTTAAGAAATGGCTCTCCAGCGCCCAGGCAGAGTTAGAATGGATGTTAAACATTTATCTCCAACATGATACTGGAAATACTGAATCACATATCAACCCTGTCGACCTCCACATTTTCATGGCCATGCCTCAAAAAAGTCAATGTGAAGTGAAAATGTGAAAAAGTCAATAAGACACAAAAAAAAATAAAATAAAGTTGTCACACAATCCTATGAAATTTGGTACACTATTTATTTTATTACATTCACATAGGTTACATATGCAGATGTCCAAAAATGTAGATGTCTTTTAAACTAATATTTAAAAGACATCTACATAGATTAAATATGCAGATGTCCAAAAATGTAGATGTCTTATAAACAAATATTTAAAAGACATCCACATAGGTTATAATGTCATACAAAACAGAGAATGTCTTCTTCAAATATTCTTCAAAAAATGTCATTCTCAGATTTGTGAGACATTAAGTGTCAGTAAATGACTGCTCACAAGGTCTTGGTGAAATTTTATCATGTGATGTTCTAAATCACCTGATAAAATCAATCACCAATCAAGCCTTATGAGACTTCTGAGGAAGGCTGCTGTTGGATGAGCCTGATCTGATGAAGAACACCAGGAGGATCCCAGACATGGGTCCATGGGTCCCCCCTTAGCCCCTTACCCAGTAACGGGGACCCTTCAGCCGTCTTCCTTTTCATCCCAACCCCTTTAAAAATTCTGTCCTTGTGCCTGGTTAGTATTGGTAGAACCTAGGAAGATTTCTGTGTTGCTCCTTGAGCCACCTCTTGTGACTCTCATTCTGTAGTCTGTATTTGTCCAGGTTTGAAGAATTCTGCCAAGGGGATGAGCTCCAGTGGCCTTGAGTGGGCAGAGTGGAGGTTGTGGTGGCCCATGTAGAGTGCCCCATTGCAGGACAGCGAGATGTTTCCAGGTCCTGTGTTAACACAGTGAAGTCTCCAACAGGACCAGGGTCTGCACATGATTGGACCATGTGAGGAGCACTGGACTCAAACCCATGCACCCTGTACCTGAGACTGTCACTGGTCTCCTGCAGAAGTTTAACCCTTGGCTCCAGTAAGTTCCTCTCTTCTCTGCTCCTCCTCTGCTCCTCCCTGGTCCTCTCACACTCCTCTCTGAGTTGACTCTTGTTAGTTTGGGCCTTGTATCTCTTCTCTTGTATGACCCTTATCTGCTGACATGTTTGCTGTTTCTTCTCCTGCTTTCTCTCCAGCTCCTCATTCAGCAGGTCCTGTCTGTGATCTCCTTGTTCCTCAAACCCTACAGGTTCCCTCCTATTGACCAAGTCTTTGTCTTTGGACTGTAGCAAGGCATCGGCACTGCTGCTCAGCTTCCCCTCTACTGAGATATCTTTTGACTGGGATTTCTTATTCTCAAGATGCATCTCTTCAATTTGACCCAGGTGTTGTGTTAGTCTAAGTGTATATTTGTCCAGTTCAAGAGAATGACATGCCTCAATCTGCTCTCTTATTTTTTCAAGCCTAGAGGCCAGTTGCTCCTTCAGAAATGCAGCTTCATGTTGGTGCTTCTCCTTGATGGTGTCCATCTCCTTCTGGTGGATCTTCTTGAGATGTTCCAGTTGTTCCTCGTGGTCCTGCTCCAGTTCCTTGCGTATGTCCTGGAGTAAATGGGACAGGTTCTTACGATAAACATCTCTCTTCTCCTCTGTGCTGGGGACCACTTTAGTGAGAGAGCTGATGTTTAGCTCTTTATTACACCTTAGTTTCTCTTTTTCAGTTTCATACTCCTTTTCATATGCTGCCTTCACTTTCTCAAGTTCTTGTATGTGTTTAACCTTGAGTTCCTCCTTATTTCTCTCGAGTTCTTGTTTTAATTCTGCTTGGAGGTTTTTAAGGATGGCTTCATTCTTCTGTCTAAGTTGTTGTTCTTGTTTCTTTAGGCTGGGTTGCAGAGAACCTCTGAGACCCTCTAGTGCTTTCTGAGACTCCTCAATGAGTCTTGCTTCTTCTTCTTTGTGCTTTGTCATCAGTGACTGATGCAGGGCCCTCAGTTTCTCTTTTTCAGTTTCATTCTCCTTTTCATACGCTGCCTTCACTTTCTCAAGTTCTTGTATGTTTTTAACCTTGAGTTCCTCCTCATTTCTCTCGAGTTCTTGTTTTAAATCTGCTTGGAGGTCTTTAAGAATGTCTTCATTCTTCTGTCTAAGTCCTTGTTCTTGTTTCTTTAGGTTGGATTGCAGAGAACTTATGATATCGGCTCGTGCTTTCTGACACATCTCAATTATTGTTGCTTCTTCTTCTTTGAGCTTTGTCGCCAGTGACTGATGCAGGGCCCTCAGTTTCTCTTTTTCAGTTTTATTCTCCTTTTTATATGCTGCCTTCACTTTCTCAAGTTCTTGTATGTTTTTAACCTTGAGTTCCTCTTGGAGGTTTTTAAGGATGGCTTCATTCTTCTGTCTAAGTTGTTGTTCTTGTTTCTTTAGGCTGGCTTGCAGAGAACTTCTGAGATCCTCTAGTGCTTTCTGAGACTCCTCAATGAGTCTTGCTTCTTCTTCTGTGTGCTTTGTCAGCAGTGACTGACGCAGTGTCTCCTCACTCTCAGCCTTGATTAACCTCTCTTTCTCCTCCTCTTGTTTCCTGAGTGCAGCCTGGACTTGATCGATACTTTTGTTTTTCAGTAAAGTCTCATGCTTCACTACAGTTTTCTGCCTGTCAGAGGTTTCAGTTTTCAATAACTTATTTGATATATCTTGCCCTGATTGTCTTCTGGAATTCTCAGGACTTTTCTTTGCCTTTGGTAAGCTGTCAGCATTCGGAAGTGACTCTGAACTATCCCAAGGAGAACTGTGTGGGTCGTCTTGATTTGTGTCATCTCCCTGATCTTCTCTGACCTCATGTGGTGGGTCATTATGGTTCTCCTCCTCCCCTTGTTTCCTGAGTGCAGCCTGGACGTGATTGATACTTTTGTTTTTCAGTGAAGTCTCATGCTTCACTACAGTTTTCTGCCTGTCAGAGGTTTCAGTTTTCAATGACTTATTGGACATATCTTGCCCTGATTGTCTTCTGGAATTCTCAGGACATTTCTTTGTCTTGTTTAAGCTGTAACCACCCAGAAGTGACTTTGGATTATCCCAAAAACAACTGTATGGGTCGTCTTGATTTGTGTCATCTCCCTGATCTTCTCTGACCTCATGTGGTGGGTCATTATGGTTCTCCTCCTCCCCTTGTTTCCTGAGTGCACCCTGGACTTGATCGATACTTTTGTTTTTAAGTGAAGTCTCATGCTTCACTAGAGTTTTCTGCCTCTCAGAGGTTTCAGCTTTCAATGACTTATTTGACATATCTTGTCCTGATTTTCTTCTGGAATTCTCAGGCCTTTCCTTTACCTTGTTTAAGCCGTAAGCATTCAGAAGTAACTCTGGTCTATCCCAAAAAGAACTGTATGGGTTATCTGGAATTGTGTCATCTCCCTTATCTTCTCGGACTTCATGTGGTGGGTCATTATGGTTCTCCTCCTCCCCTTGTTTCCTGATTGCAGCCTGGACTTGATTGATACTTTTCCTTTTCTGTGAAGTCTCATTTTCAACATTCAAAGACAATTGTGGTCTATCCCAAAGAGAAAACACTTGATCCTTTTCTTGATCCTTACAGGCCCCTATGTGAGGTATTTTCAGCGGTGGTAGAGTCTTAGATGGAGTAGAAGTCTTTCTAGCCTTCTTCTTCTTTCCTTTATTTCTAGCCTCTATTTTTTCCTTGGCTTTTTCAGGCCTCTCTCGCTCTTGGATCACAAGACTCCGGTAAATTGTGTCCATAGGATGGTCCTTGGAGGTCACATTGTCAGAGGTATTGAAGTAAAAAATTTCTCCAGATTTGGACCGGTAAGTCTTCCAGTTGGTCGGAACAGGGCAGACAATTCCTTCTTTAGCCAACCACATGAGCTCTGGCTCAGTGTTAGGGTTAATGCCAATTTTCTCAGCATATTCTCTCACTTCCTGCTCAGAGGGCTTGTAGTCCTCATCATAGTTGTTGGACAGGAGAATTGCGTCTTCCATAGCGTATTCCATAGCTTCAGAAATAGTCACTCGAATATAACTAAAACTCTCACTTGTAGCTCTGTTTATAACTCTGGATATGCACACTCCTAAACCTTCTAGTCACATGACATCACATAGACTCTATGATGTCACTAAGACGTAACCAAGGTGACGGAATACTGGTCAGATACTTTGGTTTCCATGGTTACACATTTCATTTACATACACGGCCTTGATAGAATGTTAGCTGCTGGATTTGCCATGGCAACAGAACCGTCTTGTGATCGTGGACGCTAATGTGAATGCTAATGGCTAATAGAAAAACAATTCCAGGATATTCTTAAAATATATGTTTGTAATTTAGGATATTATAAAAAGTTGTTACTGAAGTATTAGTAATTATTTTTGCAGGAAAAAAAAATACTGTTCAAGAAGAAGAAATAAAACCCCTTGACTGAACAGTTGCAACACAAAGCTTGATGCTTCTTGAGGTATGAATTTTTAAATCTCTTGTAAATCACTCAACTGTCATATATTAATAATAACAGTCACTAATTGCAAGTTACAGATGCAATTTGGGTGCTCTGGATTCACAATTTAACCTTGATTCACAACAAAAAATTGCCCAATCATGCTTTTATCAGATTTGTACTATAGCCAAAATTCATTCATGCCCTAGTACTCAGCTGTTTGAATTAGTGTTTATGCAGAACTTTATGCAGGTTTGAGCCAGAAATCCAACCCCCATCTCCAGCTGGTGCAAAACTTGGCTGCATGACTCCTAACCAGTATCAAAAAGGATCAGCATATAAGTCCTGTTCTTACTGTGTTGCATTGTTTCCAAGTAAATCTTAAAATTGACCTTAAAATACTGCTGATTACTCATAAAGCTATGCACGGCCTTGCTCCTGCCTACATGTGTGAACTATTGTCACCATGTGTCACTAGCCGCTCCCTGCGCTCCTCAGAGCAGACACTCCTCACTGCCCCCCCCCCCCTCTTGACTTCAGACCTGAGAGAACAGGACCTTTTCGGCTCTGGAATGCACCGCCAGAGGAGGTTAGACTGTCCATCATTGTGGGTGCTTTGAAATATTATATTAATAATGATAATAATAATAATAATAATAATAATAATAATAATAATAATAATACCTTGAGTTTTGGTTCGACGAAAATGTATTTTAAAAAACATATCTTGGAATTATGGGAACTAAAATCAAAATTTTCGTATTATTACAGTTTTATTACAGAAAATAGTGAAAGCAACTTTTCTTTCTGTACTGGATTATGGAGATGTGGTGTACATGTAGACTTCAGCTTCTGCTTTGAAGCCATTGCATCACCTCTTTCACTCAGTCCTTTGTTTCATTACGAAGGGCTGAGTGAAGGTGATGGATTTGAAACTCATCACTGTATTCTCTATGGAAAAGTGGGTTGGCCATCACTGTCTGTTCGAAGAGAACAGCACTGTATGTGTATGTGACATGTATATATAAGGGACTACTTAAAAAACTTCCACAATACCTCACCTGCTTGTTAATCATTGCTACCAGAACATGTAATACCAGCTCACATGATTGTATAAGGACTAGCCACACCACAACTGACATGGGAAAAAGGGCTTCACAAAAATGAAATACACTCAGCGCCTTCATATGTTGCTAAGACAGTTGCAATTTTATAATCAGGTCAGCACCTGTTTTTAATGTTTCATATGGACTTCTATACTTGTTTGTTGTGTTAGTTTTTCTGCTTGTATTGTATTTTAAGTAGGGCACCCATGAAACAGAGCCCAAGTGCTCTCATTGGGTTCCCCTGTATAAATAAATAAATTAATTTAAAAAAGAAACAAGTCTGCGATCAACCTTCATTTATATGGACCAAAATCTTTCAAAAAAATGATTGCATCCCAGGTCTCAACATGTCTGTGATAAATTCTCTCAAAGAGAAACCTGTTATGTATAAATCCTGTTATGTGGCTTTAATGCCACGCCCAGAAAGAAAGTGATATACACTACCACTCAAAAGTTTGGATACAGTTTTTCATTTATTGTTCTTCTTTATTTCCATGATTATTTTTCTCGCAGATTCTCACTGAAGGCATCAAAACTATGATGGACATATACACTCAAAATAACTGTGAGCACTTATTATAGTTTGTTTGTTTTTTTTTTTTTTTTTTTTTTCTTGCAGAGAAGGAGGGTCTAAGGACAGGGGATGTTCTGGGACAGTTATCCATAGCTTGTTTTCTGTTGATTAATTTGCTTGTCTGTTTCTCTTTCACAGTTGATTTTCTAATTCTATGTTGGTTAATCAACTCCCATGTTCAGCCCTAAGAGGCGACTGCTGTCGTGATTTTGAGCTTTACAAAAATAAATTGAATTTAATTAAAAAATACCCTTCCTTTGCTTTGAGCCCTGGGTTGCACTTTTGTCGTTCCTTGACTCCAACATGGCACAGCTGTGAAGTAAAAAAACATTTTAGGAGACTTATTCCATCAATGGATTTTTTCTTCCCTGATGGCACAGGCATATTCCAAGATGACAATGCCAGGATTCATCGGGCTCAAATTGTGAAAGAGTGGTTCAGGAGCATGAGACATCATTTTCACACATGGACTGGCCACCACAGAGTCCAGACCTTAACCCCATTGAGAATCTTTGGGATGTGCTGGAGAAGCTTTGTGCAGCGTCAGACTCGACCATCATCAATGTAAAATCTTGGTGAAAAATGAACGCAACACTGGATGGAAATAAATCTTGTGACATTGCTGAAGCTTATCAAAACAATGCCACAGCAAATGTGAGCCGTAAGCAAAACTAAAGACGGTCCAACAAAATATTAGAGAGTGTGACCTTTTTTTTTGGTGGCGACAATTTTTTTTTTTTTTTTTGCCCGGCAGTGTAATTTATATGTATGTAAAATGTAGAAAGTAGGAAACATAAAGAAAATTAAAGCCACAAGCAGCATCAAACGGCTCTTGACGGCTCAATTTTAATTACAATAAATGTCACAGATGGAGAAAGCCAAGTGGGAAGAAGTGTGTGTCAGAGAGCGTCTGAAGTAACGTCCGTAGTGTCATTCATGTCTCGCAATCACATGACAACGCAGCGTCTGATTCAAAGCAGTAAAAGGCCTCACAACCAAACTAATAACCACATTTCTAAAAAGAAAGTACATGGGGAGTTTTTAAAGCACTAATCATCTATCTAGATCAAACTAGTTAGTTAATATAACACTTTAGTTTGATTGCATGCATGTTTGACTTGTATCAGTGCATTATACTGTAGATATATTGTACAAGCAGCTCTTAGGGTCATAATGTGACCACTGAGCGCTGTTCTCTTCTAATTATAAAGTCTTTTATTGTCTGGGATATTTGGGAATGTGCTAAGAAAGTGAGGAAGAACTTGAATTGATATTTTTAAGATGGTAAAAATCAGGTACAGCACTTTCAGGCAAGTGAACGTCTTATTTTTACTGTTTTATATTTTTGTTGTTAGCACCCTAACATATTCAATCACATGTGCTTTTATTAAAAATGGGTTGCCTCTACTGAAATCTGTTTAAGATAAGCTTCGCATCCGCAATGCTGCCAATCAAACCTGTTGCTAAGGCTACCTGGAGCAACCTTGGGGAAAGAAGGCACCTATTTGTCTGGTATTAATGTTCATATCCTGATTTATGGACACGATAGCAAAATAAAAAATCATGTAGTGTCATGTAGAGCGGGGGTGCTTATGCATTTTTATTTAAAAGCAACAGTTTCTCCTGGTTCCTGGTTGGTTCCATTGCAAAACACTAATAAAGTAAACCGACAGAACTACGAACGCTAATCAAACCAATCCAAATGGTATTGACCAGATCAGCCATTTTCAACACAACTGAGACCTGGTAGAGTTTCAAAGCCCCGCCCATTGAATCAAACCAGTCAGCTGATTCAGCCTTATTGACACAGTGAACTGATTCAAACGTCATCAGTCACGTGACTTGAAGCAAGCTCCAGAGCAGTGCTTCAGAAAAAAAAACCCTGCCGAGTTTTGGGGAGTGGTTCGAAGCCTCGTGTCAGAGGGAACATCACTAGGTGCACTCACTAATGTCTTGTCACAACTTTAACTGTACAACCAATTAATGAACACCCCAAATGTCTTTGCATTTTGTCATTTTTACCTGTTGGCTTTAAGTTTAGGCTTATGTACTGGACTAGAAGCATTACAGACGAACAAACGGAAACATCTTCAACTGATAGAGCCGAGGTTAAATTGCCCTTAAATGTGTCATTCAAACGGCGCATTTAAGTCGGGCGGGTACTTTGACCTGCACTTTGAACAGTACATCGGTGCATGTGATGAGTTGGGACACTGCCACAGATGTTGGACAGTGCAGACCCAAGTGCACTTGTGTCACTAAAGAATATGTTTTTTTAAATTAATAAATAACAGCAAACTTTAAAACCATCATGGCAGTGACAGCCTACTCACTAATGATGGTGAAACCAAAACCTCATGAAACATTGAACCACTTTGAGACAATTGCACTGAAAATGACACACTGCTTCCAATCATTTGACACAGAAGAGCGACATCTGCTGGATTTGTGTGTGTAATGCATTTGTGTGGATGTGACATAAAGCTTTTGTGAACTTCTCCCCTTCCTCTAACCCCCACTCCCCTTTTCTGTGACTTTTATCTGGATGAATTTTATCACTTCCATTTTATTTTTATTCTCTTATAACTTATTCTTCTGTTTATTATGACATTGTTTTACATTATTTTGAGTCAACTTGTGTTTAAATTAAGTTGCTTTTCACACTTTGGCGCAACTCACGTTTTTAAATGTGCTATACCAATAAAATGGCTATTTTCTAATAAAAATGTACTTTTAAAACTGGTGTCTTTGTGTCCTATACTTAAATGTATGTATTAGCTGTACTCTGACTTGGCCAACTAAAGAGTTGCAGCTACAGAGACATTTTAAACTGGAAAAAGTGGAGAATAAAATGATATGGTTAAGCAACTGGGATAGTGATAGTGCAACTGTAGTTTTTCTGAAATTGGAACATTTCTGGAAAAGGTGTCGGGGTGTGAGTGGGGAAAATGTGAGATAAGGTACTTGTAAAGTTTTAGAGATTTTTATTCAAGAAAAGAATCATTTCAACTGTGGGTTTTAATCTGCTCCTCTTCTGGTTCACTACCTCTTCAGCTTTGGAGAAGACCCACTCACATGGCACTGATGTATGTGCAAATAGTTATAGTATTTCGTCGCAGCATTGATGAAGTGTTGCTGCTGTATGTCAGCTCTTGAGCACAAATCAAACACCTGACTTTATTCGGGCTTATTAAGTCAAAGTGCTCCCATGCATATGA
Organism: Periophthalmus modestus; assembly: GCA_019594935.1. Lineage (NCBI taxonomy): Eukaryota > Metazoa > Chordata > Actinopteri > Gobiiformes > Gobiidae > Periophthalmus > Periophthalmus modestus. The sequence continues at coordinate 24,915 of JAIEZT010000168.1, read as the reverse complement.
CCGTGATCTTTTTGGTGGCAATAGCTTTCCCTCCATCTCTCTTCTTACTGTCTCACTCACACTTTCTTTCAACCACTCAAACTCACGCTCAAGACTTACCTACCACTTACCTAAAACTATGTGTATTATATAGGCCTGGGTGTATGTTGATGTGAATCTGTGTATATGGTGGAGTGTATCTTGTGTTATGTAATGTCACCAAGTGTATATATCTGTACAAGATACAGATATAGTAATCAAGTAATCTATTCTTACCTGCTTTAATATAAACTTTCCCTTATTGAATAATTAGTATAGTGCTAGAAAAGCCATCAACACAAATCTCCTCTCAAAACCCCACATTCTTGGGGGGATTCAGACTCTTTTAAGATATGACACAATTACAAGCGGCTCACACGTACCATCTCTACTGTTCACAGCCCCCTCTTTGCGCAGACTGAGGTTGGCTCCTTTTATAGAGCCCCTCCTTTAATTGGTGACTCCCACACTACAGCACAGGTAAGTTCCAGCAAATACAATGATATTGTTAAAAGTTATTTTTAGCAAACAATGTTAATCTTTAGTCAATCAAACCTGTTGTTAAAATAGAGCTCTATATTACTTCATCAGTGTTAACTGTGGAAAACAAACTAGATACAAGAAGGTCAAATATTTGGACACCCCTCCTCCTCAGCACACAGTTGTCTGGCCCAGAACCTTCTTAAGGTGCTCCGGCCCCTCGGGGAGTCATTTGGTTGGAGCACCTAAGATGGCAGGCAACAAAGGTAAGAAGAAATTCAAACAATTCAATTGCAGTTAATTAGCAGGTGCACTCACTCATGTCTTGTCACAACTTTAACTGCACAACCATTTCAGTTAATTAATGAACATCCAAAACATCTTTGCATTTTGTCATTTTTACCTGTTGGCTTTAAGTTTAGGCTTATGTAATGGACTAGCAACATTACAGACGAACAAACGGAAACATCTTCAACTAGTAGAGCCGAGGTTAACTTAACTGAACCTTTACCAAGCAAGTTTGGCTCATCTCTTCTGACACCAGTGTAGTGTTCTGGTTTAAGGGAACTCTGAATTTCTTCTGGTTGTCTGACCACAAGGGCTACTGTCGACTGTAGGCCACACCACAACAAGGGCAAAATGGCGGTCTCAACTCAATAGAGCCAGTCCACCCAAGAAACTAACAAATGGAACATTTACATCAACTTCACCAACAGTTAAGAAAAAAAACACTATTAGATGGTGAAAAAGTTGCAGTGCATTTTTTTTCTCATACTTATGTCAGGAACCTACAGAATCAATATTAAATTTGAGTTTTGTCCTATTCTCCTACAGTGTCAAACAAATCACTTTGTTTTGACCTCAAGTTTTCTGAGTGAGGTCCACAGACGATAAATGACTATTCTTACTATTATTGGCACGCCCAAAGAGGTCTCGTATGCTCATGTTTAATGCAGGGCTGACACAAGGACAGCTCTGTACTGAGGCTCCTCTTCAGGAGGATAAATGGAAGCTGTACATGAGTTTAATCTGTGTCTGTCTGCAGCAGTGAACAACATGGTGCGCTCTGTCCTCTGCCTCCTGACTGTGGCCCTGGCCTTTGTGCCTCTGCTCTCTGCTGCGAAAGGTCAGTCACTTTGAATATGCTCTTAAATGGAGAACATTGAACGCCTATGTTGTGTATATAGTCTATTCTATGAGCTTGCATAGCTTCAGGTTTTTTTTCCCCATAAAGTGGTTTTAGTGACTTTTGCAAAACATGGACAGACATGGCTTTACTTTAACACTAAGTACTAAACTGGAACATGGTGCTGTTTGTCTGAATATTTCACGGCATGACACTGAATTTGTGTATATTCCATTAAGTCAATTACAGGTGTTTTATTGCAAATTTACTGCACACCTCAGGAGCCAGTCATTATTACAGGGCTAACTGATTGTTCAATGATATTATTTCACAATCCAAGCACTTCATCATATTCAGATTTCAGTTAATCTTTTGAAAAAATGAGGTTGGTCACAGAATATAGGAATAAAATCTGATCCATTCTTTTTGGAGCTGGTCATGTTCTTTATGACAATGACAGAAATTTGCAAATGAATATAAATTTTTTACATTAATCAGACAAAATGTAAATTGTCTACTTCATAGTCAAAACTCATTAAAACTGTTTCCAGTGCCTTCAGAGAAACCTGGAGTCTGTCCCAAGCCCAAGAAAACATTGACCTACCAAGCACCAGTTGTCTGAATGAGTGCTCATCAGACAGTCAGTGTAAGGATGACCTGAAGTGTTGCTTCGACGGCTGTGGGCATGTTTGTAAAGAGCCAGAAAAAGGTAACGTGTCCCTCAGGAATACATGTGGCGGATGATGGTTTTAAGTATTGCTCATGGTTTCTCAGTAATGTATTGATCAAATCCTACATTATCCTTGCCCCACCTCTTTATACAAGTTATTTAGACTTGTATATTAAAATATTACCAACATTTCAGTGCTTAATGAACAGTATTAAAAAAATACCAGGCACCCTTTTTCCATTGTTTTAATCAACTTCTTGAATGTCCACAGGGGGGCCTAAGACCAAACGAGGATTGTGCCCTCGTCCAAGAGACGTGGGGGACCTGTGTCGGTGCGTGCAAATCTGACAAAGACTGTAAAGGGGACGATAAATGCTGCCCCACCAAATGCGGGAGAACCTGTCAGCCGCCAGTCACAAGTAATGCACTCTTCAGTTACTCATCTGTAATTCAAGGAGATGACTCGGGGTTGATTGACTCATGTACTAAAGTGTTTCTATAGCTCAGCTGAAGCTTTGGGCACAGCCAACAGGAGCTGGTCAGCGGACCTCAGGGCTCTGGGTGGAGTAAAGGGCTGCAATAACTCCCTCAAATAAAGGGGACTGATGGAAACATTTGAATTTCACAATAGAAGCGCCTGATAAAAAGGATGCATTTTATTTCACACCTATATTCATTGACATTGGGAAATGTGCATTATTACTGTGCGCAGGGCTTGCCTCTCTGCAGATCTGACCTGTAACTGTTTATCTTCACAGAAAACAAACCAGGATCCTGCCCTAAACCAATGCCCAGTTTCGCCCCGTGTGGAGATGAATGCACTGATGACAGTCAGTGTGAAAAGAACCACAAATGCTGCTACGGTGGCTGTGGACGCGTGTGTCTGGCCCCTGAACCTGTCAAAACAGGATAGTCGTCTCCCATTTTCTGCTCATTTAATAAAAATTACACCAACACTCAGTTCGTGTGATAATTTCATGTTTTATATTTGAATCATTTAACTCTTTAAAGCTACCGCCTTGTACTTGGACTGGCTGCCCTGTTGTCTGTAGATCTTTGTCATTAGAAATTTTGTAACAACTTCAGACTGTCTGGAGCGGATTACACTGATTTGAAAAGGCCAAGGATCTTTTTGGAGCTGTACAATTTAGGTTCAGAGGACCAAGTGGATCAGTTTGTTTTGAACAGTTTTGTTTTTTTCAATGGAAGGGGAGCTGCATTATTTTCTGAATGGGTTTATAGATGTAAATGCAGAACTGAGCAATTTGTATTTACTTGGATATTAAAATGATGACCTTTAATGCAGGGATGTCAAAGATGTGGCCCGGGGCGTTAGCTTGGCGTGTCCAGCGCCTCTAGCTGCCTCCCACCAGAGTTTTTGCCAACATCAGCCTTTCTAGAAAATGTGTGGCAGAAAGGATTTCAGAACTAGCAACTGATTTGAACAGTCAATTGAAACGCAAAGTGGAGTTTGTAGCATTTTCTGTTATTGACGAGGGCACTGATATTACAGACGTCATTCAGCCATATTCATTTGAGACTTTTGACTTAAGTTTTTGGAGTTTGTGCCGATGTTAGATGCCACAACAGCCGAGGACCTTTTCTGCACTGTTGTTGGTGTGCTGGACAGAGTAGGTGTTGGCTGGTCTCTCGCTGTCAGCCTGGCTACTGATGGTGAGCCCTCAATGCTTGGGTAAAAAGGCAGGTGTTGTAACGGTTAAGAGAAAGTTCAAGCTGCAAATGGAGGTGGTGCAATTTACAGTGAAATGTCTAAAAATCAAGAGGCATTGTGCTGCAGGTCAAGAATGGATCACGTTATGGAAGTTGTCTGAACTGTTAATTTCATCAGAGCTAAAGGTCTGCGATGTGACACTGAAGGACACATTTTATCAGTGTCTTCTGCCAGGGTCCCCTAAATGAACAGCTCTAGCTGCAAAAATGCTGTTCATGTTTGGGACCATCTACCTTTGTGAACAAGTTTTCTCTAATGAACACTAATAAAACAAAGCTAACACACAAGCACGTAAATGACATTCTGAAACTGGCAGCTACTCAGGACATGGTGCCTGATATTGATGCACTTGTGCAGGCTAAAACATGCCAAGTTTCTGGAGCAAAAACAAAGGACTAATCCTGTGAAATGTCACTTGAAACGTTATTTGCACTATGAAAAACACATGCTGTTACATTCAGAGTTAGTCAACAGATTTACTGCACGCAGAGTTTGATTGGGAAGAATATTATATGTTATGTACATTTTTAATATAAACTAAATGCACTAACAAGGAATTTGACAACTCTATGTTCATAATTTTCTGGAAAAAGTAACTGCTGCGCACGATTTTAGATGTGGAGTTGTTTTAGTAGCGCAGAATTATTTCACAGATGTGCAGAATGGAGTTGAAATCATTTCTATATTAATCTCACATGTTCTAAAACTAAATGTTTTGCACAATCACTGTGATCAGCTGTACTGCACACAAACCAATGTTAAAACTGACACTGTTGAAATTGCACATAACAAAGTCTCAGGTTGTTCAATTATGTAAATGAACAATCTTTAAACAGATTTTGTATTACACTTGTTTCTGTGCAAAAATTGGGACTTTCTTTTTTCAGGTATTTATGCTGTGAGTTTTCTGGGCCGGTCCCTGGAGATCAAATTAGGTTGTATGCGGCCGCAGACCAAAATGAGTTTGACATCTCTGGCGTACAGGGCTAGTGTACAGGGTGAGTGTGGGTTGTACATCCTGAGAGGCGGAGGTCTTGTTCAGGCTTCAGCTTTTCTTTGTGTAGATAGTGTTTGTTTGTTTGTTGTGCATATGATTAGTGTGTTGTGCATAGGTTTAGTGTGTAGGGTAATGTGTAGGGTTAGTGTACATGGTTGGTGTACAGGGTGAGTGTGGATTGTACCTCCTGAGAGGTGGAGGTCTTGTCCAGGCTGTTGGCTTTTCTGTGTGTAGATAGTGTTAAGTCCGTTGTGCATAGGGTTAGAGTGAAGAGTTGGAGTACAGGGTTAGTGTGTGTGTTGTACCTCCTGAGAGGCGGAGGTCTTGTCCAGACTACTGGCTTCTCTGTAGAACAGTTGCTCCAGCTGAATCTCTTCTAAGCTCCTCTGTCGGTCGGCCCCTGCTGCTGCTCTCCAGACGCTCTCGCTCTAAGCACAGACTCTGCACTTTCTCCACCACCTAAAGCACACCAACGACATGTGTAAAAGTCAAAAATCACCCAAGCTATTGTTACAAAGGAAATGATTTTCAGGTTAGGCAACTATTGCCCCTCTCCCCTGACCTCACCTCCTTCCAACTGGTTGGGTCCAGTCTCTGTAGTTTCTCCCAGGTCCTCCCATGTCCTCACCTGTTCCCTATTGGCTCCCACTGTCCTCACCTCTCTCTGATTGGCTCGGTCCAGTCGCTGTAGCGCATCCCCCTGTCCTCACCTCTCTCTGATTGGCTCGGTCCAGTCTGTAGCTCCTCCCCCTGTCCTCACCTCTCTCTGATTGGCTCGGTCCAGTCTCCGTAGCTCCTCCCCCTGTCCTCACCTCTCTCTGATTGGCTCGGTCCAGTCGCTGTAGCTCCTCCCCCTGTCCTCACCTCTCTCTGATTGGCTCGGTCCAGTCTCTGTAGCTCCTCCCCCATGTCCACAGCTTGCTGGTAGATCTCTTCTCGTTGGTCCATCTCAGCTCTGAGCTGTTGATGTGCAGACAGCTGGAGGTCTGCTGTGGAGACGTCACTGATGCTTTCCTCGGCCGCCATCGCTCCCCTCAGCTCCAAACACCACGACAGGTAATCATGCACCTGACAGAGAGAGAGGACCGGTAAGGACATGTTGTTTTATTGTATGTTACTGCTAATGTTAATCATGAGGTTAACCTTGTAATGTAATTGTAATGTGTATTTTTAATGGGTGTTCACCTGCCCAGGGACTGCAGAAAGAAAGTAGCAGGAGCTAAATCTGGTACAGTTTGTCTTTCTTTTGTGAAATTACTGAATTTTGTATGGTCCCTGACAAACAAGATTGTAATCTTACTGTAAAGTTAGACTGTAATGTGAGCTTTATTTTAACTCAGTTTGACCAGAAAAAACTGACTTAGCTGAACTGCAACAGGTGAGCTGATTTGTGCTGTTAAACAAGTCCCTCTCAAATAACATTACAGTCACAAGCTAGCTAGCATTAGCCAAGTGTTTTTCTGAATGTGCTTTTTAAATGCACTTTGTATTTTTTCTTGAGTTTTCAGATGATATTAAAGCTTTTTTGCCTTTTTTTTTGCCTTGCCATTTTGCTCATGTGTGCAGTTGAAACCAGACGTTTACATACAGTGTATAAAAAGGCACACGCTCTTTTCTTTTCTCACTGTCTGATATAAAATCAGACTAAACTTTTCCTGTTTTAGGTCAATTAAGATTGACAAAATTATTTCTATTTGCCAAATGCCACAATAATGAGAGAAGGATTTTTTAAGGCAATTTTTCATGACTTTCTTCAAAGTCAGAAGTTTACATACATTTCATTAGTATTTGGTACCATTGCCTTTAAATTATGTGACTTCAGTCAAACGTTTTGGTTTATGCTTCCACAAGCTTCTCACAATAGTTGGCAAGAATTCTGGCCCATTCCTTCTGACAGAACTAGTGTAAATGAGCCAAGTTTGTAGGCCGCTTTGCTCGCGCATGTTTTTTCAGGTCTGCCTGTACATTCCAATAGGCTTGAGATCAGGGTAGATGGACACTTCAAAACAGTAACCAGTTTGGCAGTATGCTTTGGGTCATTGTCCATTTGGAAGACTCATCTGTGCCCAACCCTTAATTTCCTGGCTGATGTCTTGAGATGTTGCTTCAGTATTTCCACATAATGTTCTTTCCTCATGGTGCCATCCATTTTATGAAGTACATCAGTCCCTCCTGCAGCAAAACAACCCCACAACATGATGCTGCCACCCCTGTATTTCACAGTTGGTGTTCTAAGGCCTGCAAGCTTCTCCCTTTTTCCTCCCAAACGTAACAATGCTCATTATGACCCAACAGTTAAATTTTAGTTTTATCAGACCACAAGACATGTCTCCAGAAATTACGGACTTTGTCCCTGTGTGCAAACGGTAATCTGGCTTTTTTATGTTTCTTTTGGAGTAATGGCTTCTTCCTGTAGAGTACCTTTCAGCCCATGTCGGTACAGTCCTCGTTTCACTGTGGATAATGACACTCCCTCACCAGCTTCAGCAGCATCTTCACAAGGTCTTTTCCTTTTGTTCTTGGGTTGATATGCACAGACCAAAGCACGTTCATCTCTGGGACATGTCTCCTTCCTGAGCAGTATGATGGCTGAACAGTCCCATGGTCTTTATACTTGTATAATTGTTTGAACAGATGAACTTGGCACCTTCAGACATCTGGAAACCAGGATGAAACAGACTTATGCAAGTCCACAATTCTCTTCCTGAGATCTAGGCTGATTTCTTTTAACTTTCCCATGATGCTACACAAAGAAACAGTGAGTTTCAGGTGTGACTTCAAATACATCCACAGGTTTGTCTCTGATTAACTCAAATATGACATCATCTGTGTTTTCCCAAATTGTTTTAATCATAGTAATCTTACTGTATGTAAACATGTGACTTTGAAGAAAGTCATAAAAAATAGTATAGGCTTAAAAAATCCTTCTGGCATTATTCTGGCATTTAGCAAATAGAAATAATTTTGGTAATCCTAATTGACCTAAAACAGAAAACGTTTAGTCTGATTTCATGTCAGATAGTGAGAAAAAAAAAAACATGTGTCTTTTTACATAGCGTATATAAACTTCTGGTTTCAAATGTACATGCAGAACAATTCCAGCATGATGTCACTGCAAAGTATCAACTGTTCAAGTAGAACAGCTGTGATGAAGGCCCCCCAGTGGACATTAGAGGAAAGGCAGAAGAACAGACCATGTTAAGGAAGAGATGTCTCTGCTGTGCCACATGAAGCTCCTCCTCTCTCTGCTCGGCCTCCAGACGGAGCTCCTCCCACCTTTCTATCACTTCCTGCTGTACTTCCTGGAGGCGGGGCTTGAGGTGAGGAGAGCAGGAATCCAAGATGGTCCATGCCATCCTGAAGCTCATGCAACTGTTAATGAAAAGCAATCCAAACATTAACGTCTTCTTCAAATGATTTTCTTTCGTCCTTTTGTAAAGCCCTAAAAATTGATGAATTGTTTTAATGCTTCCATAGCAAGAAAATAATTCTGTTGACTGGACAAAAGTTTTGGGAGTGATACGTTCTTCAGTTTGTTGGCTTCTTCAGTTCTGCCTGGATACTGGTGAGACACTGCCTTATATCTGTCTGAGGGGAACTCTTTTCTCTAGTCGACAAACTTAATTTCTTCTTTTGCCATATAACATTAATCATTATAACAAATAATGTGAGAAAGGGCCCATGCAGTTTTATGTTTTTGTAATGCTCTGACCTCATTGAAAGTTTCCTACATTGTGTCTGACCTGTATCAGAGGGGTTATATTATGCTGAATGACCTGTATCTGAGGAGGTACCTGATATGACCTGTATCTGAGGAGGTACCTGGAGCTCAGTGGAGGCCAGCTCCTGCAGTAGAGTCTGATGTTTTTTCTGCTGTGACATCACTCACTCCTCTCAGGTCTTTGGCCACAGAGTCCGGATGCTCTTGTGCTGCTCCTTCAGAGCGACAAGGGAAGGTTAAACAAACTGTTTTCATTATATTGTGTTCTGTACACAACCAGTCAAAAGTTTGAGCACACCTTCTCATTCCTTTTTCTACTAAAAAAGTTAAATAACTCTACTAAATATATTTTATATTCAAATCCTCAGAGTCTCATGAAGAATCTACAGTATAAATAATCATGGTGTGTCCAACCCTTTGACTGGTCCTGTAAATCCTTAGGGTAAATAAACTGTTTTCATATGTTATGTCATGTATTTTGTATAATGTTAGATTAAGCAGAGACAGACCTTGATGAGGGCCAGAGCATCGCTGAGCTCCTGGTAGAATTTAAGACACGCCTCCTCTCTCTGCAACTGCTCCTCTCGTTCTGAAGCCATGCCTGCAGCTCCTCCCAGCATGCACTGCACACACACACTCACAGTAAACTGTGCATGTTCAGTACTGTATCAAAATGCATAATCATTCAAATTAATTATTTATCAATATAAAAGGACTTTGACATGATTGTAATGATGACAGGTGTTCAGCTTTGGTAGAAGTGCTTTAGTTTAGTTTAGATTGCATCACCATTAATTTTTGAGGTGAGGCGGGCCAGAAGACATGTTCATTCCTAGCACAGAGCTCAGGATAGCGTTCAATCAAAAGTTTTCCGATACTATAGAGTTACAGATGTATTTCGCAGCAGTGGCCAGCAGGATTTGATGTTGTTCCACTGCACATGTTTGCAACTTGAAAACTAACACTTCATCACATCACAGGGTAGAATGAAGCATTTTGGGCTTTGGAGATGTTAGACAGACTAATAATAAAGGGTTACTCAAACATGTGTGAATGAAACAAAACACAACTCCACACATGTTTTTGAGAAGGTAACAGTATTGCAACATGGCTTAAGGCTCACAGAGTCAGTTTTACATGATATAGGTGGTGGAGTGCTTGTGGTAACTGGAGCAGACCTGAGGGACTGCAGCATCTCCTTCACAGCTCGGCTCTGTGGGTGCTTGTTCCGGATGAGTCTGGTCCCAGAGTCTCTGCACATCTGGAGACGCTCTCACACACTCCAGATGCTTGAGGAACCCCGTCCAACTTCCCCCTGAGCACCTGGAACCACAGTTTAACACAGACTGTACAAAGAAGTGGACTAAGGGAGTGTGACATCACCCACAGCGTTCAGCTCCAGCCAAATGAAGCTCATCGAGGCTAACAGCTGTAAGTTCCATATTGAGATTCTGACCGCGAGTATCATAGCAACCAAAGAGCCAATCAGTAGCGAGGGTGTGATAATATTCTTTCCTGCATGCACCGCTGTTTTAGCAGGAGCACAGTTCTAGATTTACCTCTAGTGCTGCTCGCTGCTGGGCTCCTGTGCCTCTATGCTCTGCCTCTGTTGGTTCATCCACTCCTCCAGCTCTGACGCCTCATGTTTGAACTCGTGAAAAACAAGTACTTCCTGTAACCTCTGACCTCTGACAAAAAAGGTTGAATCATTTACAAATTTGCGTAAATTACCAATTCTACTTATGGCAACAGTCAAGAACAAATCTTATTCAACCAGGGAGAGACCAGGGACCAGGGTCTCTGGTCCCTAGTCTCTCTGCTCTCACCTGGTCTGTGCTGGTGTTGCAGTTCCTGACTGAGGTTCGCCAGGCGGGTATAGCTGCGGCTAAGTTCCTCCAGACTCCACCTCCTCTGGGCCTTCTCCACCTGCAGCTCCAGAGCCTCTACCTCAGACTGCAGCACCTCCACACGGCCCATCAGCACCTGCAGCCACAGAGACAGACAGACTGCAATAAAGATGATGATTTATAATGGAAAAAAATACCAACTAATATATCAAAGAACTGCTAAGAGGACTCAAAACCATGGTTAAAGGGCCCATATTAGGCTATTTCCTGATCTCTGTTCTAATGCTCTGGAGTTGTGTTTTGTTTCATTCACACATGTTCAACACACAAACCCTGCATATTTAGGCTGAGTTCTTCTCTCGAACAGAAAAAAACACTTTGTTCCAGCCTTGTGATGTCATGTGGTAATACAGGAAGTGCTCCACTGTGTTTTTAAACTCCATACACTTTCACCAGAATCATTTGGCAGTCCCAGGGCTGAAATCATCCAATCTTGACATCACAAGGTGGAACAGAGCATTTTGAGCTTTGGAGATGTAGATAGACTAATAATAAAGGGTTACTTAAACATGTGTGAATGAAACAAAACAGTTTTGTGTAATATGGGACCCTTAATATGGACGTAGCAATTACAATCAATGAACCTTAGAACATTTGAAACATGGTGTCCATAGAGATATTTGAAATGAGCTAAGGTGCATGACATTAACATTCACACAGCATTATCATAAATAAAATGACATTTGTCTTATTTGCAGTCCAGAATTGCAGAGATGACATTTTCTTAGCTTTAAAAATGATTTTCTAATTCAAAATTGCTATATAAATATTTGAAGAATCGAGCTCTTAGGTGTCCCTCAGATCAGAGTCTATTACACGAGGAGCCAACAATGTACTATGAAGGTGCCTCTGAGAAAAAACATTCCTTTTGGCCAGTCCACATTCTCTGTCCATGGCCGCTAAGATCGGAACTCCTAAAGTTCTGAGCTGAAACTGGACCTAGACTGAAGTGGTTTTACACATGAACTTAAACAGTCTTTAAAATCATAAAGTGAACCCGTGTGTGTTTTAGCCTGTTTGTAAAAGCCTCTTCTAGGGACAGACATTGCAAGTTAGCATGGGCAAAAATATTGTAGTATTTTACATGTCTAATGTACTTGTCCCTATCAAATAGTCAACGAATCAATAAAAATAAACACAGACCATGACAGTAGCACATGTTGGCACCGACCTGATGTTTGGAGATGTGGCTCTGAGTGGCCCCTGAGTCTTTGCCATAGTCATCTTTAGACACTAGACTGAGAGCTTCAGTGAGTCTGGACTCCAGTCTGAACAGTCCAACAGCAGCTGCAACAAGGGAGAGAGGATAAAGGGATTACTTGGAGCAAAAAAAGGAGCTAAAAGGAGCCAAAAGGAACCAAAATGAACCAAAACTGTGAACTATCATCAGTCTGCTCTGTCAGGAGAGGAGCTGGAGCATTTATGAGAGTCTTGTTTGTCATGAAATCACGTTTTCTTAATCCTTAGTCTATTGTTATTCTATTATTATTATATGATATTTCACTTACAGATCAAGTCTACATCAAATGCAGAGCACTTTTGGATATCCTCAGCTTTTACAACACCCTGGGATACCCAAGGATACTTAAAATGGTTCCACAACTGGCATTGGATTTGTTATTGAGTGGGTGAGACTTGTCCTGCCTTATTTTAGCAGAAGTGAGAGACATGCTGCTGCTCACACACGCGCACACACACATGCAAACACACAAGCACACACACAAGCACACACACCAAATGGGCACACCACACACACAATTTCACACACACACCGAAAGTGAGTGAGTCGCTGGGCTCCCACACACACGAGAGGAGTGACTCGAGTTGCACTGTTTTTTTGGCAGTGAATGGTTTTGTTCTAAAACTCGGTACGCATAAATATTGTGGAGGCTGAAAAAATGTTCAATCTTAACATCCCATATCAGAGAAGCCTGTTTCACTCTGCTCTGTCAGAGATGCTTAAAGTCTATATGAGTATACTACACATTTAACTAAACATAGTTAACATCATCATATTTAAGATTTTTTTTTTTTATTTAAAGAAGTTTTGTCATTTTGGTGAATGTTAAAAGTTCCTTGGTACCTGGTCGAACACAAGTTAGAAACTCAGCGCCATTTCCATTTTTTTTGTACTTTTTCATCTCAATTTTTTTTTCTGCAAACTGCCACAGAACCGATGTAAAAACTATGAGAATATTTAGCACAGGTACTATCCCACCCAAACTACAAGTTAGAATTAGAAAAATATTTTAATCTGTCAAGTGCACTTTAAATGTTGTCTTAATAAATCTGTTTTGTCCACCTCACCTGTTCTCGGGTTACAGCCTGTTCAGTTGAGAGGCCTCTTCGCTGCAAGGCCTCCTCTAGCTCCTCCCACTCTGCCTTCAGATGTTCACACCTTCAAATACACACACAGTGTCACAAACAGACCAGACACAGCGAAATGACCAGCGGGAAAACGCAGAAGAAACCTTTCTAGAAATGGATGCCTGCATCTGATTTGTTGGATTTAGCGAGGCTCCTCCCCTTCTTCAGGACAGAGTTCAGGGTGTTGCTGTGAGCGTTCACTTCGACCTGCAGCTCCTGGAAACGCAACATTAAGTTTCAGTTAAATGACCAAAAAATGAACTGAGTTTTTTTTCCATCTTTGATCCATCCTAATTTCAATCAAATTACATTTTGTCATATTAAAAACAACAAATATTTTAAAAAGTAGCCTTTTAATCAGCGCCCCAGTCAAATTTCTCCCCAGAATCCTCTTCCTGAACTCAGCCCAAACCACATGCTTTTACTGACACAGGATTAGCTGGAGACCATACCTGTACACAAAAGTGGACTAAGTGAGTGTGACGTCACCCACAGCGCTCGCTTCAGTCAAATGAAGCTCATCAAGTCTGCAGTTAGAGGGCGAATTTGGAAACGAGTTACGATACCATGAGTATCGTAGCAACCAGAACCGTCGATGTTGAGGGTACCGGCCCTCTCATGTCCGCACCGCTGGTTTAGCAGCGAGGAGGACACTGTCAATCAAACCTGATGCTAACACTAGCGGGTACGACCTTGGAGAAAGAAGACACATGATTTGTCTGGTTATTAATGGTACTATCTTGATTTACAGACAAAATGGTAAAACTACAAACACCAGAATCATGTAGGGTGGGGTTAATATGAACTTGTAAGACCAAAATGACAAAGCTCACGGTGGCTGTTTACAGAGAGAGGAGCGACCAATTTGTGAAGTGAATTGGAAACGCAGTGGCTAGCAGGTTAGCTATGTCCATTTATGTATACAGTCTGATCATTGACAATACTATTAATGCCACAGGCGGCCAGGGGAGTAATGTTTATGTATATCTGTGTGTGTATACATTGTGTTTGTGTGTTGTTATCTTGTGGTGTGTGTGTGTGTGTGTTTGTGTGTGTGTGTGTGTGTACCTTGTGGTGTGTGGGTATATACCTGTGTGGTGGTATACCTGGTGTGTGTGTGTGTGTGTGTGTGTGTGTGTGTGTGTGTATGTGTGTATACCTGGGTGCGTGTGTGTGTGTGTGTGTGGTGTATACCTGGTGTGTGTGTGTGTGTGTGTGTATGTGTGTATACCTGGTGCGGGTGTGTGTGTGTGTGTGTATACCTGTTGCGTGCATGTGTGGTGTGTGTGTGTGTGTATACTGGTGCTTGTGTGTGTATACCTGGTGCGTGTGTGTATATACCTTGTGTTTGTGTGTGTAATACCTTGTGTTTGTTTGTGTGTGCATGTATGTTATCCTTGTGTTTGTGCGTAGAGCTTAGGGCAGCAGACAGACTCTTGTCCAGTCCGCTTTCAGCCCAACACAGAGCCAGTTTCTCAGAGATCCAGCTTAGTTCCAAGTCGACATCATGGTGGAACTCAAACAGAAGAACTGAGGCCTCCAGCACCGAGCGCCGCAGCTCCAGAGGCTTCCTGAAGGGACTTGAACCTAAGAGGTCACCAGTGTTTTATACAGACTATATTCTGAACAGAAATCTTTCCTTCCCACATTACACATCTGTCACTAAATAATTTCTCATTAAAGAGGGGGTATTATGCAAAATCTATTTTTTTTGGAGCCTTCTATCTTGTTACAATGTTGTTCTCTCATCAAAAACATGCCTGAAGAGGTTTTAGATGTCGACCATGTATGGTGGAGTAATCTAGTGATCTCTCCAGGGCCCTATTCAAACCCTCCTTACGGTTAGCAATACAAGCCTGTACAAGGCTCCGCCCAATGCCTGCGTCAACCATTCTCGCTCACGAAAATAAATAAAGTTTATTATTATATATTTTATCTAAAAAATATCTTGAAGAAAATGCACAAAAGTTGCTCCTAATCTGTTCTACATGTGTCTCTAGACTGTGTTTGTAGCCTCAGACACCTGTACTTGAGCAGGGTTTGTTCCTGTTTTCTATTACACACTTATATAAGGACATAAATAGCTTTAAATCTTATGACAATCTGCAGGCCTGGGCCAACACAGAGCCCAGTTTTATTTGTGCATAAACGCTGTCCAAAAGCCTAGCATTAAAAATGTGGGTAAGTGCTTGGTTATTATTTTTCACAGTTTGAAGCGTTTTGTGCAGAGCCATAATAGAGCAGTCATTTAGCCGCATGGACTGACAGCTGGACGCATGCTATTAGCTCCTTCACTGTGAGTGCTGCCCGGCAACCACCTGTACAACACTGTGCAACACTGTACAACAAACTGCCCTCCACCACCCTTCACCGCCCTCCACCGCCTCCACCAAGCGCCCTAAACGCTACGAAGAGAAACAACAATAAGAGATACGCACCCACAGAACAATAAAATACAGACTCAAATGGAGAGAAAGACACCAGGGGAACCATAATAAAGAGCGTAGGGAGAGAGGTAGAACTATAAAACCATAATAAAGACGTAGCAGAGAGGTAGAACGATAGACCCATACTAAAGAGCATACGGAGAGAGGTAGAACTATAGAACCATGAATAAAGAGTGTACAGAGAGAGACAACAAATAGAACCATATTAAAGAGTGCACAAAGAGAGGTAGAACTATAGAAACTATACTAAACATACTGAAGTGTACGAAGAGAGACAGAACAATAGAACCTACTAAAGAGCATACAAAGAGAGGTAGAACTATAGAATCATACTAAAATGTACGAAGAGAGACAGAACAATAGAACCATACTAAAGAGTGTACGAAGACAGGTAGAACTATATAACCATTCTAAAGAGTGTACGAAGACCAGGTAGAAATATAGAACCATATCTAAAGAGTGTACAGAGAGAGGACAGAAAAAAAACAATATAAACCATACTAAAGAGCAAAGTACGAAGATAGAACTAGGAACAATAAAAGAGCGTACGACAGAAAGGCCTCATAGTAGAAGTTAGAGACGTACGAAGTAGAACTATAGAATCATCTAAAGAGCGTACGAAGTAGAACTATAAGAATCATACTAAGAGCGTACTAAGTAGAACTATAGAATCATACTAAAGAGCGTACGAAGAGAACTATAGAATCATACTAAAGAGCGTACGAAGTAGAACTATAGAAATCATATTAAAGAGTGTACAGAGAGAGGTAGAAACTATAGAACCATAATAAAGAGTGTACAGAGAGAGACAGAACAATAGAACCATACTAAACGAGCGTACGAAGGAGACAGAACTTATAGAATCATACGTAAAGAGCGTACGAAGTAGAACTATAGAATTCATACTAAAAGAGCGTACGAAGTAGAACTATAGAATCATACTAAAGAGCGTACGGAAGTAGAACTATAGAATCATACTAAAGAGCGTACGAAGTAGTAACTATAGAATCATACTAAAGAGCGTACGAAGTAGAACTATAGAATCATACTAAAGAGCGTACGAAGTAGAACTATAGATATCCAACTAAAGAGCGTACGAAGTAGAACTATAGAAATATTAAAGAGGTACGGTAAGTAGAACTATCGAGAGGTTAAAAAGTTGTACATAGAGAGGTATAACTATAAACATAATAAAGAGTGTACAGAGAGGAGCCAGAACCAATAGAACCATACTAAAGAGCGTACGAAGTAGAACTATAGAATCATAAACTAAAGAGCGTACGAAGTAGAACTATAGAATCATACTAAAGCGCGTACGAAGTAGAACATAGAACCATACTAAAGAGCGTACGAAGAGAGGTAGAACTATAGAACTACCCCATATTTTAAAGAGTGTACAGAAGAGAGACAGAACTATAGAACCATACTAAAGAGTGTACGAAGAGAGAGACAGAACAATAGAACCATACTAAGAGTGTACAGAGAGAGATATAGAACTATAGAACCATACTAAAGAGCATACAAAGAGAGGTAGAACTATAGAAACCATACTAAAGAGCGTATGGAGAGAGACAGAAACTATAGAACCATACTAAAGATGTACAGAAAGAGGTAGAACTATAGAACCAATATTAAAGAGCGTACAAAGGAGAGACAGAACAATATAACCATACTTAAGAGTGTACGGATGGGAGGTAGAACTATAGAACCATACTAAAGAACGTACAGAGAGAGGTAGGTGTCTGTGTCTTGTAGTAGTCTCTGGGAGTCAAAGTGAGTGGAGGCCAAACGTTGACTCGACCAATGATTGAGTTCATCTTCTCAGCCAGCTCAGCGCGCCTCCTGCTCCAGTGCTGGTGCTCCTGTGGGAAACATTCAACACATGTACATTATGCTAAAAAATATGGACAAAAACATGTTATACTACCCATAGTATAGTCTCCTCAGTCTGTACCTTGAGCAGCTGGCGACTGGAGCGAAGGTCATGTCCTTTTGCTGCATTGTTCAACATCCACTGAATTGCCTCAATTTTCAACTTAGCATCCTGAAAAAATATTGTATTAGTATTATTTTATAACTGGTTAAATACTTGGCTTAAAGCAGATCTATTGTGATTGGGTGTGCTCTATAATAATAATCTCTGACATCCGTTGTGACGTGTTATAATGTGCACATTTTAAATCAACAAGATTCATCGAAAATGACTTACTAAAAAGAAAAAACGTCCTATGACTTCTGTGTTAGAAAACTGTGGTGCCCCAATGAGAGTTGACGTCGCCCAAATGTCATCACAAACAAAGCAACGCTTGCTGTCGGCGCCCCTATGGATAGCTGCACTTCACATTAGCGAGCAGCCCATCTTTTTTATTTGTATCCAAATGGACTATGCAACGCGGCCGAAGTCCAACGAGTATCACTGATTAAGAAATAAACTGGAGAAGGAAGTGTGTACGTCACAATGGAGTGCCCGGTGGAGGTGAAACTGGATTTGAATCATCAAAATGTATTCTTGAAAATAAGTGATTAAAGATTTCTCAAACATGAATCACTCCAGATACAACTTCGATTTAAAATTGAGTTAATGGCGAAGGGGAAACAATTATAACACAGTTAAAGGCTCTAAGAAGTCATCAGCTTTAACATAGTGTACATCACGCAGTTAGTTTACCTGCAGCAGGTCCATGAGCTGTTCCTGTTGTCCTGCTTGTCGGGAGCTGTCTCCTCGTTCACACATTTGCTCTTGGAGTCTTCTCCAGCGGCTGCTGAGCTAGTGCACTCCTGCTGAGGCTCTGAGCGCTTGTGGTGTCCCTCAGACTGCATCCGGTGGCTCACCTGAATATGTGGCCACAGTTTATGATGGTCTACAAACAGTCCCCCTCATACATTTTGTCTGAAGAAAAGAGTCGTACTAGGGGACTGTGGTAGCTCTGTCCCTATTGATACTTTGAGGTGATGTCGCTTTTGCATACACATTCCGTTGACCAGAAAGAACTGACTTAGCTGAACTACAACGGTGAGCTGATTTGTACTCTTAAACAACAGCACATAAAATTACAGTCACGAGCTAGTTACCTTTTTGTGGAAAATCAAACTGCTAAACAGGACCATGGAACGCTTCTATTGGCATTACTAATTTTCTTCCTTTGTCTTTGCACAAACTCACTTAGCAGATGTTTAAAGACTATGACAACGATATTTAGCACAGGTACTATCCCCACCAAACCATAAGTCATAAGATAGAAAAAAAAATGAATCTATCAATTAGATTTGGGACCTTTGCATTACCTGCAGAAGCGTGTCCAGGCGGACTTGTGTGGGTGGCCTCCATCTCTTTCTCCAGAGCCTCGTGTCTCTTGAGTTTTCGCAGGATGTTGGTCGGGGTCTCGGGTACGATTCGGTCTTCTTCGCCACTTTAGAACTTCTCGTCCATCCACAGGAGAAGCTCCTCAGCGTCCTCAGGAACTCCTAAATGCACAAACACCAAAGACTCAGGAATCTGAAACAGCATCACTTATCTCTTTTTTTTGGGAAAGAGCACAGTAGTGAACTTTCAGTAGGCAATAAATGAGCAGATATTCCTGAGGATGTGATGCTAACTGGAGGTACTGATCTAGTTTGAGGCTTGTTAGACTTTAATTTGAGCTTTGTTTTACTACCACTGATGCCTTCACCTTCCAAGGCCTTCTCCAGCTCTTCTTTGAGTCCCCTGGTATTTCTCTAGTGTCTCATGTTCCTTTTTTCCTGATGTTCCCATCACTTGGTACGCTGTGATGTCCACCACAGTGGCTTTGGTCTGTTGTTTTATCCACCACCACTATGTCCATTGGTTCGCCATCACCCCATTCTATCAGTCTGTATCTGGAAGTCCCCACAGGATCTTGGCTCAATCATTCTCCATTACATTTAGAGGTGTTTTCCCACCTTGACCTTGGGGTTTCCAGTCCGTACTCTGCACAGATGTTTCTGTACACTACATGCCTGCCACTTGAAGTTATGCCGTTCCATGTCTGTGTTTTCCCTCTGCAGCATCTTACACCCTGCAGTTATGTGCTGGATTGTCTCGAGGGCCTCGTTGCACAGCACCTTTGGTCTTGTTCTGGTGTGGGGGGCAGTGACCCTCAACGAGGAGTGGGCCACAGCAGATCCCAGGAAAAACATCAGACATCGTCAGGTCCAGACAAAGCACAGTACTAGGAACAGTACCGCGCTTTTAGGAACTAGGAACTATACATATATATACATATATAACACATATACATATATTATACATATATATACATATACATATATATATTACACTATATATATATATATATATACTATATAACATATATATATATATATATATATATATGATATATATATATAGTATATATATATATATATATATATAGATATTATATATATAATATCATATACATATATATACATACATACATAAGATAGATAAGATAAGATAAGCCTTTATTAGTCCCCAACAGTGGGGGAAATTCAGCATTGCACCGCACACATAGAGAACAGAGAAAACAGGGTAATATAAATAGTAAGAAATAATTTAAGAAATAGATCAAAATAAAACTCTAATATCAACATATATATACGTATAGGATATACAAAGTGAAAGTGATAAAGTGACTTAGAGTATTGCACATGGTTGATTAAATATGGTTTAATGTATATATACAACATACATATACATATACATATACATATATATATATATATATATATAATATATATATAGATATATATCTATATATATATATATATACATCCACATATATATATACATACATATATACATATATATGTGTGGGTGTGTATATATATGTATATAACACACACACATATATATGATATATACACACATATATATATGTATTATATTATATATATATACACATCTACACAGCATATATATACACATATACACACATATATATACACACAGACACACATATACACACACACACGCATATACACATACATACAACACACATTAAATCCACTTTGCATGTTTTTCTTTCTTTTTAGTTTTAAGACAATCTTAAGAATCTTTTGGAGTGTTTTGCTAATGTCTGCATACATGATCAGACTAACCCACATGACTTTGCTGTTTGAATGTAATTTTAATCGGTTTATAACAGATAATATCTGATAATAATCTGATTTTGAGTGTGCATGTAACCGTAGCCAGTGCTTACCTGGTATGCTTGTTTGCGCCTGTAGCAGCATGGCCCTCCTCTCCGGCTGCTCTCATTTCAGCTTCCTGTGGGCTTTCTGGATGTGTGTACGCTCCGGCTCCGGCCCTCTGATGCTGGAGCATAGAAACAAACATTTAAATGTGTGCTGATCAGGTATCAGTTAGTTTTAAAGAAGACATATCACCGCTTTTGGCCTGCTATATAGTTAGTTAATTGTTATAATTTGGACAATTTTAAATCAGAAATATCATCCTAAAACAATATAAAAAAGAATCAAGTCTGCTGAAAAGCTGTGGTGTGTCCAATGGGATCTGATGAGTGTGTATGTCACAGTGGGCATGTACTGGTGGAGCTGAAAGATGGGGGTAGATCAGGGAGCAATGAATAATGAATTCAGAGAGAAGCTACAGACATGCAAAAATCACTCTAAATACAACTTCAGAGGGTCAATGGTTTTAATGTCTCCACTGTTTTAGAGGCGTATTGCTCCTGCTCCACCAGGTGATGGCAGCGTTAACTGAAGGGCTCCACTCTCGTGGTCCAGAGCTCGGATCAGTCCCTCCAGACTCGTCCTGTCTCCTCAGCAAGACTGTGCACACTGTCCACAGAGTCACTGGAGAAATATAATTACATGTATTTTTGTGTCTATTTATCTAAAGGGCCCATGTTTACTCTACTGTAATGTATTTTCCTCATCACAAACAGACCTGGGAGTGTTTAGATTGTTTCCTTCACACATGTTTAAACGCACACGACCGTGCATATTTTAGGCCTGAGTTCTTCTCTCAAACTGAAAACACTCTGTTCCACCGTGTGATGTCATGTGGTAATACTGCTTTAAACTCCCTAAACCTTCACTAGAATCTTTGGACCATTTCAAGCCCTGGGAATTTTCGAGAGTCTAGTACCACACAAAAGGTAAAAAAGAGCTGTTAACTTGAAAAACTACCACTTCATGACATCACAGAGGTGGCGCAGAGCATTTTGATAAAGGACTACCCAGATATGTGTGAATGAAACAAAACCCAACATCTAGATATGTTTGTGAGGAACATTATAACAGGGCTTGAAGCTCATAAGAGTCAGTTTTACACAGGAACGTTAAACCTTCTTGATTCGGCTTATTCACTGTTCTTACCCCACCCCAGATCTTTGACCCCGAGTCGGGCTTCATGGCCAGACATTGTGTTGTCTCGATGCGGTCTGCTTCCTGTTTCAATCGCGTGTAGCTCCACCCCTTCCTCCAGATGCTGTTTCCGTAAGTTGTCCACAGCTTGTCTAGTTTTTAACCAATCAGCTTGAGCAAATCAAGAGCGCTATGAATATCCACGTTTCCAGATTTAGGAAGAGATTTTCGCTGCAGCCTCATCTCCTGCTCCTAGAAACACAGGAAGGCATTATCAAGAAACAATTCATCAAAAAAGCTGTGGACTAAGTAAATATCAAAAGTTACTTGTCATGTTGCTGGTCAAGCTCCTTCCTGAGCTCCTGGTGCTGCCCCATCAGGGAGCCAGATGCTGATGTGGACGTCACTACCGGTGGTCGTCCAATAGGAGGCGGTCTCTGGCTGAACTCCACCCACAGCTGCAGTTTGTTTGGTCTGCAACAGAAGATGTTTGCAGACGGCGCGCTTCGTCGCAGGTGAAGTCTGTCTATCAGCCCCTGCTTCTTCACCTGTATGACATCATCCAACAATGTATATGATCCTTTGAGAGCTGATGTCATCAACTTCTCTGGGGGTGTGATGCTAACGTGTAGGCATTGCTCTATCTGAGGTATGTTAAAATTTTTAATCTGACTTTTGCTTGAAAACAATCTTACCAGAAAGAAGACTGACTGTCGGTGAAGCTGTTCGAACTACAACAGGTGAGCTGATTTGTGCTGCTAACCAGACTCTCTATTCAAACAACGTTTACAGTGGAAAAGCTAGTTAGCATTGCCCAACAGTTTGAAATGAAACTTCCGTAAACAGGACCATGAACGCTCATAGTAACCAGCAGGCTCCTCAAAATAGGCTGTTTTGTATTTTTCTTGAGTTTAAGAGTTTTCATCTTAAAACTTTTGGCTATGTTTCCATCCGGATGTCATTGTGTCTCCATGGTAACAGCTTTAACTGCTCCATAGTCATATATGTAGCACACCCTCCATGGATATTCCTTACTGCAAAATCAATCTATATCATCAATATCAGCACATCTCTAATCACACATTTATACATCTCTGATCTGTTTATCAGCTCCCACACCTGTGCCTTCACTCACCCTGTCGAGCAGCTCCTCCAGAGCCTTCACTTCCTTCATGATGGCGGCGCTCTCTTCTGGGCTGCAGTCCTGCTTCCTGAAACACAGGAAATTACCTCACAGTTTTAGGACCTCAGTACCCTGCACAAACCTGAAGACCAGTGGCTGTTTGTCTCCCCAAGCCCCTAACACACTTGTTTCACACCACAACCACGCAAGGCAAGTTTATTTGTATAACACAATTGTACACAAAGTAATTCAAAGTGCTTTACAGAATAAGAAAGACATTAAAATCACACAATCAAAAGATAACCCCTCACTCTCAATCCTCACTTTATAGTGCTTCCATTCACATAGAGCGATTCGGACACAGCACAGCTCACAAAATAGGGTCACGTGACTCTGGTGTTTGGGTGAAAAAAAGTCCAATAAAACCTGATTTCTGTTCTGTCATAAATAATGATCAGGTTATACTGGCACAACTCACTTATGGACTAATAATAATCATACATATCTTACAAAAATGCCAGGAGCATTTGCTTTTCTGCTGAGATGTTTCATTCAAAATCAGGAATCAACAGTGTGATAACCATTGCTTTGATTCAGTTCGTTTAGTAAAAGCCCTATTTTCTGTCTGCTATTGTTTATGACTTCTGTCTGCTATTGTTTACGACTACAATGCATTGTGGTCTATATTGACTGGTCTGGTGGGCCAGCGCTGGACACGACTTTCAAAGGTGACGGTTGGCAATTTCTGAGTGCAACTATTTTTCACTCACCTGGACAGTCAGACACCAAACTAACCAAAGTGGTGAGCCCTATTTTATAAGCCTTAAAGCCTACTTAGTGCCCTGTGTTTTGAGTGTGTGTGGGTATACATTTTGGCGATGCTCTTGAGGTATGCTAATCCTTGCCGCCCGAGGCTTGGATGTCTTTTAGAGCCTGTATCTGAGCTCTCCTCTTCGTGTTGAGTGTGAACGAGCTCAAGTGCCCATCCACTTCCGTGGGCTTTCTGGTGGTCCCGTGCGCTGCTCTCTAGTCGGTAGATGCTGGTCCTGTAGCTGAGCTCGGGCCCTCAATCCAGCTCTGCAGAAAAGACGGAACAGCGCGGACTCAGCACCTCTCCTGCCCGCTGGCCCTCTTTGAGACGCTGGAGATGCTCCCACCTGGACATAGACAAGGGACAGAAACAGAGTTCAGGGATAGAATAAGAACAGGACGGGGAACATAAACAGAGTCATGGATAGAAACAGAGCCAGGGACGGAGACCTCAGGGTCAGGAGGGTTCCACACAGGTCCAGTGCTTGGTTCCTGCTTGTGTCAAAAGTTTTAGACTAGTTCGTGACAGCACCTTTCTGCTAACCCGCTTTTTGTCTGCTCCCTGGACCTCGCTCTGTTTACTGTTGGCCACTTTTTCACAAGCTCTCTCCCAGCTGCTTCATGATGGCCCTTCAGTTGGCCCAGACCCACTCGCCAGCCTCTGTCATGAAATTCTGAAACAAAGAAGAAGCAAAACCATCTGTAGGCCCTAAAATCTAGTCCAGGTTTAGTCCCAGAGTTTAAATCCAGGTTTAGTCCAGGTTTGGTCACGTTTTTTATTTTCTGGTTTAGTCCAGGTTAGTCCCAGTTTTTGTCCCAGATTTAGTCTCAAGGTGCCGTCCCGGTTTAATCCAGATTTTAGTCCGATTTTTGTCCAGGTTTAGTCCAGTTTAGTCATGATTTGTACCTCGTATTTGCTGGATGACCCTGGATTTTCTGTACGCGTTGGCTTGTTGAGGATGTTTCCCTTGTCAGTCATCCAGGACTCAACTCCTCACAGCTGCTGTAGAACCGATGGAGACGCGCCGTCCTCCAGAGAGCGGGTCTTAGACGAGACCAAAATATTTTAGGGCCTGGTACAGACCTGGTTAGTCGTGGTTGATTAGTTCCCTTCTTCCGACCTACCAGGCTTGTCCCCTGGTTCAGTCCTGTTATGTCCCTTTGTTTTAGGTCCTGATTCTGCCTCA
>JAIEZT010000167.1:0-102581 GCA_019594935.1 Periophthalmus modestus | reverse complement strand
TTGTTGATAATATGGGCTGATCATCTTCCCCCAAAACACTTTGTGTTTTTGACAGGTCTATCACTTTCATCTGTGGCATTAAACAAAAGACCTTTGCAGCCCTTTAAACCAGGAAACACAGGGCAAGTGTGTGACTGTAATGTGTTGTGTTCTATTTATGCAGCATACACGAGGCCATACCACGTCCTCCTTTGAAACAAAGCTTAATTACTTTCCCAGAGTTCTCTTTATAATTTCAGGTCACATGACTCACCTGTGTGTGAGTGGAGCTGAGGCCCAAACTGTAAATTCAGGAACCCCCAGTCCAGATGTCTCTGGACCTGTCGCTCCGGCACCTCCTCGTACTCCCCCCCTGTCCCCCCCTGCCAACAATACGTAAAAAAAACATACTTATAACTGCTACTTGCTATATTCTCCCATGTTTATTTTATTTTTTTGTATAAATAAAGAAAAATCCATTACAAATCTAACATGATTATGTAATACATTTTAAAGGAATATTAAAGACAGAGAACAGAGTCATTAATGTGAACATAAAAGGTACAATAAAAAACAGAGGGGGTTATATCGTCGCAGAAAAAAGGACAGAAGAAAGCTGTTAATAATATCATTTATGGTAAACAATTAAAATGTCCACTTTTTGTGCTTTTTTGTTTTTTGGTTCCCGAAAATGAACGAGTAATGTTCATTCTGCATGTAATATGTACCAAAGAATTATAGATTTTTTTTTTTTTTTTTTTTTTTAAATTATATAGCTGGTGTTATTGTCCACACCTTTCTGGGAGTAAATTCTAAAGATCCTCTGTTATCTATCTGAATTCTGTTGATTCCCCACACAACATTATGCTGCACCCCTGTAGGTCCACTAGTTGGTATGGTGTCCTCAGGTGTTGCCGAGGTGCCACCTTTTTCTTCCAATGTAACGATTCTCACTATGACCAAACAGTGAAATTTTCTGGTTGTCCAGACCACAGTCTGGTCTCCAAAAGGAAGGCCCCTGTCCCTTGTGGCATTTGCGTGTGTTCATCGTTTCTTTTGGAGTGAATGTCTTCTTCCGGCAGAGTGGCCTTCAGCCCGTGTCTGCACGTTCTCGTTTCACTGTGGATAAATGGACACACTCTCACCAGCTCAGCAGCATCTTCATTAAGGCTTTGGCTTTTGTTCTT
The DNA here is from genome assembly GCA_019594935.1 of Periophthalmus modestus. NCBI lineage: Eukaryota > Metazoa > Chordata > Actinopteri > Gobiiformes > Gobiidae > Periophthalmus > Periophthalmus modestus. The sequence continues at coordinate 101,415 of JAIEZT010000167.1, read as the reverse complement.
GGCACATTTTGGAAACCAAAGCACGTTCATCATCTCTGGGCTACAGTGGAGGAAACCCCCGTCTCTTCCTGAGTGCTATGATGCTGGAATTCCCATGGTCTTTATACTTATTTTCACATATATTGTTTGAACAGAATGAACGTTTTCAATGCAGGTAAACTGGACGCAAAGCACAACACACAGAAACAGTGAAAGTCTTAGTAAATCCAAGAGAAACTCAAAACTCTTCATAAAGGTCAGAACCACCTTTCACCCAAATAACCACCGGACCCACTGCCAGCGACCAATGATAATTCCTCTGATGGATCACCCACCACTGCAAGAGGAAAATATGAGAAGACTTTGAGGCCCCTTTGAAGGTTATGAGCCGGGGGGGTATGTTCCTCGGGGAAGGCCGCCAATGAGACGTCAGTCCCAGATATAAACACCGTGGCACCCATGACACCTCTGTCTGGACCATATCCTTCCTAATCAAACCGGCACTGAAATGCCCGCGCCCACGACGTCTGTAACGCAGGAGGGTACAGTACAGTATCTGCATGGCGCCCCTGGTGATTAGACGTGTTGGCGGTGGTGGGCCCAAACAGGAGAAAAGAGGTCTTTCACAGACAGGCTTCAATTTAGAGACATGGAATGTCATATTGGATATGCATGGCGCTGGATAACTTGAGGTTAGGCTGAGGGGACAGGCTGGAGAGCAACAAAGAAGAAGAAAGATGATGTGGGCCGGCAGTGCTCGGTGAGTAGAGAGATTGGACTGTTTACAGACTTGACATGCATTGACAAATCTCTGGTGTCTTCACCCAAGGTACCCCCACCAGAATCTTTTGTCGCAGGACGTCCTTAGTTTGCTGGATGCAGGTATGACAGGCTAGTTTAGAACTGTGAGCCCCACTGCAGAACATCTGACCTGAGATGCTGTGGAACATACAGGAGGTTGTCAAGACCAAGTGCTGGGGCCAGGTTTGTCTTCCAGAGCAGGCTTTTACTTGTTCTTCTACTTCCCAGGGCGAGGGTGGTGACCATATGGGGATTAGAAAGAATGGTTTCAGGTTCGGCAGTGGGGTCCTCAGGACTGGCACTCTCAGTTAGTAATGGAACCTGTAGACCAATTGATATGGGGATTAATGACGAGAAGCCACAGGAAACCAAGGATTACCAGCGTGCTGAGGAGTTTTCAGGATGTGAACTGGATGGTCCGCATGATGTTTGCCAGCCATAACAGGTGAACAGGTGACAGTGGATGTGTTTATGGGTGCCCAAAAAGTCTACATTCAGAGCATTAGCAAGTACAGGTACTGGAAGAGGTACAAGCTTGATCTTTAACCTGCCGGGCCAGGTTCTCATTATTAAGACTGATGTCAGAGCCGGAGGCAATAAGAGTGGTTACAGTGTGAAAACTACTCTCGAGCAATAGATGAGCTTGAACGAAGTTGTTTACTGGGGGTAGTGTAGAGGATAGACCTCACCAGTATTTCCCCTTTCTACTGATAAGCCTGCCCCCTCAAACAGAAATAATTTGTTGTAATCCTAATTAACCAAAAACAGGAAAGGTTTAGTCTGATTTCAGGTCAGACAGTGAAAAGCGTCTTTTTTATATCAGTGTCTGTAAAAACTTCTGGTTTCAACTGTACTCCACACTGTCTCTCTGCTGCTCTGTTATTTCGTAAAATAAAACATGAGATTTGACTATAAATGGGTTGTATCAATTAGAGGCAACGGAAATGTGCTGTTTTAAAATGTTCTTATTCTTTTCAGAGTAGCACTTAAAACATACACAGCTTCCAGGATGATGTCACTGCAATGTCCAGAACTGGGCCAGTGTGAGTGAACAAGGACCAGTTGACAGGGCATGGTCACTTCACGTATTATAAGTATGAAGTTTGAGGAAATGCCCTTTAGTTCACTTAATGCCCAAATCACAAGTGGTGATTACAGCCTTCTGAGACTGTGATTCAGATCTCACCTCTTTGGAACTTCCCCAAACTCTCTGTTCACTGGACACTCAGCACAAATAGAAACAAATACTCGTCATAAGACTAAACAGCATGGTACATTTGCATTAATACTTTACCTTTGGGGCTCGTTTTTCTTTCTTTTTTGCAGTAAAATATTAAAAGAGCAACTGAGAAGAGAACCACAATCACTGCAAGACTCACTCCAATGTACAGCAGAGAACCTGAGAGAGAGAGGTTAAAGGTCCTATATTACACTAAAAACTGACTCAGGGCTCTAGTGAAGATGTACGGAGTGTAAAAACCACAGTGAGCACTTCCTGTTTTACTACATGACATCACAAGGTGGAACAGAGTCTTTTCTGTTTGAGAGAAGAACATTAATTATGGAGGGTTTGGGATTAAACTTGTGAATGAAACAAAACAAAACCTCAGGTGTGAGTTTGATGAGGAAACAACATTATAACATAGATGAGAAAATAGTGTAATATCGGTCACTGGGGCAACCTGTCAGGAGCAGTGGGGCCCAGAGCCACAATATTTACAATGAAGTTATACTCATGGTGGAGACTATAACTGCCAATCTGTGCCTATGTTTTCTATGACTCTAATTCAGTCAGAAAAATAGAATGTAATGTAGTGAGGATTTAAGCATCAACCCGTTTTGACCACACATCTCTACATCACATGATTCCAAACTAAAGCTGCTCATTGTTGTTTCTTTACCTGTTTGTGCAAGAGCCTGTTCCAACCTCAGACTGTTGTTCATGTTCAGGTCTGATGGTGGCGCCACAGTCTGGATCTGGGACTAGGACTTGGGACCAGGATTAGGACCAGGACTATGTGTGGGTCTGGACAGCAGTTGTTGTTTGGATCACAGGAGGGACACGAGGAGGAGTAGATTTCACTGGTGAACGAGCTGAACAAATGCAGATATCAGAACACAGCAGTATGTTATATTTATCTTTGCATTTCACTTCTCATCATGTTCAGTGAGTCTCTTTAGCTGACGTCATATTCATGTTCAACAGAATTAGTGTAGAGTTTGACATCACAGTGACATTGTATAAAGGCTCTATATGATATGAAGTAACTAACATGGGGGCATTTCTTATTTTGTTAAATGTAAAAAGGGACAAAAAATTAAGTTAAAGACTACAGTGTGTAACTTTCTGGAGGTGGCATGTCACCTGCATGGGATTCTTTGGAAATAGAAATTAAACCATATTGTATAAAATGTTATGTCATAGTGAAAGAAAATAATTTCCATGTAAAACAGCAACAGTGACTCGTGACAGGATGGCTGCGTAGCATTTTTCGCTCCTCTCCCTCCCGTTCTCATTTTTTGAGTCAATAACTTCCTAAAGTGAGACTTTTGACAGATTTAATTCAAGATCTACTCTATCAAATATCTTGAAACAATCGACAAAAATTGGCGGAAGGCACAAGAAGGCAAGCAAAGACAAGCAAACAAAGCTGAGAAGTTTCCCGACAAACCACCTGCGGAACCACCTGCTGATGAACACCCAGACAAAACTCCAGACGAATCTGACAAACTGGCAAACATGATTACAATTGCCTGATTAAGGTTATCGCTGGATGAGCAACGTGAGTTCATTAAATCACAATTTTGGCAACTTTGAAACCCGTCTAGAAAAGATACAAGCAGAAATGACGAACAATACAAGGACATAAAAAGCTGAAGACGATCAGAAAGAGCTCTCTGTTAAAGTTGAAAAATGTGTCAAAAACGCTAATTGACAAGTACAACATCCTCTGAAGAGGCGATTGCTCTCCAAGAAGACAGAAGTAGAGAGATAATATACGAATCAAAAACTTACCCGAATCACAGGGGGGGAATCAACGTGTTGTTGTCCTACATGAGCGCTACTTTACCCAAATGGTTCCTTCACTTGCCGATGAGAGGATTGAGAATAATGAGCCCACAGAATTGGTCCTGTACGCTCTCCTGGTGCCCCTCCGCGTACGGTTATCATGAAATTTCTCTCGCTTCACGGACCGGGACAAGATCCTTAAAGTTGCACGGGAATCTCCAGTGACGGTGAATGGAAAAAAAGCATCCGTTTTACGGCGGATTATAGTAGTTTCACTGCGAAACGAAGAACTGTGCATTCGCTGGAGTCATGGAAGAAGCCAAAAACAAAACTTTAAAAACACATTCCTCCTTTATCCGGCCACCTTAAAACTATCCAAAGGATCCGAGTCCGTTTCCTTTTACAAATATTGAAGATGCGGAGAAATACTTGGCCTCTTAACTTACGACTACGGGACAATGGAACTGAACAAGCAGCAGTGTTGTTTTCCACAACGGATGGACATGAAAAATGGACCTTAAAGTGAAAGGTACTGGATTTAATTAATCGATCTTTAGATGGATAAACATATATTCTTTGTTTAAAATAAAAATAATAAGTAATAATAGTAATAATAAAATAATAAATAATAAAATAAAAGGAAGATATGTAAATATACTAATAGCAACGGGAATGGGGCGGATTTTCTTTATGTAGCCACCTTCTCACATAGTCAGGTGAATATTATTTTAGGGAGGGGAACTCACCTTACGTGAGGTTTCAGATTTTCTTTCTCTTTTTTTTTTTTTCTTTTATGTTTTTCTTTTTTTTTGAGCTCATGGTGATGCAGGGTGGGAGTTTTGGGATTTCCATATGTTCTGGTTACTATGTATTATTATTGCATGTTAAAGAACAAACTGAAATAACATGACAACTTGTGTTAATATATGTACTTGGAATACTAAAGGTTTAAATGCCCCTATCAAACGCACGGCATGCTTAGATCACCTATTAAGACCACAGTGTTGACATTGCCTTTATACAAGAGTCCATCTGCAAAAAGCAGATGTTAATAGATTTTCAAATCAACACTATTTTATTGCTGCATCTTCTTCACTAGAATCAAAAACCTGTGGAACATTGATAGTAATTAAACGTAATCTAAATCTAACAATTGCCCAAATAGTTATGGCAGCTCTGATGGGCGTATTGCGCATATAAAAGCTTAATATTTTAGGACGAGATTATGCCTTAATTTCAATATATGCACCAAACCATTATGATCCAGAATTTTTATGGGAAAATAATAGAAATCTTATCAGGTTTACAAGAATATGCAGTAATTATTGTGCTGATATGAATGCTATTTTAGATGTAACCCTAGATAGTTCATCTTGTCGCTCACAGTACTCACAAAAAAAATGTCAACTAATGCTTTTGGAGTTTGTTATTTGATTTTTCCTTACAAATTTATATCGTTTATCAAACCCAAATTTAAGACAATACACGTTTTTTTTCAAATAGGCATAAAACATATTCTAGAATAGATTATTTATTAGCTAATCCTTCTGCCTTTATGAAAATACACAAGGTTCAAATCATTCCAAATTCCTTATCTGACCATTCAATGGTCATTGCCAAATTGTCTCCTAACAATATTCCAATAAGAGCCACTAGATGGCGTCTCAATACCACCTTACTTAAAAACTTAGATTATTGTGATTATATTAGGAAACAAATAAAACAATTTTTAATTTGTAACTCAGCCCCTGAAATTGACCCCACGGACATTATGGTATGCTCTCAAGGGTTGCATTCGTAATGCTACGATTTCTTACTCATCACATATTAATAAGAGGAAGTTAGAAAAAATTAAACAATATGAGTACATTTTACAAGTATTAGAACAAAAACAACATCGAATGGGATTCTCAGATAATAGAGCTAAGATTATTGAGGTTGTTAAATCAAAGTTATACACACTTCTCCGAGCCAGAAGCTGAATTTGACATTCATAGAGCTAGACAAAACCTCTATTTTAACGGTACCAGAAATAATTCACTTCTTGCCATGAAATTAAATAAATGCACAAAACACAGTAATATAACTACTATTAAAGCAAACAATGAAATATTAACAGATCCCAAAGATATAAATAATGAGTTTTATGCTTTCTATCAATCATTATATTCATCGAGAATTGAGTTAAATAAAGCAGGGTGTAAAAAATTTCTACATGACTTAACATTAACCTCATTATCTAAAGAAGAAAGTACAAATCTTAACAGTAAAATTTCATTGATCGAGCTTCATACTGCCCTAAATAGCATGAAACAGGGTAAATCCCCAGGTTGGGATGGGATCCCTCCGGAATTTTATCTTACTTTTTGGAATGATTTAGGACTTTTGTTCTTAAAAATGATTTGGACTTCAATTGAGAAAGGTTCCTTCATTAATGATGCGAACCAAGCAATAATCACTATTTTACCTAAACCAAATAAAGATCAAACTCTATGTAGTAATTATAGGCCTTTATCACTGCTTAATACTGATGTTAAAGTCTATGCTCGTATCCTGGCTCATCGCATTGATCCATATATGTCAAAAATGATTAATTGTGACCAAACCGGTTTTATCAAAAATCGATTGGCATCTGATAACATAAGACGTTTACTTCATATTATCCACGCCGCCACTGATATCCCATCTGACTGTGTGTTATTTATCTCTTGATGCTGAAAAAGCTTTTGATCAGCTTGAATGGGAGTATCTCTGGATGGTTATGGATCATTTTAAACTGGGGACATACTTTCATTAATATGGTCAAATTATTATACACGGACCCTTCAGCTGTGGTAATAAGTGGAAGTATTACATCATCTTCTTTCCGTATATCTAGATCATGTCGTCAAGGTTGCCCTTTAAGTCCTTTTCTTTTTGCTTTGTCTTTAGAACCTTTAGCTCAAAAAATAAGACAAAATAACCTTATCCTTCCTATAAGTTTTAATAATACTAACCATCACATCTCTCTATATTGTGACGACATCTTATTATATATAGATAAAGCATCAACCTCTATCCCACATGTACTTGAGGCATTTAAAGAGTTTGGTTCGTATTCTGGATATAAGATAAATTGGTTAAAAATCGGCTTTACTTCCTCTAAATTCACATGCTAACCTTGTATCACTTCCGTCTATAATTCCCAGAGTGGAGCATTTCAAATATTTGGGTGTGGAAATCTATTCATCACAAAATGTAATTGCTTCTAAAAATTTTACAAACATTTTAAACCAGGTAACTCTTGACTTACAACGATGGGATAATCTCCCTACCTCTTTACAAACTCGAATTTCCATAATTAAAACAGAATATTACCACGTATAAATTTTTACTTTGGAATCCTTCCCCTCTCCCCCCGCCCAGGTATTTTGAAAGGCTTCACTCTCTGATTTCAAAATATCTATGGAAAGGAAATCGGCCACGTGTCTCTTTAGCTACTTTGCAGCGGCACAAATCTTCAGGAGGCCTTTCAGTGCCAAATTTCAAATATTACTACTGGTCTTTTGTTTTACGTCCACTTTCTTCATGGTTCTGTCCAACAAATGACTCTGCATGGAAATGCATTGAAGAAAACCTAGTTCATCCTCATAGATTAAAGGACCTGATTTACTCCACCATCCCACTTAAACAAGCAAAGACTCGTTTTGGCCCAATAATTACAAATCTACTATCAGTCTGGCGAAACGTGGAAAAAGAATCTAAAAGTATACAAAAATGGCATAAGAACAGCCCACTTTTTCATAACTATTCATTATTATCTGGGGCAAACCCTTTGCATTTTCACAATGGGAAAGAGAAAGGGATTCATGTACTAGGAGATATGTTTGGTGACTCTGGGCTTCTCTCCTTTAATGATTTACGTGCCATTTTTAACCTGCCAGCATCTTCTTTTTTCTTGTACCTCCAGTTGAGATCCTCCATGAAAGCTTATGGGGTTCCATGGACTGAACCTCTCACCACACACAAATTACACCACATATTAAATAAAAAAATTAAAAAGAGCTTTGTTACACAAATATATAATTTATTATTGATCGCTAATTATAAACCACTGAAAATTGAAAATGTGTGGACCAAGGATTTGGATGCAGTGATGGAGAATGACGACTGGAAAAGAATATGGAACACAATTACTTACGCATCAAAAAATCCAAACCATCAGATACTGCACTTTAACTTTCTACATAGAACTTATTTAACCCCCAAAAAGAGGTACTTGATGAAGCTCACTTCTTCTCCATATTGTGATAAATGTTCAGACGCGATTGGTACTTTTATCCACATGTTTTGGGACTGTAAAGACGTCAATATATTCTGGAAAACGGTACATTCTTATTTAACTAAAATGTTTTAAAAAAAGATTTTTGTTTTTCCCCATTTATCTTTTTAATGAATGATTTTTCAAAATTATTAAATTGGTCCTTTTTTCCACAAAAAAATACTACTGGCAGGGTTGACAGCTGCGAAAAAAACTTCTGGCTCTTCGCTGGCAAACATCCAACAACTTGACTCTGAGTCACTGGATCAACACCTTTCGTTACATTATTAACATGGAACTATCAGTAGCTAAAATGCATGGAGCCAAAACAAAACTATCTCATTATGGAGTAAAACTTTATTAGAACTGGACAATCTTAAATAAGCAAATTTCATTAACTGTGAAATAAGTGGAAGAGATATTATAAAGCAAATATTCTGTTAAATAAAAGGTATCTATGTATGTATGTATGTATATATGTGTATATGTATGTGTATATATATGTTTATATATGGTATATGTAGGTGTATATGTATGTATATATGTATGTGTGTATGTACATGTATGTATGTAGGTGTGTATGTATGTATATGTGTATGTATATATATGTGTATGTATATATATGTGTATGTATATATATGTATATATATAGTTTATATAATAATGTATAGGGGTATAGAAACACAGACATAGTGTGCAAGTATATGTTTTTATGGATAGGTGTGTGCATATGTATGTATGCATATATATATTTGTATTTAGTTTATGTATTTTTTTTTATATAAGCATATGTGCGCATACACCCAAAAAATATTTTGATCTTGTACTGTGGAGCCCAGGGAGGGGGGTGGGATATCACCATGAGCTCGGGACTTTTTTTTTTTTTTTTTTTTTTTTGTTTTTTTTTTTTGTCCTGTTTATTTATTTGTTTGGTTTATTTATTTTTGTTATTATGTAAACAATAAAAATTTGATCACACAAAAAAAAAAGTGTAAAAACAAGCAACAGGAGGTAAATGTAAATGTGGACCTACCTTTAGTGACTTCAATGTTAAATTCCCTGGTGCCATCAAAAACCCACCAGGTGTCAGACAAATATCTTTCCATCCTGCACTGGTATTGTCCCGAGTCAGAGAGCTGCACATTCTTGATTCTCACTGTCACTATGTTGGTCTTTTTATCATGTGAATACTGTATCTGTGTTTCTCAGCTCTGTCTCCTGTCGACTCCACTAAAATGTTTCTTTTTTCATCACAGTCATTTTTACAGAAGAGTGTTTTATTTCCAGCCAAATTAAACCGACATTCTCCTGTGAAGTCTTGTCCCTCAGTAACTGTATAAATCTCTGCAAAGACGACACCAGGAAGTCCTTCACTCAGCACTGTGCAACATAGTAGAGAAGTCACACATTTAGTCAAACACAAATCTATGTATTTACTACATTTAGAATAAAAAAAAATTGAAAAGACAAAGTTTACTCACAGAGAAGATGGATTAGAATTATATTATATCTCATATTTGTGTTCGTATAAACCGAGCTACTTCTTTAAGGAACTTCTTTACTTCTTTTTAAAGTATCTCTCTCTCTCTCTCTCTTGTTCTTCTTTTTTGCATAGTTTTAACCACAGACTGTTTCAGAAGAACTCACACCTTCAGTCCGACTGGTGACTATCCTGTGTATTTTTGTTCCATTATTATTTACTCCACTTATTTAAACATAAAAAGTATTACCATCCAAACATGTTTTAATCCAGATGCCCTGACCTGACCTCTGGCCTTTTTCTACAGCCCTGATAGGAGACATTTAGTGTATTTCTGTACCATGTCGTCAGTGACAGTGTGACAGGAGCAGTATTCATACATTTGATTTCTCCAAATGTCACTGTGAAACATTTCAACCAAAACAAAAATCTCATTTTTATTTATGTTCTAATGTTGTTTCCTCGTCACAAACAGACCTGCAGCTGTGTTTTGTTTCATTCACATGTTTAACACACAAACCCTGCATCTTTAGTTCTTCTCTCAAACTGAAAACACTCTGTTCCACCTTGTGATGATGTCATGACTAATAATAAATCCTCAAACATGTGTGAATGAAAACAAAACAGACAATATTTCTGAGAGGAGGTGAAACATTCTAACATGGCTTAAAGATCTCCAGAGTCAGCGCTGCATAATATAGGACCTTTAAATAAAGTCGACTCAACAGAAAGAGGGAAAAGCCACATAATAGAATCAATGTGCATCAGGTTATTAAAGGTATAAAAGAGGAAGTAACTGTCAGGGAAAATAAGTGTTGTGCTAACGAGTCCTAGAGACGTAAAGAGGCAGAGACTCTGGATGTCTGAGGCAGCACAAGTTTATTTACCATCAGTCCTGGACCCGGGGACTTGAATATTCAACACTGCACGTTAGTATCAGACATTCAAGTCTGAATATAATAATAATGATAATAATACATTTTATTTATAATGCACTCTTCATTCCATAGAATCTCAGAGTGATACAATAAAACAAGAACTTTAAACCAATACTAAACTGCTAAAGGCTAAAAACATCAACAATAAGCTTTTCTAAATAAAAAGGTCTTTAGATTAAAAAAGTCCAGGCTCTGTGCGGCTCTGGGCAGGAGGCAGGTCCAGAGTCGTGGTGCAGCTGAACAGAAGCTCGGTCCCTCATCGTACGGAGCCTCGTGGGGGGACCTGAAGGAGCCACCTGAAGATCTGAGGGTTTGAAGATTGCAGAGTGATCAGGTCTTGCAGATACAGTGGTGCCTGAGCAGTGATGCATTTATGGGTCAACAGAAGGATTTTGTATCAGTCCAGGATGAAACAGGAGCCAGTGCAGTGATTTGAGAAAAGGAGTGATATGTTCAAATTTTCTGACTTTCATGAGGATTCTGGCGGCGCTGTTTTGGATGTGTTGTAGTTTTTAAAGGTCCTTGGCAGGAATCCCAACAAAAAGTCCATTACAATAATCCAACCGTGAGGAGATAAAGCTGTGGACAAGTTTCTCTGCATCTGGGAGGTTTAAACCAGGGCAGAGTTTGGAAATGTTTCGTCAAAGGTGAAATGTCTTACACAGATGTTTTATGTGGTTACCAAAAGTCAACTGTGGATCCAACTAAACCCCCAGGTTAGTGACTGAGGAGAGAGTGATGACCTGACCATCAAAGCTGAACCGTGATATAAGGAGCAGATCTGATGGGGGGACGACAAGGAGTGTCTCGGTTTTACTACTGTTTATCTGAAAGAAGCTGCTGTTCATCCATGAGTCGTGACACACAAGGAGGTTTAAATAGGAGCGAAGAAGGACAGTCTGGAGACAAGCTGGTCCAGATAAAATGACAAATGTCTGACATATCACTTCTGTGAGACGACTTGACAGAGGAAATGGATCGTGTCAAAGAAGGACAAACTCTATCAGTGTGTCTTAAATCTCTGTTTGTGCATGTGGTGGAGCCCCCTGCTGGGAGACTGTAGAGTACTGTAGGTCTGGTTTGGGTCAATGGAGTCCAAGTCCAGGTTCTGGTAAATGCAGTCTCCAGAAGCAACAATCTGAGGAATAAACCAGAAATGATAAACAAAAAATTATGTATTTTTATGAAAAACACCAACTTCACCTGTGTGTATGTGAAAATTTAGAGACACTTCACCTGTACATGTTGTTGTTGAGCATGTGGTGGAGCCCCCTGCTGGACAGACAGAGTACTGTAGGTCTGGTTTGGGTCAATGGAGTCCAAGTCCAGGCTCTGGTAAATGCAGTCTCCAGAAGAAACAATCTGAGGAATAAACCAGAAATGATGAAAGATGTATTTTTATGACATTCAAACACAAGATTCACCTGAACATGTGTCAGTGAGATTTAGATCTCACCTGTTGAACTCCTGTGTTTACGTGAGCTTCTGGAAGAAAAAAGCATCACATTTTATGATTATTGTCGCCCTTAAATTAATATTTAAAAGTAACTGAATATTTGTGACTCACCTTGAGGCCTGTTGACTCTTTTCTTGCAGTAAAACACAACCAGAGGAGCAGAGACGAGGAGCAAAACCCCACCTACAGCCAGAGCCACAAACAGACCTGGAGAGAGGCACAGTCATTTTACAAGAGGAAATCACTTCAAAACTCAACATAAGACCCACATTATGTTAGGATGAAAAAAAAGAATAGTTTGTTGTTCATTTGATGTCACCTGTTGTCTCCAGTGTGGGTGGAGCTGTGGTCTGTTCATGTCCAGGTGAGATCAACAACACAGTCAGTAAAGACATTATAATGATACTGGAATATTCTACAACTTTATTTTATTTAATGTGGTGTAAATTATAAATCCATAAAATATAACCAACAATATGTATAATACATTTAAAAGAAACATAACAATTGAAAGACATGATCCACTAATGTGAACATAAAAGGTCAAATAAAAAACAGGGGGATTATATCTTTGTAGAAAAAAGGAGTGAAAGAAAAGATATGCCAATCTGTGCCTATGTTTTCTATGAGCACTATTCAGTCAGAAATAGAATGTAATGTAGTGAGGATTTAAGCATCAACCCTTTTGACACACACCTCTACATCACATGATAGTGGTTAGAGCATTGGTCTCCCAACCCGAAGGTCGGAGGATCGAGTCCAGCTCGGACCAAGTTCTGTCGTTGTGTCCTTAGGCAAGACACTTCACCCACATTGCCTAGTATGAAAGTGGTGTGTGCGTGAATGATCGGTGGTGGTCGGAGGGGCCGATGGCGCAAACTGGCAGCCTCGCTTCCGTCAGTCTACCCCAGGGCAGCTGTGGCTACAATAGTAGCTTACCATCACCAAGTGTGGAGTGAACGAATAATGACTTCACTGTAGCGCTTTGAGAGGCTTTGATAAAGCGCATTATAAATGTAAGGCATTATTATTACTATTACATCTCTACATCACATGATTCAAACTAAAGCTGCTCATTGTTGTTTCTTTACCTGTTTGTGAAGAGCCATGTTCAACCTCAGGCTGTTGTTCATGTTCAGGTCTGATGGTGGCGCCACAGTCTGGATCTGGACCAGGATTAGGACCAGGACTATGTGTGGGTCTGACAGCAGTTGTTGTTTGGATCACAGGAGGGACACGAGGAGGAGTAGATTTCACTGGTGAACGAGCTGAACAAATGCAGATATCAGAACATCAGCAGTATGTTATATTTATCTTTGCATTTCACTTCTCATCATGTTCAGTGAGTCTCTTTAGCTGACGTCATATTCATGTTCAAACTGAATTAGTGTAGAGTTTGACATCACAGTGACATTTGTATAAAGGCTCTATATGATATGAAGTAACTAACATGGGGCATTCTTATTTTGTTAAATGTAAAAGGGACAAAAATTAAGTTAAAGACACAGTGTGTAACTTTCTGGAGGTGGCATGTCACCTGCATGATTCTTTGGAAATAAGAAATTAAAACCATATTGTATAAATGTTATGTCATAGTGAAAGAAATAATTTCCATGTAAAACAAGCAACAGGAGGTAAATGTAAATGTGGACCTACCTTCAGTGACTTCAATGTTAAATTCACTGGTGCCATCAAAAACCCACCAGCTCTCAGACAAATATCTTTCCATCCTGCACTGGTATTGTCCCGAGTCAGAGAGCTGCACATTCTTGATTCTCACTGTCACTATGTTGGTCTTTTTATCATATTGAATACTGTATCTGTGTTTCTCAGCTCTGTCTCCTGTCGTCTCCACCAAAATGTTTCTTTTTTCATCACAGTCACTTTTACAGAAGAGTTTTTCACTTCCAGCCAATTTAAACCGACATTTTCCTGTGAAGTCTTGTCCCTCAGTAACTGTATAAATCTCTGCAAAGACGACACCAGGAAGTCCTTCACTCAGCACTGTGCAACATAGTAGAGAAGTCACACATTTAGTCAAACACAAATCTATGTATTTACTACATTTAGAATAAAAATAACTGAAAAGACAAAGTTTACTCACAGAGAAGCTGCATTAGAATCATATTATTTCTCATATTTGTGTTCGTATAAGCCGAGCTACTTCTTTACGGAACTTCTCTTTAGTTTTTTTCATAAATGGTTTTAACCACAGACTGTTTCAGAAGAACTCACACCTTCATTCTGACTGGTGACTATTACATCCTGTGTATTTTTGTCTCATTATTATTTACTCCACTTATTTAAACATAAAAAGTATTACCATCCAAACATGTTTTAAGCCAGATGCCCTGACCTGACCTCTGGCCTTTTTCTCCAGACCTGATAGGAGACATTTAGTGTATTTCTGTACCATGTCGTCAGTGACAGTGTGACAGGAGCAGTATTCATACATTTGATTTCTCCAAATGTCACTGTGAAACATTTCAACCAAAACAAAAATCTCATTTTTATTTATGTTCTAATGTTGTTTCCTCGTCACAAACAGACCTGGAGCTGTGTTTTGTTTCATTCACATGTTTAACACACAAGCCCTGCATCTTTAGTTCTTCTCTCTGTTACGAACCGTTCTCTGTGGAGAAAAGGAAGTAACTAAATTTAGTACCGTTGATGTTATTTTTTTAATGTTAGGGCAAGTGCGGAAATTTAAACAAAGAAAAATTCAGTCAATTACGAACAACAACAAAAAAAGAATAAACAGAAGGAGGCTCTTAGAGTGCAAATCTGAATAGATTAACTTAACACAAAAGATCAAATTCAAATTCTTCCAAATCAAGGGGATCAAGGGATCACAAGTTCCAACATCCAAAAGTTCCCAAAATCCAACAGTTTCACAGGTCAAAGGGTCCAAGTTCCAAAAAGTTCATAAATCCAAAAGGTTCAAAGTTTCCAAATTCCAAAAATTGCTATATCCAAAAGTCTTGTCAACTGGCATGTCATGAGCATACAGAATCAGCCCCTGAGTGGCAGGAGGCGAGTCCCTTTAAAGGGGGTGTGCCACAGGTGGAGGGTGCTGGTTGGCCAGCGTGTTAATGTGTCCTCCAATCCGTATCGAGCTGTGCTGTTAATCAGGTGACAGCTGTAGGACACATCAGGAGAGGCCAAGAGAGAGAAAGAGAGAAACACACACAGTAGGAGGAGCTGGAGGCATGGGGCCGTAACACTCCCCCCCATAAAGTTCAACCTCGGGAATTTCGTTAATTTTACATACATGTTAAGGGAAATCAGTGTTAACATCAACAGACAAGCAAAAAGTAATGAAAATAGCTTTGTGCTTTTCCTCCTGACTTGACCCAGAGGCTCCTGATGGCGCGGTAGCAAGAAAGGGGTCGGACAAGTTTATTTCAGGGGTTTTGCACGCACAGACTGGGTACAACTCTGATGCGCCCGTAAGTGTCTCGCTACGTGGCGGGGAATCTACCATCTCGAGAGAAGGAGTTATTTTACCCTCAGCAATGTCATTTCCCAGCAGCATTCCTACCCCACCTATGGGCAATGAGGGACAGGCGGCCACCGGGAAAATCCCGGTAACGAGTTTAGATTTTAAGTGAACAAAATGAACAGGCTTAGGACTAAATCCCATTTCTATTCCTCGTAACATAGTTTGGTACCCACAAGATGACACAGAAGAGAATGGAAGAACACTGGATAAAATAACGGTTTGTGAGCCACCGGTGTCTCTGAGGATGCGGATTGGGCGCTGATCAGATGCCTCGCCAGGCAAAGAAACTAAACCCTGAAAAATGAACGGCTCAAAACACGAGTCAGTCTTTTGGGTGGCGTTGGGGACTGAGCCAAGTGCTTCCGATTGAATTAACCCAACGCCTTTTGTTTGGGGTGCGGACGAGTCCGCTTTTCTTTTTAGGGCAGGGCAGTTTGCGATGAGATGTCCAGGTGTGTGGCAATAGTAACATTCTCTTTCATCAGTTTGAGAATTTTCAGTGTTAACAGGGGAATTCGGCCTATTGATAGCGGGGTTTGACACACGCGGTTTCTCAACGGGATTGGTTGTAAAAGTGGACTTGTGAGTTAACATGTACTCATCTGACAACACAGCAGCATCAGATAGAGTTTTTACTTTTTGTTCATTCAAATAAACTACCACTCGGTCAGGGAGATTTCTCTTAAACTCTTCTAACAGAATTAGCTCTCGGATGGTTTCAAAATCCTGGGCTTTTGCAGATGAGCACCACTTATCGAATAAGGTCCTTTTCTCCCGAGCGAACTCTACAAATGTACGGCTTGGGGCTTTTCGGGGTGGTTTCTAAATTTTGACGGTATGCTTCTGGTACCAGCTCTTAGGCACGTAGAATGGCACTTTTAACAGTATCATAATTTAAACTTTCAGAGAGAGGAAGTGCAGCAATAATTTCTTGGGCTTTGCCGTACATTTTGCTTTGCAAGAGGAGGGGCCAAACATCGCAAGGCCAATTTAACGGCGTTGCAATTCGTTCAAATGCTGCGAAATAAGAATCAACTTCACTCTCTCTGAATATTGGGACAAGAGGAATATATGTACTTACGTCAAGCGCTGCGCCGGTCTGAGCAGTCGAGGAGAGGGCAGGTGCAGCGGGTCCAGGGCTGGTGAGACTGAGCGGGAGGCGGCCTTCAGCCTCTAGCTCAAGGCGTCTCATTCTCACGGCTGTGTCAGCCTCAATCTCGAGTTGTCGTATCCTCAACTCCAGTTCAGCTCTCCGACGCCTTTCTTTGTCCTCGGCCTCCATCTGGATGCGCGCCAGGCGCACCTTACGCCGAGCGGCATCCTTGGAGCCGGGGGAGGAGGGAGACGAGAAAGGATCGAACCGGGGAAGGGTAAATGGTTGGTCAGACCGCTTACCACCCCCAGCAATCGAACCCTCCGCTCTAGGAGGAGTACGCGGAGGTCTCTCCTCATGCGCCTGGGCAGTCGTGAGCACCGGGGTTTGAGAAAATACCTTAGGAAGCCCACCAGCCTCTGAAGAACACAGTACGCCCCTCCCCACCAACCCATCCCTCACGAGCAGCTTGAGCTCATCCTTCCTCACAACTCTGGGGTAGGGAATTTTAAAATGGTCGGCGATTACCATTAAATCATTCTTTTTACAAGCAAGAATTTGATCATAAGAGGGTTGCTCCAAAAATTCCTGAAGAGTAAACGATGCCATTTTTTTTTTCCCCCAATTAAAATTAAAACCCTGCACTTACCTACAAGTTAAATTGCTACAAAATTATTACGGGGATGAGTTTTTAAAGATCCCGGACGAGCCCCCAATTTGTTACGAACCGTTCTCTGTGGAGAAAAGGAAGTAACTAAATTTAGTAGCGTTGATGTTATTTTTTTAATGTTAGGGCAAGTGCGGAAATTTAAACAAAGAAAAATTCAGTCAACTACAAACAACAACAAAAAAAGAATAAACAGAAGGAGGCTCTTAGAGTGCAAATCTGAAAAGATTAACTTAACACAAAAGATCAAACTCAAATTTGTCCAAATCAACAGGGATCACAAGTTCCAACATCCAAAAGTTCCCCTGGAAGAAAAAGTATCACATTTTATGATTATTGTCGCTCTTAGTTTAATATTTAAAGATAACTGAATATTTGTGACTCACCTTGAGGCCTGTTGACTCTTTTCTTGCAGTAAAACACAACCAGAGGAGCAGAGACGAGGAGCAAAACCCCACCTACAGCCAGAGCCACAAACAGACCTGGAGAGAGGTACAGTCATTTTACAAGAGGAAATCACCTCAAAACTCAACATAAGACCCACATTATGTTAGGATGAAAAAAAGAATAGTTTGTTGTTCATTTGATGTCACCTGTTGTCTCCAGTGTGGGTGGAGCTGTGGTCTGTTCATGTCCAGGTGAGATCAACAACACAGTCAGTAAAGACGTTATAATGATACTGGAATATTCTACAACTTCATTTTTATTTAATGTGGTGTAAATTATAAATCCATAAAATATAACCGACTATATATGTAATACATTTAAAAGAAACATAACAATTGAAAAATATGATCCACTAATGTGAAAATAAAAGGTAAAATAAAAACAGGGGGTTATATCTTTGTAGAAAAAGGAGAGAAAGAAAAGTTATGCCAATCTGTGCCTATGTTTTCTATGAGCACTATTCAGTCAGAAATAGAATGTAATGTAGTGGGATTTAAGCATCAACCTTTTGACACACATCTCTACATCACATGTGTAACCCGCATTTCCTAAAGCCTTATTGTGAATGCCACTTCCTGTTGCTGCGGTCTCTTTACCTTTAAGTTGCGGGGTCACAGCAGGTCACTTACCTGAGAGAGCGCTGGCAGCTGCAGCTCCAGCTGAGAGCCTGGAGAAACTTTCTGCCGACAGACGAGAGCACGCACTTTTGAATTCTTTGTTTACTGTTTTGCTGTATGACAACCTTGTTTATTTAGTGTCTTCGTGTAAGTAACTTAATATTCGGCAGGTTGTCTGGTTTGCGGGAAGTTGGGGCTCCATCTGCGGGGGCACCGGCTGATGACCTGTATAGGTCTGGTAAGACGGCGCTTTCATATTTGTTACCCGGCTCCTGTGACCGGTTTCTTGTTATGTCTTCTGCGTCGGGGGGTGATTGGGAGAAATTGAGGGTTAATCGAAAGAGGGACAGGTGTGATTCCTTATTGGAGAAGGAAGAGAATAGAGGTAGCCAGATGGCTAAATCGGTGTCGGAATTTAAAGTTGTGTACAAATTAAAGAACAAGTGGGTGAGGGTTTTAGGGGCATGAACCCAATTAAAATAGCTGAGGCTTTAAAGTGTGTGAGTGAAAATGTAAAAGCTCAGGTTGTCCCGAGTGGGGCTCTTTTGGTATTTTGCACAGGAGGAGGTGAGTTGGTAAAGGCTAAAAAAATCAATAAAATTTGCGGAAAAAAAGTTGAGGTCACGGTTGTAGAACAGCAGGGGGAGGTGGTGAAGGGGGTCATTTATGGAGTGTGTGCGGACATGTCTGAGAGGGAGATAAAGGAGAGTGTAAATGGCGGAGAAGTGGTTGAGTTAGGCGTTTCAAATGCGTGAGGGTGGTAACGTTAACGCACCAGTCCTGCTTACATTTAAAGGCAGTTGCCTTCCGTCAAGAGTGTTTATTGGCTGTCTATCATTCCAGGTTAGGATCTATGTTAGGCCCCCTTTAAGATGTTTCAAGTGTCAGAGATTTGGGCACATGGCAGCAGCGTGCAGAGGGAATAGGAGATGTGCCAAGTGTGGGGGAGAACACAATTTCTCTGAGTGTCTTGTGGCTATCCTGAAGTGCTGTAACTGTGGGGGACCCCATATGGCATCTTCTAGAGAGTGCAGCATTTTCACAAAAGCTAAGAGGGTCCAGGCAGTTAAAGAGCAGCATAAAATTACCTATGCTGAAGCAGTAAAGAGAGTGGAGGGAGCTAAAAGCTCAGCAACCTCAGTCGCCACGGCAGAGAGCTCACCTGTGCGGCCTCAGAAGGCTTTAGATTACGTTGAGCAGTTATTTTTGTAAATATGTATAATTTCTTTTTGCACGTTTTCCACGCTGCTTGGAATAAATGGAATTAAATGGGACTATTTCTGAGTCTGCCTCCTATTTTGATGACTCGGGCCAGCTTCCCCACATGGAGTTAATATGATTAACTGAGATTCAGGAGCAGGACCACTCCTCAGCCGCCTCTTGCTCCTCTCCAGCCAACCACAGCTCACCTCAACCACAACGCTAATTACCCAGAAGCCCCATTTCTCTGCTCACTCGACCCCTCCCTCCCCGTGTCTAGTTTTCATCTTTCAGCCTGAAGACCTCACCATCTTCGGGGGAGGGATCAGGTGGACTAACGCCTGACACTGACCCAGCCACCACATCTATCCATATCATCAATACATATCATCAATACATATCTTTATCATATACCACTGTTGTGGTGTGGTTCTTGCTAGTGAATGTCTCTTTGGAGATGTTATTGCTTTTCGTCAAATGTTTCACAATATGGCATTTAACACATCTTATCTTTCATTGAACACAGTGCAAAGCAGTGCTGTTTGAAAAGTGTTTATTGTGTTATTTAAAAACTTGAGACAAGGCCCATGTCATCAGAGCAGACTTTACTTTGTCTTGTCTTTGGCCCCACTGTTGGCACTCCAGATGGTGTTTCCGTCGTTGTCCAGGAGCAGAGGGCCCTCGTTGGTGATGGTCAGTCTCATCCTGGAGGAGAAGGGCTCCACAGTAGAGCCACTTTGCCAAACCACTTTCTTGTCCGAGTCAAACATGATCAGGTTCCCATCAGACTGGAGAACCAGGCGCACTGCAGAGGAGCCCTCTGTGTCTGTGGCCCACACTGCCCCATAACCACGCCTGTACACCACCAGGTTGCCGTCGTCCTGAGGAGAAGGAGCAGAGAAGACAGGGTCAAGACTCTGGTTCTGACAGTAGTACTGACTAGTACGTTTATCCGACCTGGCCCCGGATAAGCGGAAGAAAATGGATGGATGTAGTACTGATCTATAGTACTGTCTGTAGTACTGACCTGCAGTATGGCGTGGTACTCATTGTTGAGACTCTTGATGCACTCTCCAGTGCGCAGCTCCTGGTTGGTGCTGATGAAGTTGCAGCTCATGATTCTACACAAACACAGGTCAGAGTGACTCTACATTCTGTGAAGCTTTTCCATCTTTATCAAACTCATGTCTCTGGTCTCACCTGGAGGCTGGTGCTGTCCTGTGGCACTGAGATGCTGGTTTGACGCTGGTTGGAAACTGGCGCAGAAACTGAGGACTGAGACCCAAAGCTGAGCCTTAAATCTGAGCTCAGAGCGGGGGCGGGTCTGACATATTTCACTGGAAAAAGGTGTGTTCACAAAGTCAATCTTGTACTTTGGGCATGACTTACATATTCTGTAGAAACCAGTGTTATAATTCAAAAATGACACAATCAGGTGACATCTGCAAGACAAGTTCTCAGCTCTGTGGAGAAACTAGTCAACAGTAAGAATACATAATACATGATACAAAGGGAAGTGTCATTGTAAAATGCATGATACACCACATTACAGGAAAAACAATAATATCTCCATGGAGACAAGAAAAGTGACATAGTGAACCTTTAACTGTCAGAGAGCTCGCTCCTGTTTACACCTGTCTGATTTCGGTTGCATGCTCCTCACTTCCAAACAGATTGTACAAATGTATATGTACACTCCCATATAGTTACTTTAGTACTTCTATGGAAATGAGACGGACGAACCGACACTTTTCTGTAGAATCTTTATCTTTGTCTTCATCTATATGAACCAATATTGTACTTTGTGAGCAACTGTATAGCTCAAGTCACGTCAAGTCCAGGAATCCACTGCACACTGACGGATTACAGCATTTTACAGATTCTTGACAAAATGGTTTGTGCATACACCCATTTTTTTTGTTGTAACTTTGCTTTATTTAATAGTTTCATATATAATTTTGCACTCTTGAAAAATGATTAGAGGAGATAGATCCCTTTTACATCATTTATTGAGGTGCAGTGTAATCACATAACATGAAGAAGAGCCCTAGTGAAACACAATAAAACGTTGTAGTGAAAATACAATATAGATTATTTAGGATTAAAGCTGACGGAGTATATAAAAACAGAAACACTTACAGCAAATAACAGATCAACGTCCCCACACACAGCAGCACAGACGCAAGCCTGGTGGCTGCTTCTCTACAATCAGTGTGATCTACTGGGCCCGTTTAAATTTGCCGCGCTCTAGCGTGGAACTAGTGTGCTTCCGGGTCATCACATGCATATTTTACACAATAAAACCAAGTAATTATTGCTTATTGTCATTATCATCATTGATGTATAAATATTATTATTTACAGTGAACACCACAATCAATAAAAGTGCTAGTGCTATACAATGTTAAAAATGACATGCTTGCAACAATAACACACTATTACACACACAGAACAATACAGTTGTCATCAATAGGCCTGTATATTGTTGTGTTTCACTGTGATGTCGTCAATGTCCTTCCAGTTGCTAAGTGCAGAGAGATACTACATGTACTTTATACATAATTAAATATACTTTTGCATTTTCTGGGAGGTTTATTCAGTTAAAAATCATATTGCTATTGCTATTTAGCAGAATTTATTGTTAAATAAGAAATAATAAACAACTTTTGAAAGAAAAGTTGCACAAACAAGTTGTGAATTGTAGATGAATAAAGGCCATTCATTTTCATCCATGGATAATTATGTTATAATTTCGACATTTGCAATATTCATTCAGGGAGGTCGAAACAGGGTTTGATCTGCAAAGTGTCTAGAAAATAACAGATTAAAGATTACTTCAAATGAAATATTGTCAAGTCCATGTGTACTGGAGTGTGAAACTGTCTGTGGTCAAAACCCTTCATGTTAAAAAGAAAGAAAGATGAAGAGAAGAGAAGAATCAGAAGAATCAGAAGAAGTTTTATTGTCATTGTCCGTGAGCAGAGCTCACAGACTAGGAACTTACTTCGGTGATAAAGTGCGACATACAACAACACACACACAAAAAAAACACACTAAATAAATACAAATAAGGGCATGCAGGAGGTAGAAATATATACAATAGTAGAAATATATACAATAGTGGCATCAAAACAACAACAACAGTGCAACATGGGTTATTAAGGTGACCAGTGTTATGAAGTGTCCAGTTTAGTGCAGGTTTATGAAGTGTTCATGAGGGAAACAGCAGAGGGGAAGAAACTGTTCTTATGATGAGAGGTTCTGGTCCTGATGGACCGTAGCCTCTTGCCAGAGGGAAGTTGCTGAAATAGTCCATGTCCAGGGTGAGAAGTGTCAGCTGCTATACGACCTGCTCGCCCCCGAGTCCTGGAGGCGTACAGGTCCTGGAGAGATGGAAGGCTGCAGCCAGAAGAGAAGAGAAGAGAAGAGAAGAGAGGAGAGGGCAGTAATGAAACATGTGCTGTTGAGAAGACAAGGCAAACTTCTGAACATGAGACGCTCCACCACTTTAAGCCTTCTTCTTTGTGAGTAAACTTTATAAATACAATAATGAAAGTGCTTTTGAATGTGACTGATACAATGTGCATTTGTTGAACAGTGCTGAGTGAAGGACTTCTGCTGTCGTCTTTGGAGAAACTCTAACAGTCACTCTTCCTCATATTACATATGAGAAAGAGACCAACATTATGTTTGTGAGAATTAAAAAGGTGCAGATGTCTGATTCTGGACAATACTAGTGCAAGTTGGAAAAGTTTTTGTCTAATATCTGGAGGGTTAAAGACGTCAGCGATGAATTTATGATCAAAGTCATTAAAGGTAAGCTCACATTAAAAACATACACATGTTGATGTGTTTAGAATTTTTTCTCACTGTGTCAAACATCTGGCGAGGAGCCTGATACCAGACCATCGTATTAAAAATATATTGCCCCACAGTGTTTTGTTATTGGACTGTGCTGGTCACAGTTTGTCCATCACAAACACCATGTTCGAACACAAGGATGTCCATCAGTGCACGTGGCACCAGGACACCCTAGGTCGGAGGTCGATAATCGCCTTTGTCGTCGTGTCATCTGACCTTCAGCCGCGTGTCTTGGACACTCGGGTGAAGAGAGGGGCAGAGCTGTCAACTGATCACCACCTGGTTGTGAGTTGGATCCGCTGGCAGAGGAGGAAGCCGGACAGACCTGGCAGACCCAAGCGTATCGTGAGGGTCTGTTGGGAACGTCTGTTGGAACGCTCTGTCAGCATGGTCTTCAACTTGCGCCTCCGGTAGAGCTTCTCCCGTATCCCCGGGGGAGGTTGGAGACATGGATTCTGAATGGGTCATGTTCTTCATCACCATTTTTGACACGGCTGCACGTAGCAATAACAATAAATATGACGTCAGCTAAAGAGACTCACTGAACATTGTGAGAAGTGAAATGCAACGATAAATATAACATACTGCTGATGTTCTGATATCTGCATTTGTTCAGCTCATTCACCAGTGAAATCTACTCCTCCTCGTGTCCCTCCTGTGATCCAAACAACAACTGCTGTCAGACCCACACATAGTCCTGGTCCTAATCCTGGTCCAAGTCCTAGTCCAGATCCAAGAGAGTTTCTCTACACTGTACTCTATCTGTGTACAGTAAAGCCAAACTACACATCATCTTGTTCAGCTGCTCGTTGGCTGTTAAAGTAAAGCATCAGTAATGTGTAATGTGTAGTAATTGGCTGATACTACAACGACGAGAGCGAGCGTAAACATTCTCCCTTCTAGGGTTTCAGTGATCTGCAGAACTTATGATGTCTGTCAGATTAGGTGTCAATCACAAGGTAACACTTGGGTTCATCATTGGGCAGCACAGTTATCTTTGTCTGAACTATATTCTGCCTGATATCAACAATAAACAAAGTCTGATCTGTAACTCTCCACAGGAACGTGCCAGAGCGCGCCTCACCCATGCACACAGATGAGACACTAATGTGTGCACATCTTATATGTTAACTTATAATAATGCAAACTGCAGAATAAAACAACATTTTTCAAACAATACACAAATGAAGTCTAATTCATACAGCTGAACACAAATGTGCCAGAGCACATGGTTTGAATGCACACTATGTGCACAGAAGCAATGCTAAGGATTACACACAACCTACAATTACCTACAATTATGTCAATAGCAGAATAAACCACATTTACTGATCGAGAACTGCATCCAACCCATCAAAAAATAAGGTCCTCTACTCCTGAGTCCACAGCCATCTTCAGTCTTTGCCAGGAACCGCTCAGAGATGCAACTGCAACATGTTCATTTACAAAGGGATTATGGATCTGCTCCCTCCATAACTATGTACATATATTCAGCATGAAACAGATGGACATTATGCTCTGCAATCACAAACTGCTTCTTTCTGTCCCAAGAGTCCACACAGAGACTGGTAAAGCATTTCAATATTCTGAACTTTCAACATGGAATAATTTACAAAAGGTCTTGAAACTACAAGAACTGACTTCAATAGTTCAGTTCAAGTCTATGTTGGAAGGTTTGGAAATGAAGTCTATGATTTGTAACTGCTTTTAATAATCTATTTTGTGATGTAACTATCCTGCTGTCTTGGCCAGGACTCCCTTGAAAAAGAGATTAGTAATTAGTAGACGTTCCTGGTTAAATAAAGGTTAAATAATTTTTTAAAAATTAAAAATTAAAAAACACTCAGACTGTTGTTCATGTTCAGGTCTGATGGTGGCACCACAGTCTGGATCTGGACTAGGACTTGGACCAGGATTAGGTCCAGGACTATGTGTGGGTCTGACAGCATGTTGTTTTTGATCACAGGAGGGACACGAGGAGGAGTAGATTTCACTGGTGAACGAGCTGAACAAATGCAGATATCAGAACATCAGCAGTATGTTATATTTATCTTTGCATTTCACTTCTCATCATGTTCAGTGAGTCTCTTTAGCTGACGTCATATTCATGTTCAAACAGAATTAGTGTAGAGTTTGACATTACAATGATAATTGTGTAAAGGCACTATATGATGTAAGAGTCAGGTTTCTGAAGATGCACGCCCACAAAGGCCGCAAAATGTATTTATGTAAATGTGAACCTACCTTTAGTGACTTCAATCTTCAATTTATCGTTGCCGTCAATATTCCACCATCAATAAGACCAAAACCTTTCCATCCTGCACTGGTATTGTCCCGAGTCAGAGAGATGCACTTTCTTGATTCTCACTGTCACTATGTTGGTCTTTTTTATCATATTGAATACTGTATCTGTGTTTCTCAGCTCTGGCTCCTGTCGTCTCCTCCAAGATTTTTTTTTTTTCCATCCATCCATTTTCTTCTGCTTTACACGAGGCCGGGTCGCGGAGGCAGCAGTTTCAGTAGGGAGATCCAGACTTCCCTCTGCACACACACTTCCTCCAGCTCTTCCGGGAGGATCCCGAGGTGTTCCCAGGCCAGAGAGAGACATAGTCCCTCCAGCGTGTCCTGGGTCTTCCCCGGGATCTCCACCCGGGGGGACATGCCAGGAACACCTCCCTAGGGAGTTGTCCAGGCGGCATCCGGAATAGATGCCTGAGCCACCTCAGCTGGCTCCTTTCGACGTGGAGGAGCAGCGGCTCTACTCCGCGCTCCTCCCTTGTGACTGAGCTCCTCACCCTATCTCTAAGGGAGCGCCCAGCCACTCTTCGGCGGGAACTCATTTTGACCACTTGTATCCGCAATCTTGTCCTTTTGGACATTACCCAAAGCTCCTGACCATAGGTGAGGGAAGGACCGTAGATTGACCGGTAAATCGAGCGATTTGCCTTTCGACTCAGCTCCTTCTTTATCACAACTGTCCGATACAGTGACCATACCACTGCCTGTCAATCTCACGCCCCATCCTTCCCTCACTCATGAACAAGACCCCAAGATACTTGAACTCCTCCACTTGAGACAAGGACTCTCCCTCCACCTGGAGAGGGCAAGCCACCTTTTTTCGGTTGAGAACCATGGCCTCGGATTTGGAGGTGCTGATCTTCATCCCAGCCGCTTCACACTCGGCTGCAAACCGCCCCAGTGCCTGTTGCAGGTCCTGGTTCGATGAAGCCATCAGGACAACATCATCTGCAAACAGCAGGGATGAGATCCTGTGGTACTCAAACCAGACCCCCTCCAGCCCCTGGCTGCGCCTAGAAATTTTGTTCATAAATACAATGAACAGAACTGGTGACAAAGGGCAAAGCCCTTAGCATAGGGCCCAGGACCATGAGAATGCCTTTTCCAGGTCCACAAAACACATGTGGACTGGTTGGACAAACTCCCATGAGCACTCGAGCACCTATGGAGAGTATAGAGCTGGTCCAATCTTCCGCGAAGGGGACGAAAACAACACTGCTCCTCCTGAATCCGAGGTTCGACACTCGGTCGGATTCTCCTCTCTAGTACCCTGGAACAAACCTGTCCAGGAAGGCTGAGGAGTGTGATTCCGCTGTAGTTGGAATACACTCTCTGGTCCCCCTTCTTATACAGAGGGACCACCACCCCGGTCTGGCCATTCCACAGATCCCCGACCGCCACACGATGTTGCAGAGGCGTGTCAGTCAAGAAGACAGCCCCACAACATCCAGAGATTTAAGATACTCAGGACAAATCTCACCCACCCCCCGGAGCTTTGCCACCGAGGAGCTTGCCAACCACCTCAGTGACTTCAGCCAGGGTGATGGATGAGTCCGCCTCTGAGTCCTCAAAGTCTGCTTCCTCCTCAGAAAACGTGCCAGTGGGATTGAGAAGATCCTCAAAAATATTCCTTCCATCGCCCAACAATGTCCCCAGTTGAGGTCAGCAGCTCTCGACCCGCACTGTAAACAGTATTGGTGAAGCACTGCTTCCACCTCCTTTGAGGACGACCGATAGTTCTCCTCCATGGCCTCCCCGAAACTCCTCCCAACCCCGAGTTTTTGCCTCTGCGACCACACAAGTTTGCGGCACGCTTGGCCTGACGGTACCTGTCGGCTGTTTCACGAGTCCCACAAGCCGGCAAGGCCTGATAAGACTCCTGCTTCAGCCTGACGGCATCCCTTACTTCCAGCATCCAGCACCGGGTTCGGGATTGCCAACGTGACAGGCACCACAGATCTTGCCACCACAGCTACGTGCAGCCGCGCGTCAACAAAGGTGATGAAGAACATAGTCCATTCGGACTCCGGGTCTCCAGCTCCCCCGGGATATGGGAGAAGCTCTACTCCCCCCCCCCCACCCGTCCTCAACCGCTGCCCACTCCTCTGTGCACTCGACCCCTATGCACTCGACACACCACCAGGCCAAGTTACAGGTTAAATCTGTAGAGACTGGAGAGGTGATCTTGTTCACTATAAGATTGATGCAAGATAATTTTAATACCATGGTGTGGTATCAGGAATGTGTATGTTTTTAATGTGCGCTTACCTATAGTGACTTGGATCATAAATTCATCGCTGACGTCTTTAACCCTCCAGATATTAGACAAAAACTTTTCCAACTTGCACTAGTATTGTCCAGAATCAAACATCTGCACCTTTTTAATTCTCACAAACATAATGTTGGTCTCTTTCTCATATGTAATATGAGTGAGTGACTGTTAGAGTTTCTCCAAAGACGACAGCAGGAAGTCCTTCACTCAGCACTGTTCAACAAATGCACATTGTATCAGTCACATTCAAAAGCACTTTCATTATTGTATTTATAAAGTTTACTCACAAAGAAGAAGGCTTAAAGTGGTGGAGCTTCTCATGTTCAGAAGTTTGCCTTGTCTTCTCAACAGCACATGTTTCATTACTGCCCTCTCCTCTCCTCTCCTCTCTTCTCTTCTCTTCTCTTCTCTTCTCTTCCTCTTTCTTTCTTTTTAACATGAAGGGTTTTGACCACAGACAGTTTCACACTCCAGTACACATGGACTTGACAATATTTCATTTGAAGTAATCTTTAATCTTTTATTTTCTAGACACTTTGCAGCTCAAACCCTGTTTCGACCTCCCTGAATGAATATTGCAAATGTCCAAATTATAACATAATTATCCATGGATGAAAATGAATGGCCTTTATTCATCTACAATTCACAACTTGTTGCTGCAACTTTTCCTTAAAAAGTAGTTTATTATTTCATGTGTAACAAAACATTCTGCTAAATAGCAATAGCCAGATGATTTGTAACTGAATAAACCTCCCAGAAAAGGCAAAAGTATATTTAATTATGTATAAAGTACATGAAGTATCTCTCTGCACTTAGCAACAGGAAGGACATTGGACGACATCACAGTGAAACACAACAATATACAGGCCTATTGATGACAACTGTATTGTTCTGTGTGTGTAATAGTGTGTTATATATGAAGCTATTAAATAAAGCAAAGTTACAACAGAAACAATGGGTGTATGCACAAACCATTTTGTCAAGAATCTGTAAAATGTCGTAATCCATCAGTGTGCAGTAGATTCCTGGACTTGACGTGACTTGAGCTATACAGTTGCTCACAAAGTACAATATTGGTTCATATAGATGAAGACAAAGATAAAGATTCTACAGAAATGTGTCGGTTCGTCTGTCTCATTTCCATAGAAGTACTAAAGTAACTATATGGGAGTGTACATATACATTTGTACAATCTGTTTGGAAGTGAGGAGCATGCAACCAAAATCAGACAGGTGTAAACAGGAGCGAGCTCTCTGACAGTTAAACATACCTTTTTCCAGTGAAATATGTCAGACCCGCCCCCGCTCTGAGCTCAGATTTAAGGCTCAGCTTTGGGTCTCAGTCCTCAGTTTCTGCGCCAGTTTCCAACCAGCGTCAAACCAGCATCTCAGTGCCACAGGACAGCACCAGCCTCCAGGTGAGACCAGAGACATGAGTTTGATAAAGATGGAAAAGCTTCACAGAATGTAGAGTCACTCTGACCTGTGTTTGTGTAGAATCATGAGCTGCAACTTCATCAGCACCAACCAGGAGCTGCGCACTGGAGACTATATCAAGAGTCTCAACAATGAGTACTACGCCATATTGCAGGTCAGTACTACAGTCAGTACTACAGACAGTATAATAATCAGTATTGCAGGTGAGTGCTAAAGGTCAGTACTACTGGCAGTACTACAAACAGAACCAGAGTCTTGACCTTGGCTTCCCTGGCCCCTCTCCTCAGGGTGACGGCAACCTGGTGGTGCACAAGCGTGATCAACCGTGGCAAGTGTGGGCCACAGACACAGCAGGCTCCTCTGCAGTGCGCCTGGTGCTCCAGTCTGATGGGAACATGATCATGTTTGACTCGGACAAGAAAGTGGTTTGGCAAAGCAACACTACTGTGGAGCCCTTCTCCTCCAGGATGAGACTGACCATCACCAACGAGGGCGTTCTGCTCCTGGACAATGACGGACACACCCTCTGGAAGTCCGGCTACTGAGCCAAAGACAAGACAAAGTAAAGTCTGCTCTGATGACATGGGCCTTGTCTCAAGTTTTTAAATAACACAATAAACACTTTTCAAACAGCACTGCTTTGCACTGTGTTCAATGAAAGATAAGATGTGTTAAATGCCATATTGTGAAACATTTGACGAAAAGCAATAACATCTCCAAGGAGACAATCACTAGCAAGAACCACGTCACAACAGTGGTATATGATAAAGATATGTATTGATGATATGTATTGATGATATGGATAGATGTGGTGGCTGGGTCAGTGTCAGGCGTTAGTCCACCTGATCCCTCCCCCGAAGATGGTGAGGTCTTCAGGCTGAAAGATGAAAACTAGACACGGGGAGGGAGGGGTCAAGAGAGCAGAGAAATGGGGCTTCTGGGTAATTAGCGTTGTGGTTGAGGTGTGCTGTGGTTGGCTGGAGAGGAGCAGGAGGCGGCTGAGGAGTGGTCCTGCTCCTGAATCTCAGTTAATCATATTAACTCCATATAATACAATGTTGTTGTTGTTCAGTGTAGCAAAAGTACAGACTTACATCACAGGGACCATGGATAAATGTCATTGATCATTTTCAGAGTCGATCCTTCACAACATATTGTGATGGTGCTGGAGTCATGCCAGATCTGAGCCAGGATCTCAGGAGTACCTAGCTAGAGCCATCACCAGATTTGAGTCACCCAGACACAGAAGGAGAACATGCAAATTCCACACAGATAGAGAATATACCTCTGTGTTATGAGGCAAGAGGGAAACTGCTATGACACTGTGCCATCGGAACAGATAATGTAACGTGTCTGTTTAACATTTATACCATTTACTTTTCAGTAAAACCAAATGTGATACTGCGGAGCCCATGAAGTCCTCCTTTTTATATATATATCTGCTACACACAAGATCTTGT
This sequence comes from Periophthalmus modestus, assembly GCA_019594935.1. Classification (NCBI taxonomy): domain Eukaryota; kingdom Metazoa; phylum Chordata; class Actinopteri; order Gobiiformes; family Gobiidae; genus Periophthalmus; species Periophthalmus modestus. Next base: position 70,599 of record JAIEZT010000167.1, on the reverse strand, counting down.
TTTACATGCTTCTGGTTTGACATCATGGGACTTGTTAAACATGACAAAGTGCAGGACAAATTGATCTCTGACCATCGAATGATACAGAAAAAACACTTTATTTTAGAGAACTGGTAAAATTGACATTGACATGAAACAAATAAGGTAAACTTCTTGTGTTTTTAAATAAAGTTGATGTCACAGCTGTATTCATCAGTCTCTCTGTTCAGTGGGACATAGGATTTGGGTAATAATTTAATTGTTTAGGCCCGAGCCCCTACAGGGCGTAGGGCCTATTGCTTCCGCAACGATGAGTGCCTGGGCGAAGCCCAGGCACTCATCGTTGCTAACTGTCTTGCCGAACTTGTGCGCGCAGCGCACAAGTTCGGCTGAGGTCGCGACCTTGCCCTGACTCCACTATCCCAGCAACCCATGCCGTAGGCATGGGCCATCTTTATTACTGCTAAAATGAATGGAAGTCAATGGGAGGTCAGTGGCGGGCCCCGACGTCATGGCGAATGACGGGCGCGTCAGCGGCCGTCATTCGCCAATGACCCCACGGTGACGTGGGGAAGGTCCAGAGCTTTCGAAAAACGTATAATTTGTCATTCTAATGTTTTTCGATATATTGTTTTTGCTAAAAATATTATTATTTTTATTATTATTATTAGGCCCGAGCCCCCTACAGGGCGTAGGGCCTATTGCTTCCGCAACGATGAGTGCCTGGGCGAAGCCCAGGCACTCATCGTTGCTAACTGTCTTGCCGAACTTGTGCGCGCAGCGCACAAGTTCGGCTGAGGTCGTGACCTTGCCCTGATTCCACTATCCCAGCAACCCATGCCGGAGGCATGGGCCATATTTGTTATTGCTAAAATGAATGGAAATGAATGGGAGTCAATGGGGGACCCCGACGTCATGGCGAATGACGGGCGCATTAGCGCCCGTCATTCGCCATTGACCCCACGGTGACGTGGGGAATGTCGAGAGCTTTCAAAAAACGTATAATTTGTCATTCTAATGTTTTCGGATATATTGTTTTTGCTAAAAAATATTATTATTTTTATTTTTATTATTTTTATTTCTTCTTCTGCTCTTTGAACAGGAATTTGACCCCCTGAACATATTCAAAAATTCAAAAACTCACCAAATTTTGCCCAAAATTCAGAAGTGGCGAAAAATTATTTTTTTTTTTATATGGTGCATCATTGGGCATAAAAAAATGGCGCGACAGCGCCACCTACAAAAGTCAAAATACATTGCGTCAATGGGAGACACCCCGACGTCAACTTTGTCATAGAGCCACCAAATTCGGTACACACATTCTTCAAGTCATGCCAAACACAAAATATTATTATGGCCACGCCCCCAGACAAACCGGAAGTCGGCCATCTTGGATTGAAAATTCCGAAATGCCGAGTCAGCATTTTTGTTGACGTCGCATTTTCGTCAACTCCTCTGAAGGTGCTTCACCTGCAGGGCTGAAAATCACTGGACATCATCTAGACAAGTGGGGCATCAAAAGTTATCCGATTTACATTGATACGTATAACGGTTTCCGTGCGGCGAAGCCGCAAAATTCCATCGGAATTTTTGCAATTTTCAAATTTCAAAATTTGCTCCCATTTGCGCATACTAAGTCCGATTTGACTCAAATTCAAATCAGTTGTAAAACGTTCTGGCCTAGACCTACTCATTGTGAAACAAACAAAATTGGTGCAATAGCGCCCCCTACAGAATAACAAATTAATTTGTATGGAGGTTCAAAAAATTTAGTTTTTCCCAAATGTTTACGAAATTTTTCACAAAATTCCATTTCGTCATTCCAATCAATAAAGTCAATCAGACCCATGTCGTTTTTTGCATCCTGTTGCCATGGCGATGCGCCGAAGTTTCCATGTTATCCTAATGGGAACGCTCCGAAAATTTCCCATTCATGAGAAAAACATTAGTTTCATGGAATTAAGTGAAATTTGCCAGAATGACTCAACATGTCATCATGATCAAAAAAGTCAATCACACCCATGTCATATTTTTCACTGGGTTGCCATGGCGATGCGCGAAATACCCCATGTTATCCTAATGGGAAATTTTCCGCATTTTCGTTCATTTCAAAGTCTTCTAACGACTTATTACCTTCAATGAAGAACAGGAAATTTGGCACAGTGATTCTTTACATCGTCCCCCGTCAAAAAAGTCTGAGGGTCCAAGTTTGTATTTTTGCACAGTGTTGCCATGGAGATGCCTGGAAAACCCCATGTTGGTGCATTCTGTGCATCTGTGCTCCCAGTGTCTTTTGCCTTTATTGGGAACAGATGCATCTCAAAGCTCACAATAAAACAGAGGCAACTAATGGATCAGCGCCACCTATAGGGAGTGCCCGGTCGGCCGAGTGTGCGAAGCGCGGCCCGCGAGGGCCGTTCGATGCCGCTTGCGGCTTTAATTATTTTTATTTCTTATTTCTTCTTTTGAGCAGGAATTTGACCCCCTGAACATATTTGAATACTCACCAAAATTTGCCCAAAATTCAGGTCTGCCGAAAAATTTATTTTTTTATATGGTGCATCATTGGCATAAAAAAATGGCGCGACAGCGCCACCTACAAAAGTCAAAATACATTGCGTCAATGGGAGACGCCCCGACGTCAATTTTGTCGTACAGCCACCAAATTTCGGTACACACATTCTTCAAGTCATGCCAAACAAAAAATATTATTATGGCCACACCCTCTGACAAACCGGAAGTCGGCCATCTTGGATTGAAAATTCTGAAATGCTGAGTCAGCATTTTTGTTGATGTCGCATTTTCGTCAACTCCTCTGAAGGCGCTTCACCTGCAGGGCTGAAAATCACTGGACATCATCTAGACAAGTGGGGCATCAAAAGTTATCCAATTTAGGTTAATACCTGTTACGGTTTCCGTGCAGCGGAGCTGCAAAATTCCATCGGAATTTTTGCAATTTTTTAAATTTCAAAATTTGCTCCCATTTGCGTATACTAAGTCCGATTTCACTCAAATTCGAATCAATGTAAAAACTTTCTGGCCTAGACCTACTCATTGTGAAAGAAAAAAAATTGGTGCAATAGCGCCCCCTACAGAATAACAAATGAATTTGTATGGAGGTCCCAAAATTTAGTTTTCCTAAATGTTACGAAATTTCACACAAAATTCCAGTGGGTCATCCCAATCAATAAAGTCAATCAGACCCCATGTCGTTTTTTGTACCGTGTTGCCATGACGATGCGCCAAAATGCCCATGTTATCCTAATGGGAATGCTCCGAAAATTTCCCATTCATGAGAAAAACATTAGTTTCATGGAATTAAGTGAAATTTGCCAGAATGACTCATCATGTCATCCCGATCAAAAAAGTCAATCACACCCATGTCATATTTTTCACTCTGTTGCCATGGTGATGCGTGAAATACCCCATGTTATCCTAATGGGAAAATTTACACATTTTGGGACATTTCAAAGTCTTATAACAGCTTCAGACCTTCAATGAAGAATGTGAGATTTGGCACGTTGATTCTTTACATCATCCCCATCAAAAAAGTCTGAGGTGCCAAGTTTGTATTTTGCACGGTGTTGCCATGGCGATGCCTGGAAAACCCCATGTTGGTGCATTTTGTGCATCAGTGCTCCCAATGTCTTTTGGCTTTGTTTGGTGACAAGTGCAGCCCAAAGCCACAATAAAACAGAGGCAAGTGGCGGATCAGCGCCACCTACAGGGAGTGCCCGGTCGGCCGAGTGCGAAGCGCGGCCCGCGAGGGCCGTTCGATGCCGCTTGCGGCTTTAATTTTTTTTGTTTTTGTTTTTTAAACATACACATGAATGGAGGGGACATTTTCTTACTTTCATTTCAGCACTAATCATGACTTCACCATGACACATTCATCTTTTTGCTGTACGACTATGAGCAACTAAATACTGACAGACGTTTCAACTTTCCCCACAGCTGAAACCAAAACAAACAATATTAAATAGATAAGAATGAATGAATGTAAAGATTATAATGTGGATATAAAGCATAATGTGGGACCTTTCACTATTATTGCAGAGCAGAAATGGTGGAGTACAGTGGAGGGTCTTGAGTTTGTGCTGCAGAGTCGACCACTGCCTCAGCCCGACTGTGGGGGGCGCTGTTTCTGCTGAAGTGTGCCACCTCAGAGTACAGCACTGAGTCCACCTGCACAGATGAGGTACAAGTTTGTTCAGTGTTACAGCCGATCGCAGGGAAGGAAAGGAAGTAACAGGATTTAGTAATCAGGTCTTTATTTGTAATGTTAGTGCAAGTGCACATATAAGAATAACAAAACAACTTCAGTAAACACAACAGAAATAAACAAAAGGAGGCTCTAAGAGTACAAATTTGCCTACAAAACTTAACACAACTGACCAACTCAAACCACTATTTGGGAAGTCCACGATATCAGGTATTACCAGTTCCAATGTCCTAAAGTCCAAAATCCAAAGGTTTCAAAAGTCCAAAAGTTCCAAAGGTCAAAATCAAAGTTCCAAAATCCAAAGGTTTCAAAAATCCAAAAGGTTCCAAAATGTCAAAATCTGTCCAGTGACATGTCATCTGCTTTCAGAATCAGTCTCCCCCCTATGTTCTTCTTCTTCTTCTTCTAGTGTTGTTTTATGGCGGTTGGCACGCAACTGGAAATGGTGCATTACCGCCACCATCCGGTATGGAGTGTGGGCCGGGACGACCCCAATAGTCTTTCTATATTCTCTTTATCAATTTGGTGGAGATAAGATATTTTGTTATTGCTTTGAGTACATATTCTTGTTTAAGTCCTTGCAAAATGTCTTTTAGTTTGCAGCGAATACTATTCTGATGGAGTCTAGCTTTCAACATTCCACGTTGCATCTGATACTTTGGGCAGTATATAACTACATGCTCAACAGTCTCCTGACAGTTACAAAACTCACACTCCCCTGTTTCATGTTTTCCTATCATTTTAAGTGTGTTATTTAGTCCTGTGTGACCCAGCCTCATTCTTGCCAACACATCCTCCTCCTCCCGGTTGCAACCCCATTCCACCATTTTACCCTCTACTCTTCCCTGTAAACTATAATAAAACCGGCCCTTAGGGCATGAATCCCATTTTTCCTGCCACTGTTTTCTTACCCTATCTTTAATAATTGTCTTGATTTCTGATTTACTATATTTTACAGGGAAATCTACCTCCTCCTTTACAGCTCCTCCTTTTGCCCACTTGTCTGCCAGTTCGTTCCCTTCCACCCCTATATGTGCTGGAACCCACATGAAAAATTACACATTTTTCTTTTGTCTGTTAATTCTTTCCATTATTTGACCTACTTCCCAAATGATGTCTTGTCTTGTCTCTGATTTTAATGTTTTAACACTTATAACTGCACTGCTCGAGTCTGACGCGATCATATTCTGCTTTGATCCATTCTCCTCCACCCAGTTCAATGCCAAAAGTATTGCAAGCAACTCTCCTGTATATACAGCCACATTGTCACTTGTTCTCTTTTTTACTGCGACACCTATATCTGGAATAACATACGATATACCTACTTTCCCATTTCCTAGCTTTGAAGCATCAGTATATATTATTAAATGATCGGAATACTTTTCACGGATATAGTCATCTACTCTTGCACTGCTACATTCCCTCCCCAGGAGTCCTAGATCTACTGCAGGTTCCTTAATCAACCATGGGGGCACAACCAGAAATCGGGACAGTAGGACTTAATTCCAAATGGGCTATTCCTGCTCCTTGCACCATTCCCTCTGCCACCCACCCAAAGCTGGTGAATTTTGCCTTTTCTTTTTCTTGACATGGTTTTAACACGCTCAGCCCTGGGGTGATTTTCACTCTGTCCCTTGCAGGTTAGTCCAATAAACCAAAATCAGTTGGTCCCTTCTACACCTCTCAATGGCATTTCCCCCATTTCAACCTGTAGAGCATCTACCGGAGTTGTCCTCATCGCCCCACAGCAAATTCTTAACGCCTGGTTCTGAATTATTTCTAGTTTTTTAAGACTACTCTTTGAGGCTGAATATATAAAATACACCCGTAGTCCACCACCGACCTGATCATAGCTATGTATATTGTCTTTAGACATGCCCGGCTGGCTCTCCCATTCTTGTCCTCTCAAGCATCTCATAATGTTGATTATCTTTTTACATTTTTCCACTGTTTTATTAATATGCAATCCCCATGTTAGCCTACTATCAAAACCATACCCAAATACTTAAACTCTGTTACTCTCTCCAACTCTACTCCATACAGCTTGACTGTATACTGATCCACTTTCTTCCTGGTAAAATACATAACCTTTGTTTTATTTACAGAAAATCTAAAACCCCACTTTACAGTCCATGCTTCTACTTTCTGTATGGCTTCCTGCAACTTTCTCACAATGAAGTCAATATTTCTACCTCTCTTCCACATCACCCCGTCATCTGCATAAAGGGACACCCCCACTGACCCTTCTACATTATAAAATATTTCATTAATCATTACAGAAAACAACACTGGACTCACAATACTTCCTTGGGAGTGCCATTATCCACTTCATATTTAGAGCTAAAAATCTTTTCCCACCCGCACTAAAATATTTCTACCTGTTAAAAAGTTTCGAACCCACTTTAGCATCTTACCTCGTATTCCCATCTGATGGAGCCGTATGATTAGACCCTCCCTCCACATCATATCGTACGCCTTTTCCACGTCAAAGAAAACTGAGACAACACCTTCTTTATTTGCTTGGGCTTTCCTAACTTCATGCTCCAAAACAACTGCCGGATCTATTGTGCTCCTTCCTTTTCTAAAACCATATTGATGGTTTTTTTTAAGTAACTCATTTTTTTCCAGAAAGTAGCATAGTCTCTCGTTAACCATTTTCTCCATCAATTTCTCCAAGTGAGACGTCAGAGCTATAGGTCTGTAGCTTTCTGCCAGGCTAGGATCTTTTCCTGGTTTACAGATGGGAACCACTACAGCCTCCTTTCCACTGTTCAGGTAAATTGCTCTCCCCCCCACACTCGATTGTACAACACTAAGAGCTTGGACTTACTTTTTGTACTAAGGTTCTTCAGCATACAATAAGAGATTTCATCTTTTTCCAGGTGATGTCTTTCCACACTTATTTAAAGCAGCATTTAACTCTGTCATTGTGAATTCCATATTAATCACACTTTCATACTCACTCATATCTTCTAGTCTATCAATATTTTTTCCCCATTGTCTTTCTCCTTGCTCTCCTTTCATCTATACTCAGATTTCCATTACTGTGAATCTTCACAAAATGTTTTGCCAACAGCTCCGCTTTACTTTTATTATCTAGAATTACTCCTCATTCTTCATCACAGGATAGCTCATTTTTTTACTATTACCAGACATTCTTTTAATCGTACCCCATACTTGGCTTATAGATGTTTGTCTACCTAATGTATCACAATACCCTCTCCAGTATGTTTTCTTTGCTCCCTTAATCACTTTCCTGGCAGCTGCCATTCTCCTCTTATACTCAATATAATTTTGGTAACAATGATTTCGTTCTAAAACCTTGTATGCCTTATCCTCTCTCGAACAGCTTTAGTGCAATCCTCCGACCACCAAGGGACAATCTTTCTCTTTTGCTTACCTTCCTTCTTCCTTATTGTCTGTTTTGCTGCACTCAAGATTGCCCTGCACACAGAAAAATTCAAGTCATCTACATTAACATTTATATTTATCTTATCCATTTCATTTTCACAAATAACTCTGAATTTACCCCATTCTACCCCTTTAAAACACCACCTACTCACTCCACTCGTGTCGCCCTTCTCCAACCTGACACCTACCTCTATTATAATTGGATAGTGATCACTACCTACAGTAGATTCTTTATCGACTTTCCACGAGCAAGTCCCTGCAATGGTTTCAGATACTAGTGTTAAGTCTACCGCTGATTGTGTCCCAGTTCTTGCATCAAACCTGGTCCCACTTCCATCATTCAAGCACACCAGCCCCTTCAAATCCATCAAGTCTTCCACCACTAACCCATTCTCATCATTATGCCCACTCCACATTGTACTGTGCGAGTTAAAATCACCACAACATATAGCTCTACCCTCAAGATAAACTGTAAATTCTTCTAGCTCCTCCATTGATAACCGCTTACACGGATTATAAAAGTTTATTACATTAACTTTACTTTCTTTATCCCAAACCTCTATCACAATACACTCCAGGACCTTCCCTTTACTTAAAACTCTATACTGAATTCCATCCTAATAAATATTGCACACCCACCCCCCATTCCCCCCTTGCCTATCCCTTCGGACACATTCATATCCTGCAATACTAAAATCCAATGTAGGCTTAAGCCATGTCTCCTGTACACACATTATATCGGGCTTCACCTCACTATATTGCACATACCCCTTAAATTCCTGTCCATTTGCTATAATGCTTCTAGCATTCCACTGAAGTATAATCAGGTCTTCTCTCCTGCTTCACCCACCTTTCTGTCCTCCTCCAACCTCTTGTACACTTGCTCCCACATCACTCCTTTTACACCCAAATACTTCTCTGCCCCCTTTACCACAATCTTGATTTTATCTGCCCTATGCTTGGCTTGTTCAGAGAAATTAATCACATAAGCTAAAAATACTAACAAGTCATCCATAACCAGGCCTGGGCTTATTTCTCCTCTGCAGGGAGCAGCAGCCGCTCCTCCACTTCGTCTCTGCACTTGGACCTTTTTTGCAGATTCCGCATAAGTGATATTTTCTGTTTGTTTGATCCTTTCCACCTCCACTGCCTTCTTTCTGACCTCACACCCACCATACGTCGCAGTGTGCTGTCCCCCACAGTTGCAACATTTCACTTGGGCATTCTCACTGCACTCCTCAATCCTGTGTTCCCCTCCACACTTTAAGCACTTCTGCTTCCCTCTACACACCGCAGCTATATGCCCATACAGCTGGCACTTGTAGCACCGGAGCGGAGGCGGGACATACTCTCTAACCGGGAAACTTAAACAGCCCACTTTCACTCTTTCAGGAAGCATCACATCGCGAAATTCCAGAAGCACCGATAAGCTCTGAACTCTCTGACCATCACTCCGTCTCATCAATCTTTTAACAGAACTCACCCCTTCACCCAGACTGTTTTTGAGTTTGTCCAAATCCTCATCCAAGGGGATCCCTGTAATCACCCCACGTGCCCCTTTCCTTTCACCCACAATCTTACACTCACTCACTGCCATTTTCCCGATACTCCCAACCTGCATTGCAGTGTTTTTTCTGCTCCTCTGACTTACACACAATCAACAGACTACTATCTCGCAGAACCTTTGCCAATACCACATCCCCAAGTTTCTTTTTTATCTCCCTAGACAAGGCAAGCACTCCGACTTTTCCAATCTCTCCTTCATTTTTAAACTTAATAATGACTTTAGGATTATGTTGTTCTCTCACTGCTCTTTTTCCCGACCCCCAGATCCCCCTTCATCTGGACTCACATCTCCCAAAGACATTCTCCGTTTGCTACTCTGGCTGCTCCTATTCCCAGCCTTTCCCTTCCCTATTCCTCCTGCTCTACCAGACTGTATAAAGTCGTCAAAGTCCCCGTCATCGTCATCGTCCATTTGGGACGCCATCCCAACCCAGTCACAAACCGGATTATGCCGAACCGCCTAAATTGCAGTGCAAACTTAAACAGATCCAAAAATAATCGATGTGCTGTATTCCGTCAAACCACTGTCACGCAATCAAAATCCTCCCAACCCCCCCCTATGTTTCAGGAGGCGGGGCCTTTTAAAGGGGAATACGCCCCGGTATGGAATGTTGATTGGACCCAACATAATGGCCTGGCCAATCACACGTGGAGGTGGGGTGCAATCAGGTGGCAGCTGTGGGCACATCTGGGGAGAGAGAGAGTGAGAGAGAGAGAGTGAGAGAGAGAGAGAGAGAGAGAGTGAGAGAGAGAGTGAGAGTGTGTGAGAGTGTGTGAGAGTGAGAGAGTGAGAGAGAGAGAGAGAGAGAGAGAGAGAGAGAGAGCTGGAGGCCAGGGGCCGTAACACTCTCCCTCATGAAATTCAAGTTGGACATTCCATCAATAATACAAAATCATTATCAACAACATTGGCCATAATACCTTACCTACACTCTGGACAGGGCATCTGCAAACACATTCTCGGATCCCTTTTTATGGCGAATTTCTAAATGGAAATCCTGCACCATCAGCGCCCACTGCATCAGTCGTTGGTTATGATTGTACATGCGTGACAAAAATGTTAAGGGATTATGGTCAGTAAGTACAGTGACAGGCTGAGAGCAGGACCCAAGATACACCTCGAAATGCTGGAGAGCGAGCAACATGGACAACGTTTCCTTTTCTATAGTGGAATATCTAAGTTGATGTTTGTTGAACTTACGGGAAAAATAGCACACTGGGTGGTCTACAACTTCTGCATCCTCCTGCATCAGGACCGCGCCTGCCCCGACCGCACTGGCATCTACCTCGAGTTTATACGGCTTGGAGGGGTCTGGAGCGGCGAGCACCGGGGCGTGACACAAGAGAGATTTGATACTATCAAAAGCAGATGTACACTCTGGAGTCCACCTAAACTCCCTTTGGGACTGAGCAGATTGGTTAGAGGCAGCGCAACACTGGAGAAATTTCGGCAAAAACTTCGGTAATAACCTGCCATACCCAAGAAACGACGCAGCTCACGCCGGGTGGTAGGAGGTGGGTAGGCGCTTAGCGCGGCAACCTTAGCCTCAAGAGGCCGGACTTGGCCCTGACCAACCTCACGTCCTAAATATGTGACACTAGCTTTTCCAAAATCACACTTTGCTAAATTGAGGGTAAGGGAGGCAGCGGCTAGGCGCGCGAACACTTGTTGGAGCGTTTTTATATGATCTTCCCATGAAACAGAGTATACTATTAAGTCATCTAAATAGGCATTGCAGTTGGGAAGGCCCTGCCGGACAATATTAACAAGGCGTTGAAAAGTGGCAGGGGCGTTACACATTCCAAAAGCCATGACAGAATACTGCAAAAAATAGTCAGGGGTGGTAAATGCGGATATTTCAGACGCACGTTCGGTTAATGGCACCTGCCAATAACCTTTTAGCAAATCTAATTTAGTGACAAATTTGGCAGAACCGAGATTGTCAACACAATCTTCCATGCGGGGCATGGGATAGGAGTCAGGGACGGTAATGGCATTAATTTTTCGGTAGTCGGTGACGAAGCGGGGGGTTTACCTACGATTAAACAGGGTGAGCTCCACGCGCTTGTACTGTGCTTAGCTAGCCCGTTGCAACAAATATTCAGCTTCTTGTTTCATTAACGAGCGTTTCACAGGGTTCACACGATAGGGGTGCTGGCGAATTGGGCGCGCATCTCCTACATCTATGTCGTGTGTGAGGACAGTGGTACGGCTTGGCACATCTTCGAAGAGACAAGGGTGTTGCTGGATTAAACTTATTATGTCCGACTGACGATCCGGGGATAAATGAGTTAAATGAGAAGGCAGATTTTTTAATATTTCAGAGTTTGGAAGGCGCGCATCTGGCTGTTTGCGGTTGCTAACCCTTCCTCATGAGGTGACGGAGCGGCCCACGATTAACGCGGACGGGCGCAGGGGGGGGGGAGTTGTTGGTTCTGCTGAGTTTGGGTCACGAGGGTGATACAATTTTAACATGTTTACATGGCAGACGCGAGACTTGCGTCTTCGATTCGGAGTATTAACAATGTAATCTGTGTCAGTGATCCTTTGTTTAATCACATACGGGCCGGAGAATTTGGACGAGAGCGCGTGTGGCCCTGGATAGGAAGGACAAGCACTTTGTCACCAACATTAAAATCACGTTTTACAGATTTCCTGTCGAAACGATACTTCATTTTCGTCTGAGTCTTGAGTAGCGTTATCCTGGCTAGTTCGTTTGCTTTCAGGATACGTTCACGGAATGTACTGACATAATCTAGTAGGTTATTAGGGGCAGAAGAGGACGAGGAAAGAAGCTTTTCTTTTAACGCCTTTAATGGTCCACGAAGAGAGTGAGCAAAAACCAATTGCGCTGGGCTGAATCCTAAGGACTCCTGAATGGCATCTCTTGCAGCAAACAAAACAAACGAGACACCCTCATCCCAACTTCTACCCGTTTGGAGACAATACCTTTTTAACATGGACTTTAAAGTTTGGTGCCAACGTTCCAATGCGCCCTGGGACTCAGGGTGATAGGCACTTGAGACTACATGGTGAACGCCAAGTGTCTGGATTACTTCTTTGAATACTTTTGATTGGAAATTAGCTCCTTGATCGGATTGGATTATTCGGGGCAGCCCAAAAAGGGTAAAGAAGTGTGTCAACGCCTTTATCACTGAACGGGAGTTAATTTTTCGCAGAGGAATGGCTTCGGGAAAACGAGTAGCAGCGCACATAATGGTAAGCAAATACTCATGTCCGCTTGGAGTTCGGGGTAGTGGGCCAACACAGTCAATTATGACCCGGTCGAAAGGCTGATCAATCGCAGGGATAGGATGCAGGGGTGCTTGTGGGATCGTTTGGTTAGGTTTCCCCGTAATCTGACACACATGGCAGGTGCGACAATGGTTGGTTACGTCTTTCTTCATACCTGGCCAAAAGAATTGATTAAGGATAGACTGGTACGTTTTGGTTACACCCATGTGTCCAGACCACTGGCTTTCATGTCCTAAAGTTAGGATTAATGGTCGGTACTTGTTTGGAAGTACAATCTGGAAAACTGAGGTAAGATTTGGTTCCTCAGCGAAGTGCGGGGACCATTTATGCATTAACATATCACGATCAAGGAAATAGCCACTTTTTGCGTTGTCCAGTTGTTCCCCACTCACCACATTGGAAAATAGAGCGTAGTGTTGGATCCGCTCTCTGCTCTGCGCACAGATGTTCACGGGAGCAGGGCAGAGGCAGGGTTTCTGTGGGAGGAGAAATTAGTGGATTAGCAGATTTAGGGTTTTGGGGCAATTAAGACATAGCAATGGGATTTGCACCCTGACTTGGGTCAGAGGCCTCTGACATCACATTAGCAAGAAAGGTATCAGACAAGTTTATTTCAGGGTGTTTGCGTGCAAAGGCACGTGTGATGGCACAGATTGGATACAGTTCGGACGCACCGGTAAGGGCCTCGCTACATGGCGGGGAATCTACCACCTCGAGGGAAGGAGTTATTTTACCCCCAGCAATGTCATTTCCCAACAGCATTCCTACCCCACCTATGGGCAAAGAGTGACAGACAGCCACAGGGAAAATGCCAGTGTAGTGGGGTTGTCCCCTTTTCCCTGCTCAAAAGCACCCCTGTGAGCTCCACCCTTGACCCCGCCCTCATAGTTAGGGACTATTTAAATGCACCTGTGGCCAATATGGCACTCTTCTTGCTGCTTGTCTGCTGCTGTACCAGGACCTGGCGTTTTAGGAGGTAGGAGAGAGGCTCTTTAACACAACTTAAATCATGAGATTAACCTAAAACACACATTTTTCATTAGTCCTGCTCGGCAAGTGTTGGTCTGGGGGAGTCCAACCCAAGGCAGATTCTTACCAGGGCTGATTACAGGTGGTAAGTTGATGGCGAGGGAGCAGAATAGGGCAGAGGTGGGCCTTTTTAAACAGATTTTGTTTCTTTGTTTCAGGTGGCTAAAAACCTGCTGCTGTTTTGCACTTTTGTCCCGTTTTGCACCTTGTTTTGTACCGTTTTGCACCTTTGTACTGTTTTGCATTTAGTTTTGCATCTAGTTTTGTACTTTGTTTTGCATTTAGTTTAGTATTTTGTTTTTGTACATTGTTTTGTGTTGCATTTTGTTGTTTTGCTGCGTCCCTTTTGTTTTTTCTCATATTGTCTGGTATTTTTATTAGCAGGTTTGGTTTGGTTTAACTGGGTCAAATTTTAATACATTTTGTTTTCTTTCAGCGATGCTGGGTGCCTCCTGGTGGTTGGGCTATAGGCACGTTGGTGAGGTTCCCCACCTTTGCATGTGATTTAGTGCACTGGGATCACAATTTTAGTTTTGTGCACGTTTCATGTTGCTGTGCCGTTTGCTGTGTCCACTGAGGTGAGTATGTGGTAGCACCCCTGGGCACACCCCTGATAGTCTGCTCACCCCCGGTGGCCCCAGCTAGCTTATTTTTGTTTCTGGTAATTTTAAACCCCTTTTACTTCTAGGCCTATTTTAATTAGAAATTCAATTTTTAGCTTTCTTTTGTAATAAAATTTGTCCAGCTTTTAAATTTAAAATGTTATAATAAATATATTTACCCAAATTTAGTTGGTCTTAGTTAATTTCATTTTAGCCATTTGAATTTTTAAACTTTTATTAAATAAACACGATTTTAATCATTCATCACGTCTCTTGTCTCTTAATTCAGGATCTTATTTGTGTGTCTTTTTAACTAAATTTGATTGTGACCCTCGGGAGGGGCCTTAAGCTCACACCCCACCCCCCCCTCTATGCCACACCAGTAACGAGTTTAGACTTTATGTGAACCAAATGAACCGGCCTAGGGCTAAATCCCATTCCTATTCCCCGTAACATAGCTTGGTACCCACAAGATGACACAGAAGAAAATGGAAGAACACTGGATAAAATAACGGTTTGTGAGCCACCGGTGTCTCTGAGGATGCGGATTGGGCGCTGATCAGATGCCTCGCCAGGCAAAGAAACTATCCATCCATCCATCCATTTTCTTCCGCTTATCCGGGGCCGGGTCGCGGGGGCAGCAGTCTAAGCAGGGACTCCCAGACTTCCCTCACCCCAGACATGTCCTCCAGCTCCTCCGGTGGGACCCCAAGGCGTTCCCAGGCCAGCCGAGAGACATAGTCCCTCCAGCGTGTCCTGGGTCTTCCTCGGGGCCTCCTCCCGGTGGAGGCCCCGAGGAAGACAAAGAAACTAGTCCCTGAAAAATGAATGGCTCAAAACACGAGTCAGTCTTTTGGGTGGCGTTGGGGACTGAGCCAAGTGCTTCCGATTGAATTAACCCAACGCCTTTTGTTTGGGGTGCGGACGAGTCCACTTTTCTTTTAAGGGCTGAGCAGTCTGCGATTAGATGTCCAGGCGTGTGGCAATAATAACATTCTCGTTCATCAGTTTGAGGTCTGGCAGCGTTAACAGGGGAAACCGGCCTATGGACAGCGGGATTATACACACGTGGTTTCTCAACAGGACTGCTGGTAAAAGTGGACTTGTGGGTTAACACGTACTCATCGACCAACACAGCAGCATCAGTTAGTGTTCTCACTTTGTTTTCATTCAAATAAACCACCACTCGATCAGGCACATTTCTCTTAAAGTCCTCTAGCAAAATTAGCTCTCGAACGGTTTCAAAATCCTGGGCTTTTGCCGAGGAGCACCACTTATCAAACAAGTTCCTTTTCTCCCGAGCGAACTCTACAAATGTACGGCTTGGGGCTTTTCGATGGCTCCTAAATTTTTGTCGGTACGCTTCTGGTACCAGCTCATAGGCGCGTAGAACGGCGCTTTTGACAGAATCATAGTTTAGGCTTTCATAGAGGGGAAGAGCGGCAATGATCTCTTGAGCCTTGCCGTACATTTTGCTTTGCAAGAGAAGGGGCCAAACATCACGAGGCCAATTTAAAGCTGTCGCGATTCGTTCGAAAGCTGCAAAATACGAATCAACTTCACTTTTTCTGAATATGGGGACAAGCGGAATATATTTACTAACGTCAAGCGCTGCGCCGGTCTGAGCGGTGGGGGAGAGGACAGGCACTGCGAGTCCAGGACTGGTGAGACTGAGCGGGAGGCGGCCTTCAGCCTCTAGTTCAAGGCGTCTCATCCTCACAGCTGTGTCAGCCTCAATCTCGAGTTTTCGTATAGTCAACTCAAGTTCAGCTCTACGAGTTCTTTCCTTTTCCTCGGCCTCCAACTGGATGCGCGCCAGGCGCACCTTACGCCGAGCAGCATCCTTGGAGCCGGGGGAGGAAGGAGACAAGAGGGGATCGAACCGGGGAAGTGTGAATGGTTGGTCCGACCGCTTACCAACCCCAGCAATCGCACCTTCAGGTCTAGGGGGAGTTCGCGGTGGTCTCTCCACCTGCGACTGAACACTCGTGAGCTCCGGGGTTTGAGAAGGCACCTTAGGAGGCCCGCCAGCCTCTGAAGAGCACAGCACGCCCCTCTCCACCAACCCATCCCTCACGAGCAGCTTGAGTTCATCTTTTCTCACTACTCTGGGGTAGGGAATTTCAAAATGGTCAGCAATTATAATTAAATCTTTCTTCTTAAAAGCAAGAATTTTATCATAAGAGGGTTGTTCCAAAAATTCCTGAACAGTAAATAATGCCATCCTTTATTTATTTATTTATTTACTTTCCAATTAAAAATGAAAACCCTACACTTACCTACAAGTTAACCTGCTACTAAACTATTCCGGGGATGAGTTGGAAGAAATCCCGGACGAGCCCCCAATATGTTACAGCCGATCGCAGGGAAGGAAAGGAAGTAACAGGATTTAGTAATCAGGTCTTTACTTGTAATGTTAGTGCAAGTGCACATATAAGAATAACAAAACAACTTCAGTAAACACAACAGAAATAAACAAAAGGAGGGCTCTAAGAGTACAAATTTGCCTACAAAACTTAACACAACTGACCAACTCAAACACCACTATTTGGGAAGTCCACGATATCAGGTATTACCAGTTCCAATGTCCTAAAGTCCAAAATCCAAAGGTTTCAAAAATCCAAAAGTCCCAAAGGTCAAAATCAAAGTTCCAAAATCCAAAGGTTTCAAAAATCCAAAAGGTTCCAAAATGTCAAAATCTGTCCAGTGACATGTCATCTGCTTTCAGAATCAGTCCCCCCCCCCCCCTATGTTTCAGGAGGCGGGGGCCTTTTAAAGGGGAATACGCCCCGGTATGGAATGTTGATTGGACCCAACATAATGGCCTGGCCAATCACACGTGGAGGTGGGGTGCAATCAGGTGGCAGCTGTGGGCACATCTGGGGAGAGAGAGAGAGAGAGAGAGAGAGAGAGAGAGAGAGAGAGAGAGAGAGAGAGAGAGAGAGAGAGGAGAGAGAGAGAGAGAGAGAGAGAGAGAGAGGAGAGAGAGAGAGAGAAGCGAGAGAGAGAGAGAGAGCTGGAGGCCAGGGGCCGTAACCGTCATCAGTTGATGCTGTATTTGTGTTGTGTGTCCTGATGGGGGCGATATAACTGTGTGTGCACTGCAGCTGATCTCAGCTGTGAGCAGAGGTGGGGAGAGTAGACACTCATTTTAACTTTACTTTTAAAATAATATTACTTAATCAAAGAACCAAACGTTCACATCATTTAATATTGTCAGGCTTTTGTCACACTTGCAGATTTACTCACAGGATGTAGTGAGTAACCAAAAACTATTGATGATAATCAGATTTTTGTGTGCATGTAAACATTTATTTTATTTATCTTTATTTATAGAGGGGGACCAAATGAGAGCACTCGGGCTCTCTTTTTCATTGGTGCCCTGTTTAAGATACAATACAAACTGAAAAACAATCAAAACAAGTAAGTCCATATAAAACATCAAAAATAAGTGCAGGTGTGTATATAAAAGTTTGTTATCAGATCATTAAATTGTGACCAACGTATCCAGTTTTGCTTTTCCTTGGAGTGTTTTCCATTTTTCTGAAGCAAAATCGCTAAAAGCCCTCTGTCCCGTCTCAGTTCTGGTGCAGCCCAACCCTTGGCCTTACTCAGTCGTGTGATCTGGTATTAATGTTCCAGTATCAATGATAAACAAGCAGGTGAGGTATTCTGACAGTTTCTGAAGTCGTCCCTTATAGATAAACTTCATACAGTGCTGTTCTCTTCTAACAGATAGATATAACCCACTTTTTCATAGAGAAACAGTGATGAGTTTCAAACCCATCATCTGTAATAAAACGAAGGGCAGGGTGAAAGAGAGGGATCAACGGTTTTCAAAGTCTGCATGTACACCACATAGTCACTGACTCTAGGCTCTGAAAAGTGCAGGATGTGAGGAGTGAAAGTATTACTTATGTAACGGGGTGAAATTGTAGTAGGAGTAGGCGTGACCGTCCGGAGGTGAAGGCTCATAGCGCGCCCCTTTTACTACTTGCTTCGGTCGAAAACACTACACTGTTTCTTCTGCAGCGCACTGACATTAAATAGAGCTTGTGTAAGTGATTTTTCTACCTTGCACATTGAGCAATCTTTTCATTGTTGCATGTCTAAAAGGAAAGTCGTGAAATGCGCTCGCATTACAGCATAATATTGCAGTTTGCACATTCATTCCATAGGCACGCTATCAGTCTACCTCCTGCCATCTACCACGCGAATAAAAGTATCACTACGCACTCGATGTGAGTTGTATGCATTCTATTGCAACTATTATTACTACTGTGTGTTAATGTAAAACATTATTGATTGCTCTAAATTTAGCCATGGGTGTTAAGTTAAGGAAGACGAGTACAAACAATTGAACTCCACTTTTGGCAAAGGTATTGTTGATTTAATTGATGATATTCAACTGGTATGAATCTATCCTAATGAAGCGTGTGTTTTATAGGAACTTGAGCAGTTTTATACCTGTCACTGTTTTTTATCCCACTATTTTGTTTTATTTTATTCAGTGTATAGGGCCCTTAATATCAGTGTTGCACATTGGCACTTTAATATAGCTTTATTAAAATTCGTGCAAGGTGCAATATGGCGAAGTGTGGGGAAGTGCCACGCTACTTTAACGTTGATTTAATTTGCTGTGTGTGTAGTAATGATATTGATTTGTGTGTACTTCAGCACTGGACACTTTACCTGCCTTTACTAAATTGCCAATTGCTGTGCTTTTAACAGTTTATAGGTGCCACATGTGTTAAATAAATTTGTTAAACTTATGAACAGCCTCTTTCTCCAGTTTATTCTGGTACCCTGTACCTGCTGGATGCTACACTTATACTGACTTAAACAGCCACCAACAAATATCATAAAGCCTCTTAAAGCAAACAACCTATTGTCTCCAGTTTCAGCTGAAACTACCCTATTCAGCCCTTAACGACCCTATTGGAGACAATAGCTGTTTTACAGTTTCAGTGTCAGTGTAGTTAGCCCCTCCCTGCACATAAATATAAGGCAGTGGTCTCCAGCAATATGATCAGAACTGAAGAAGTGACTTGGATGAGCAGCGAACCGTCTTCACTCCTACAACGATTTGTCTAGTTGACAAATTTGAACTTCGTCTTTTGCAACAGATGCCATAGTTGAAGTGGATCGATATCTATCAGAAATGAACATTAACCGCAATGAAGGTCCATTGGTTTACTGGAAAAACAACAAACATGTGTATCCCAACCTGTATGAGATGGCACAACTGGTTTCTGGTGTGTTCCTGCTTCCTCTGTTTCCTTGTGAGAGGATTTTTTTTCAAAAGCTGGTGATGTCAGCAAAAAAGAAGTTTGATTGAAGCCTGACACCGTGAATAAAATTCTGTTTTAAAAAAAAAAAAAAAAAAAAACAAATCCCATTAAACCCAGCCTCCCACCAGGTGTCCCTTCACAAGCACTGTATCCCCCTCACTCAAAAGCACACACTTACCCTTCATCATAATTTTAGATATATACGCACACTGGTATGTTTACATAGATTTGTATAGATATATCGATTCTTCATCAATCAGTTAAGACAAGACTTGATATAAGTTACAATAAATGTTTCTTTGAGAATCCAGGAAAAAAATAAGAATAAGCAAAAATTAGCAGAAAGCGAGTTGAATCATGTGTTGAATAATTTTAAAAAGAGGCCGTTTCATTTATAGTTTGATTCCATCATGCGATCATTTTCCGCATGTAAGTGTTGTTTTCAGTAGAATTACTATACTCTCCCACATAGTATGTAGTGATCAAATGAGTAAAGTTATTGTAGTAACTTCTAATTGCGCTGCTGAGCATTCCAGTGAGTGATGTGAGTGTTTACGGAGAAGAAGCTTATTGAGTCACGTTAGAGCACACAATAAAATTCTATAGCTACAACAATTCATGACACTTCTCCAATGTCAGTATAATTTTATAAATATATCAAACAGGACCTTAAGATTGGTTATACCGTATCTTAATTACATGCTAAAGACAATTGTAGGCTACGTCGTGATGACATAACGCAGTACAGAAGATTGGGAAATCTATATATGTTTAAGTATTCAATGGAAAATGAATATCAGCAACTTTATCACATAATTATCTAACCGACTGAGAGACAATTTAAAGGTCGTATATTACACAAAACTGACTCTTAAGAGCTTTAAGCCTGTTAGAATGTTGTTCCCTCCTCAGTTGTTTTGTTGCATTCACACATGTAGCCAGACTAATAATAAAGCGTTACTCAAACATCTCCAAAGCTCAAAATACTTTGCTCCACCTTGTGATGTCATGAAGTGGTAGTTTTTCAAGTTAAACTGCTCCTTTTACTTTTAGTTCAGAAGAGATTGGCAATTCCAGAGCTGAAATTATCCAAATGATTCTAATGAATCTGTATGGAGTTTAAAAACTAAGTGGAGCAGTTATTGTTTTACCACATGACATCACAAGGTGGAACAGAGTGTTTTCTGTTTGAAAGAAGAACTAAAGATGCAGGGTTTGTGTGTTAAACATGTGAATGAAACAAAACCCCAGCTTGAGGTCTGTTTGTGACGAGGAAAACAACATTAGAACAGAGATAGACAGATTGTGTTTTGGTTGAAATGTTTCACAATGACATTTGGAGAAATCAAATGTATGAATACTGCTCCTGTCACACTGTCACTGACGACATGGTACAGAAATACACTAAATGTCTCCTATCAGGGCTGTAGAAAAAGGCCAGAGGTCAGGTCAGGGCACCTGGCTTAAAAGATAGTTGGATGGTGTTGTGGAATTTCTAATAGTAAAAACCTTTAAAAACATAAAATCAATAGAGTGTCATGATCCCTGTTCTGTCCCTGCCTCCTGTGTGTGCCCTGCCCCTCCCTCACCTGTCTGAGCCTGGAGCTGGGAGGAGTCCTAGCTCCTCCTACGCGCACCTGGACTCTATCAGCGCAATCAACACACCTGCAGTGGATAAGAGGAGCCAGGACCCAACACTCTGGGCTCGCCTCACTGTTTGTCTTCGTCCTGTCTGGTTCTCAGTTGTGTTTCCTGCTCATGTTCCTGCTTGTGTTCCTGCTCAGCACCCTGCCTCCCTGCACTGCTCTGGACTCCCATCTCCGACCCTGTCTCCCGGTACCGGTTTTGTTCCTGCCACGCTTGTTCCCTGCACCTGTGTCTACCCTGGATCCCGACCTGCACTCCTGCACCCAGCTTCCCCGTGTATCTACTATCATTTGTTTGTTCTGTCAATAAACACCTAAACTTGCCCCGAGTCCCGCACCCTTTGGTCCGTCTCACACCCCACACATCACGACAGAACAATCCGGCCATACATGGACCAAGCAGACTCGGGGCCGACAAAACACCGACAGAAGATCTGGAATGCTTTGCTCACTCTCCCGCCTGCCTGCCCTGCTTACCTGCCCGTTTTCTGTTGCCCGTCAGGTCCTGTCTTTTCCTGCTCTGCCCCCGGACTGTTGTGGCTCCGCTGGACATTGTCTTCCGCCCAGGGACCCCTTAATGTCTGCTACCCCTCATACAAATTGTTGTAGCTCCGTTGGACATCGGCTTCTGTCAGGGGATCTCCTCACGTCTGCTACCCCTCATCTGGACTATTGTAGCTCCGCTGGACACAGTCTTCCGTCCAGGGACCTCCACATATCCTTTGTTTTTATCCGGGCCGATGTAGCTCCACTGCACACCGTACTCCGCCCAGGGACCTCGTCGTGCCGTCCTGCTCCTCACCCTGCTCCTTGCCGCAAGTGGACCTCGGACCCTGTTTCAGGACATTTTTTGGGGGGATTTATACCAACAAAACAATCATGACAGTTTAGTCTAATCGAAGTGGCTGGAGGCCACCAGATGCACAAACAAGAGTTACACCAATACATAACAGATATTATTATGAAGGTTACGTCAAGAAGATCTATAACAATACGAATAAAGATTTAAAATAAAGAAAGTCATAGCAGAGTGTGGCATAGAGGGTGGGGGTGTGGTGCTTAAGGCCCCTCCCGAGGGTCACAATCAAATTTAGTTAAAAAGACACACAAATAAGATCCTGAATTAAGAGACAAGAGACGTGATGAATGATTAAAATCGTATTTATTTAATAAAAGTTTAAAAATTCAAATGGCTAAAATGAAATTAACTAAGACCAACTAAATTTGGGGTAGATATATTTATTATAACATTTTAAATTTAAAAGCTGGACAAATTTTATTACAAAAGAAAGGCTAAAAATTGAATTTCTAATTAAAATAGGCCTAGAAGTAAAAGGGGTTTAAAATTACCAGAAACAAAAATAAGCTAGCTGGGGCCACCGGGGGTGAGCAGACTATCAGGGGTGTGCCCAGGGGTGCTACCACATACTCACCTCAGTGGACACAGCAAACGGCACAGCAACATGAAAAGTGCACAAAACTAAAATTGTGATCCCAGTGCACTAAATCACATGCAAAGGTGGGGAACCTCACCAATGTGCCTATAGCCCAACCACCAGGAGGCACCCAGCATCGCTGAAAGAAAACAAAATGTATTAAAATTTGACCCAGTTACTAAACCTGCTAATAAAAGTACCCGACAATATGAAAAAAAACAAAAAGGAACGCAGCAAAACAAAATGCAAAACAAAGTACAAAACTAAATGCAAAACAGGTACAAAACGGGACAAAAGTGCAAAACAGCAGCAGGTTTAGCCACCTGAAACAAACAAAATCTGTTAAAAAGGCCCACCTCTGCCCTATTCTGCTCCCTCGCCATCAACTTACCACCTGTAATCAGCCCTGGTAAGAGTCTGCCTTGGGTTGGACTCCCCCAGACCAACACTTGCCGAGCCGGACTAATGAAAAAATGTATTTTAGGTTAATCTCACGATTTAAGTTGTGTTAGAGAGCCTCTCTCCTACCTTCTAAAATGCCAGGTCCTGGTCCAGCAGCAGACAAGCAGCAAAGAGTGCCATATTGGCCACAGGTGCATTTAAATACTCCCTAACTATGAGGGCGGGGTCAGGGGTGGAGCTCACCGGGGTGCTTTTGAGCAGGGAAAAAGGGGACAACCCCACTACATTCTACCCCCCCAGTATTTAATCGTCGGCCCGACGATTACTACTTACTGCCACGGCCGGCCGAAACACAACACACTCTTGGCACCGGTAACTGGGAATCAGTAGCCCCTATTGCTCTACTCCCCACAGGTTGGGGCAGGTGGTGGAGGTTTAGATGCTTCCCCGCGTTCGCCCGAGTAGTCCTCCTGGGCTGGACATCTTCGCTGGTTGACGGTCCTGCAATACAAGCTGTTTTGGTGGGTGGTTAGCTGATGGAGAGCCAGGCAACTGACCTGGTTGAACTTGTGTGCTGGGTACCCTGCGGCTCCGTGATTGGGTCCACAATCCGCAGGAACCACTCTCCCTCCGTCACCGGGTCCTCTGATGCTCTCGGGGCCTGCACTTGTACAAGCTGCCTGGGAGGAGACTGGTGCGTTAGCCCAATTTTACCTTTGAGCAGGGAGCGATGAACATGTTTTATTTGGTCAGGATTCTCAACAGGAGCAATTGTGTACACGCAGCCTCCTACTTTAGGTGCAGTCACAACGGTGTAAACCACAGAGCTCCAGTATCTTGTATTTTATGTCGGCCCTCGGACACCAACATTCTTCAGGTACACCAGCTGACCTTGCTGCTGCAGTGGCCGATCTCGTACATGTGCGTCATGACGTGCCTTTCTGTGTGCAGCTGCTGCTTCCAAGTGCCTCTTAGCTTCTTCAAAGGCGTGTTTTTAGACGCACCTGGTGCTCAATGATCCAGTCTTGAACTGTGCCTGGAGCTGGCTCCTCTATTCTTCCAAGAAGAAAGTCGACGGGCAACTGTGGAGCTTGACCAAACATTAGAAAGAAAGGAGACTCACCCGTGGACTGATTTGGTGTGGTGTTGTAGGCGAATGTTACTTGGGGCAAGTAGCAGGACCAATCCCTCTTCTTGGTGACTGGCAGGGTGCGGAGGAGAGATTATGCAAAGTGCGATTAAACCTTTCGCATTGGCCATTTCCCGCAGGATGGTAGGGGGTAGTGTGTTTTCTGGATGTTGTACATTTGACAAAGCTGCTGGATTAAGGTGCTTTCAAAGTTCCTTCCTTGATCGGAGTGGATGCGAGCTGGCACTCCGAATTTGTAGAACCATTCCATCACCAGGACCTTGGCAACAGTAGATGCCCTCTGGTCACGAGTGGGCACAGCTTGAGTGTACTTTGAGAACACACATCTGTCATTACCATTACATTCTCCATTCCATTCTGCGAAGGCTCGAGAAGAGTAAAGTCAATGGCCAGTATCTGGTTAGGACGGGAAGCCAGTAAGTGTCCCATATATGACCCAGCAGCAGTGGTTTGAGTCTCTTTGGCCACTTGGCACCGGTCACACTCTTGGCACCATCGTTGAATCTCGGCATACATCCTAGGCCAATAACAGCGCTGGTGGACCAGCTCTGATGTCCTCTCAATACCTTGATGTCCGTGTTCCCTGATGAAGTTGACTTAACACCAGCTCTTTCAATGCACTTGGCAGGACCAGCTGAAGGGCCTCCTCTCCCTTAAGCGTAATTCTCCGGTAGAGAACATTGTCCTTGGTGAGGAGCCGTGACCACTGTTGGACGAGAGTCATAATGTCTTTAGAGAGATGACTTCGCTCTGCTGCATCTGGACGCTTTCCTCGCCTCCAGAACGTCAAACTCTCCAATCATAGGATCTGCTTCCTGTAAAGCACAGAGGTCAGCTACAGAGTGGCAAGGCAAGGCAGAGACTAGGTTGGCTGATGCGTGTTCTGGCTGCTCAGCTGCAATTGCTTGCTGCAGTGGCTCTGGTACTGGAAGGCCCAAAGACCCCGGGACCAAGTCATTGCCGCTCACAGGATTTTGGCGTGAAAGGGCGTCAGCATTCTTATTTGTTCGTCCAGGCCTGTATCTTATAGTGAAATCAAAGTCCGCTAACTGAGCAGCCCAGCGCTGTTCAAGTGCGCCCAATTTAGCTGTGGCCAAATGACTGAGGGGATTATTGTCTGTAAACACCACACATTTTTGTCCAATCAGGTAGTCCCTGAACTTTTCAGTCATTGCCCATTTAAGTGCAAGAAACTCCAGTTTCATTGAACTGTAATTGTTCATATTTCGCTCAGTAGGGCGAAGACCTCGGCTTGCGTAGGCCACCGGTCTAATTTTTCCATTCTGTTCTTGAGAGAGGACTGCACCCAGCCCACTGTAGCTGGCATCTATTTCAAGAATGAATGGTAAAGAGAAGTTGGCATAAGCCAGGACAGGAGCTGCCACCAACCTGCGTTTGAGTTCATTGAAACTTCTCTCACACTCTTGGGTCCAGGCAGTGGGCAGTGGTACCTTTAAGGGCCTCCTTGTCTTTGTCCCGGTCAGCTCAGCCACTAGACGGTGTAGAGGGGAGGCCAGCTGGGCAAATCCTTCGATGAACCTGCGGTAATAACTACTAAAGCCCAAGAAAGAGCGGAGCTCTGGAACACTCTTAGGGTTAGGCCATTTTGACACCGCTTCAATTTTACTGGGATCGGTAGAGACTCCATCCCGGGAAATTACATGGCCCAGATAGCCCACCTCAGTCTTGAAGAATGAGCACTTCTCCAGCTTGGCTTTAAGTCCCCTCCTTCTGCAGACGACTGAGTACGGAGTCCAGCCGAGTGACATGCTCCTCAACTGTGGATGAGAAAATCACAACATCGTCGAGATACAACAACAATGATTGACAGTTCTGGTCACCAAAAATTCTTTC
The DNA here is from genome assembly GCA_019594935.1 of Periophthalmus modestus. NCBI lineage: Eukaryota > Metazoa > Chordata > Actinopteri > Gobiiformes > Gobiidae > Periophthalmus > Periophthalmus modestus. Next base: position 44,755 of record JAIEZT010000167.1, on the reverse strand, counting down.
CATTAGTCTTTGGAAGGTTGAAGGCGCATTGCACAGGCCAAATGGCATTCTATTCCATTCAAACAGCCCAAAGGGTGTACAAAAGCAGTCTTCATTTTATCCTCCTCTCGGTTACTGGTACCTGGTTGTACCCTGCAGCCAGATCGAGTGTCGAGAACCATTGGGCTCCAGAGAGGGCATCGAGTGACTCCTCTATTCGGGGCAAGGGAAAGCATCCTTGCGGGTTTTACTGTTAAGGAGCCGATAATCAACACACAGGCGAAGGCTGCCATCTTTCTTTTTAACCAGCACGATGGGAGAGGCAAAGGGGCTACTACTTTCCCGAATCACCTGCGCCTCCAGAAGCTGTCGAATATGTGCCTTAACAGCCTCATAATCAGACGCGGGATCCGTCGGTAGCGCTGCTTTACAGGGACCTCGTCAATAAGAGGAATGTCATGGGAAATAAGGTTAGTACACCCTAAATCTCCTTCATGCTGAGAGAACACATTGCTGTACTTTTGAAGCAGGGCCCTGACACCATCCTGTTCCTGACTTGTTAGTGCTGAAAGGTCAACTGCATCAATCCTTCCCTGCATGGGGGTAGTGACAGTCTGGGAGGACGTAGTGACACTAAACTGACCTTCCTCTTCTGCAAGTGAGCCAACAACCTGAGCCTCAGTAAGGGTACCTAGAACAGTACATGGGTACAGAATTACATCATGAATCCCTACATTGACAATGGGAATACGCGCAGTACCTCCTGTAACACGAACTAAGGATGGAGAAGCCAAAAGACCCGCTGGCAGGCCATCAGTACGGGGCTCAAACATGGCATCAGTCCTTATGCTTTTCTGAAAACAGGTGGCGGCTACCACTTTTACTGTACCTCCGGGCACTCTGCAAGCCCTACCTTCTCGTACTTTTACTCTGCCTGTGGACACTGGAGAACCTACGTCAAGCTGACGACAAAACTGAAGTGCTTGTTGAAGTGGGGATGGGCCTGTAACACAGAAGGCAAGTTAAAGAGGGAAGGACCATGCTGTGTGAATAATTCTTGATAACACTCCTTCAAAATGTTCATGCCCAGAACCCCTGGAGTAGTGACATTTATGGGCGGGTCCTTAACCACCAAAACACCTCTTTCAGCAATGACTTTGCCACACAACTCAACATCCAACTCAAAATAGCCCATGTACGGGATAGCTAAACCATTAGCAGCGCTTAGTCTCAGCCAGTTACACGATTTTAGTTTTTCCTGACCCCAAGGTTCAAAGTGTTTGACAAAGAAACTTTCAGTTATGGTCGACACCATGGAACCTGTGTCAACAAGGCAGGGCACCTCAACTCCACCCATCAAAACTGAAATATTTGGGCAGGCTGAAACTAAATTTTTCAGGGACTTTTACTGCTGGTTTTGAGCCTACTGGGCCCCCACCTGAACTTTGGCTCATTGGTTCAGGGGGGTGCCAGTTTTCCTGCTGCGAAAGACGAGACTGATAGTTATGACTGTTTGGAGGCCTAGCGCTTGGTGGCTGAATTTGAGGTGGCACATAAGAGGCATTACAGTGGCGGGCAAAATGTCCGGGCTGCTGACACCTTCTACATATGACTCTATTACCAGGGTTTGTCTGCTGCTGTGGACCTTTACTAAGCTCTGCCAAGCTTCTGGTAAGATTGTTTAACTGCTCTTGTTGGCTTTTAAGCATTTCCTTAAGCTCTGACAACTCTGAATTAGGGGGTGGTCTGCTGAACTGGGTTTGATTTTTGTGACCTTGTACAGTGTGCTGAAAACCAAAGGCAGAGGGGACTGAGTGACTACGAGCTCTCCCACCCACTGGCATCCCCTCCTGTTCCCACCTAATAGCTTCAGTGCGAACCTGGATAAGGGTGGCAGTTGGATCATTACGGACCTGCTGTTTTAAGGTTTCTGCGGAGGTTACAATCCAAGACATGTTCGACAAATTGGTCCCTTAACAAAACATCTTTGTTTCTAACTTTGTTCCTAGGGGCCTTTTTAACAACTTTGTCCATCAAACACAACAAAGCGTGGGAGAACTCCTGGAGCGTCTCACCCTCCAACTGTTTTCTGGAAAAGAACTCTTCCTGTAAACACACATATGACTTTGTACAACCATAAAGTTCCTGTAGAATGGCTAAAACTTTATTGGGGTCCTCACGCTCCTCTAGTGAGCGATACTTAATCTCTTCTCGAGCTTCACCCTCCAAGTGGTCATAAATAAACAAGGCCTTTTCCCTTGGAGTACAGCGGCGGAAGCGGAGACAAGCTTCCATTTCTTCAAGCCACTCATTAATGTTTAGTCCAGTATTACCTCTAAACATTGGGCACCTTCTGTCCCTGGGTAGGTAAACCAGTCTTTCAGCTACCGGAAAGTTGGAGCTGCTCCCAGGGGCTGAGCTTGACGCTGCGGCGGAGTCCCCTGGTTGAGCGGCATCCTCATCTGGTCGCTGCTCCTGGCGCATCCTTCGATTCTCCGCCTGGAGCTGGGCGACCAATTCCCTCAGTTCCTCCTCCATGGATATAAAGTAGAAGAGATTAAGGCAGCACCAGCCAGCGAGGTTTTCCCCAAACCCTGCTGCTGTTTTGCACCCAAATACAACACAAAAAAAAAAAGGTTTACAACCAGCAACTGGGTCAAAAATCACACGTCTCTGTCTCTTTCAGGATCCTGTCAGCAACGCCAGATTGTGGCATAGAGGGTGGGGGTGTGGTGCTTAAGGCCCCTCCCGAGGGTCACAATCAAATTTAGTTAAAAAGACACACAAATAAGATCCTGAATTAAGAGACAAGAGACGTGATGAATGATTAAAATCGTATTTATTTAATAAAAGTTTAAAAATTCAAATGGCTAAAATGAAATTAACTAAGACCAACTAAATTTGGGGTAGATATATTTATTATAACATTTTAAATTTAAAAGCTGGACAAATTTTATTACAAAAGAAAGGCTAAAAATTGAATTTCTAATTAAAATAGGCCTAGAAGTAAAAGGGGTTTAAAATTACCAGAAACAAAAATAAGCTAGCTGGGGCCACCGGGGGTGAGCAGACTATCAGGGGTGTGCCCAGGGGTGCTACCACATACTCACCTCAGTGGACACAGCAAACGGCACAGCAACATGAAAAGTGCACAAAACTAAAATTGTGATCCCAGTGCACTAAATCACATGCAAAGGTGGGGAACCTCACCAATGTGCCTATAGCCCAACCACCAGGAGGCACCCAGCATCGCTGAAAGAAAACAAAAATGTATTAAAATTTGACCCAGTTACTAAACTGCTAATAAAAGTACCCGACAATATATGAAAAAAAACAAAAAAGGAACGCAGCAAAACAAAATGCAAAACAAAGTACAAAACTAAATGCAAAACAAAGTACAAAACTAAATGCAAAACAGGTACAAAACAAGGTGCAAAACGGGACAAAAGTGCAAAACAGCAGCAGGTTTAGCCACCTGAAACAAACAAAATCTGTTAAAAAGGCCCACCTCTGCCCTATTCTGCTCCCTCGCCATCAACTTACCACCTGTAATCAGCCCTGGTAAGAGTCTGCCTTGGGTTGGACTCCCCCAGACCAACACTTGCCGAGCCGGACTAATGAAAAAATGTATTTTAGGTTAATCTCACGATTTAAGTTGTGTTAAAGAGCCTCTCTCCTACCTTCTAAAATGCCAGGTCCTGGTCCAGCAGCAGACAAGCAGCAAAGAGTGCCATATTGGCCACAGGTGCATTTAAATACTCCCTAACTATGAGGGCGGGGTCAGGGGTGGAGCTCACCGGGGTGCTTTTGAGCAGGGAAAAAGGGGACAACCCCACTACAAGAGGTTAAGGGGTTAGGTGGTTAGGTTTAGGCACCAGGATCCCACGGATGGACATGACTCAAATTTCTGGTGCATAAAACTAACCCTAACCCCTAACCCTGACACAACCCTAACCCTAACCCTATCCTAATCCTAACCCGTACCAAAGCAAAAGAAGAAGTTCAAATCTGTCAACTGGACAAATCGTTGTAGGAGTGACGATGTTTCGCTGCTCATCCAAGCCACTTCTTCAGTTCTGATCAGATTGCTGGTGGCCACTGCCTTATATCTATCTGCAGGGAGGGGCTAACTACACTGAAACTGTAAACAACTATTGTCTCCAGTTTCAGCTGAAACTACCCTATTCAGCCCTTAACGACCCTGCTATTGTTCTCATTGTTCTGGGTCTGAGGATGGACCCATACCCTAACCCGTACCCGTTTGGTGCATGTAGGGATTTTACCCTTGATATGCAGTGTCCTTTAAAGAGAATAAAGGCATTCACAATGGCAACATTCATGAAATGGTTTAAAAAAAAAAAAGTGTTTTGTACCATTTCTTTGTTTTTTGCAATACCTGCTAATAGCCGATGAGCACATCTGATAGGCACATGAGTGACACTGACCTAAGAAAAATGCCTGTTATCAACTGGATATCTCTGGTGTTGGTTATTACTGTTGGCTGCTGGAGCTGTGTACAAATGACTTACGGTGTTCTGTATGAATCAACAATTTAAAACAACAATAAAAAAAAAACATTAACACAATTGTAGCACTCCCAAAAATGTACCGCCAGGTCTCTATAAGTTTCTCCAAACCAAAAAGGCGTGCTTAAATAATTTGAAAGGAGAAAATGCGTAGTTCCACATTTGCATGCTCACTTTGAATATCACTTACATATGTCATTTCAAACATTTGTGATGGCACGCAGGGAGACATGGGTATTTCTGATCTGTTGGACATGGCACAAGTTGGCCATGTTTTTAGTTTATTTAATGCATTATCTACATCAGCAATAGACAATTTGCCTTTCCAAAGAAGTCAGTGACAGTGAAAATTGTTATAGATCAGTGGGTCTTAAACTCGGTTAGCGTCCAAAAGTTGGTCACATTAAAGGGATGCAACAATACTCACTACATGTCATACTAGTCAATACACTACACATGTGGCTCAACACCACTTTATCAGAACACTCAGTACCACCTTTATCACGCCGGTGAACTGGACTCAAATGCAACACAAAGAGAACAGTCAAACCTCTTAGTAACTACAACAGAAAGTGTCCTTCAAAGGTAATTCTGAATATGGTAAATCAGATAATAAACGACTGAAGAATGAATGTCTTATTTAATGTCAACGAAAATGTCTTCCACACTGGGGATTCAATAAAGGAAACAGACCGAGGAAATAAACTCAGGAACAGGTAACTCAAACAGATAAAATGTTTCAGAATTGCAGAAATGCAAACAACAGAGTATTACAGAGACAAAGCTTAAGTGTTGCTCGTGGTCAGTCAACAATCTAGCAAGGACAGACAGAACAGAAGCAGTTTATATAGACGACTCCGGGCTGATTAACAAAATGAGAGGCAGCTGCAGGGAAAACAGGGAAGTAACAAAAGAAAGAAGAAAGAAGCTAGATTGAGGATAAACACAAACAGGCAGAACTGTGACAACTTTATCAGCACAGGAATTACTTGGCCTGATTCTCAACAGTACTGCAGACTACATTATAATGGTCTGGATACATTTACCAGCTTGGACATACACAGAGTCAAGAGAGACCAAGTTTCCTCTTTGTTTGGATTGGACTGTTCAATGACCCTGCTTCATGGCAAGGAATTATGGATAATAACCCAAACTCCTGGACACGGTCTGCCACTGAGATCACCAGGTCTGGAAGACTGTATATATAAGTGGACATACAGTAGCTAATGCACGTTCCAAGTAGAAAGTGAGCATTGGTCGGAAGCATTTCCTTTGAGCTCTGATAGCAATTGACATCCATTGAAATATGGTTTGTGTCAGGCTTCTCATTCTGACCTTTAATATGTTAATTTTAACCCACTGTACACATTCCTGTTTTTTTTGTTTGTTTGTTTTTTATTTCACTATGTAGTCCATAAAGTAGGATATGAACGCTAATAATAGATCAATCATGTGCGTGATTTCCCCGTATTAACACAGGTAGATTGCTTTGTTGCCTTCTTGCTTGGTGCTCTTGACTTTGATACAACTCCCTGCCAATCAATGGTGCGAGCGGGAAGGAATGTGTCCACCCTCGCTCCTGATTGACTCTTTGGTTTTTGTGCTCAGATTTCCAAATATGGTCCCTGCAAATTACCCACTAGAACTGCTAGCTTTAGTCCACTTAAATTACACAGTTTATGGGTGTGCCCTAATATCAAAACCAGTCCCTACGGGCACTATTTAGGGGTCACAGTATTTTTAGTGGTGTCCAAATGGCTAGTTGGTGAAAAAGTAGTTTTCTTCAAATTTCCCACAGTACACGTGAAAAGTAGTGAACATCATAAGAACAGTCAATATAAACCACAATGCATTGCAAGATTTGGAAAAACAACAGCGACAGGTTTTTGACTGGACACGACAGTACTGCATGAAAGCAGATACAAGCACTGGCTTATCTCACTAATAATTGCTGGTTATGATTATAAAACTCTCATGAATACACTCTTAAATAACCCGTTAAAAGTTGCAAGGTAATTCTAGCAATCATCGTTGCTCTGCTAGCAACTTACACACTGATACACATCTAGCCCATTTATGTGAGCTCTAGTTTGACAAAAACCTGTGCGATTAGTATTAGTCCATAAATACTCGTGTGCCAGTCCAGTCTGATCATCAGGTTTTATCAGAGTTTAGCAAACTTTTTTCACCCAGACGCCACAGTCACATGACCTGAAAGTAGTGAGCTATGTGTCTGAATCGCTCCGTGAATGAATGCACTAATGATCACATGTAAGGTAATGGACGAGGGGTGACAGTAGCTCAGTAGGTTGAGTGTTTGTCCACTGATCCGAAGGTTGGCGGTTCAAATCCCGCTCTCTACATAAAACATCATTGGTTGAGTCCACTGACTCGAAGGTTGGCGGTGCAATTCCAGCCCTCACAGATGAATGCTGTCGTTGTGTCCTTGGGCAAGACACTTAACCCACCTACCCCAGCCCTTGGGACAACGGGTGGAAATTAGCCTCTGGCTATAACCTGGTGTGTTTACATTCATGTCTGTCATGTCATGTCTGTTCATTAACATGCACTGTCCCAACCAAAAAAAAATGGACACAAAAGCATTTCACCCTCAAATGCTGATTTGTAACTTATTGTAATAACAGTTTCTGGATGAATAAATTAACTCAAATTGATTATCATTTTGTTTTATTTTAACACATTATCTCATTTATATTGCTAGTTTTATGATATTGTTGTACTTAAACTGGTGTACTTCGGGGGCGACAACCAAGTTGAACTTTTGAGGCGTTCGAAGCTAGGATGCTTGGGCGTCTGATGGAGTGGCGTGGATGCTCAAGACGCGCCGCGCTGACGCCAGATTCACGCCGCCCTGACGCTTGAAGACGCACCGCAAAAACGCTGCGTCACCAAGACGCACGTCCACCATCATATTCGGCTAATCATCGACTTTTTGTCATCTCAAAGTTGTAGCACCCTCACGAATGTCCCACCAGGCATCACTGCATTCAAAAGTACACTTAATACACGTTTGAATTGCTTTTTTTCTGTAGGTTTCTCAAAAGCACAGAGACACGCTCTAATCATTTGAATAGGAAAAAGTATAATTCCATATTTGCATACTCACTTTGGATGATCCAACATGCAGCTCCTCCACTGGTCTCACAATTGGTCCATCAACTGAAGACAGTGTCGTCTACGATGGCACGCAAGGAGACATGGGCATTCCTAATATGTGGCAAGGACTTGGTCTATTTTGCCTATTATCTTTAAGCATACATCTGAATTAATATCATCTTTCCCCTCTCCAGGTCTTAGAGTGATCGTCTGCTTCCACACTGTGTACTACGAGTACTACTTTATTAACACAGCAATGACTTGGCCTGATGCTCAACAGTACTGCAGACTACATTATGATGACCTGGCTACATTTACCAGCATAGAGGACGTGCAGAGAGTTAAGAGGCCAAGTGACTACCTCTATGCCTGGATTGGACTCTTCGATGATACTGCCTCATGGAAAGGGATTATGGGTAATGACTCAAACTCCTGGAGATGGTCGGCCACTGGGACCACAAGCCCTGGAGGGTACCAGATCTGGGAGGCAGGGGAGCCAGACTTCAACAGTGCAGATAATACATGTGTGATGATGAGAAATGGACAGTGGGTTGATACTTGCTGTGTGAACTGCGACACCTATTATTTTGTTTGTTTCAGAGGTAAGAATTTGAACTAAACTTTAAAGTTTAAAGACTTCAAATGCTCAGTATTACTTTTTCTCTATCCCTTTACTGTTAAATGCTAAATATAAGCTATTCAAAACTAAAAATACTGTAAACAATTTTAACATTTAAAACCTTAAACGTGTACAACTTTTACTTTAGACATAGTTTAAAATCAACCATACTGTAGATAATCACTTTTTGTTCAATGGCAAGGGTAAGAAATAAAATGTTTTGATGTTTTGAACAGGACACCTTCTGACATCCTGTTCAAAACTGCAAAACTGATTCTCTAATGCTGGCCCTGTCTTTGCTAGTGGCCTTTCAGTGTAGCAGGCAGCAGAATTGCATATATGGTATTTTTTTTTTTTTTTATTTCTGACCTACACCACCAGTCAAAAGTTTGGACATGCCCTCTCATTTGACTTCTTTCTACATTTTATGGAAGTTTTCATATATATGAGGGAAGATATATGGAATTAAGAAGCAAAGAAAAAAGGAAAATAACAATTTGTATATATGGGAACATTGGGAAAAAGAAACATGAGAAACTAGAGAAATGTGAGGGGTTCAAAGAAGAGCTGGAGAAGGCCTGGAAGGTGAAGGCAGTGGTGCCCGTGGTCATCGGAGCACTCGGGGCAGTGATCCCTGAACTGGAAGAGTGGCTACAGCAGATCCCAGGAAAAACATCAGACATCTCAGTCCAGAAAAGTGCAGTGTAGAAACAGCAAAGATACTGTAGAACCCTTAAGCTCCCAGGCCTCTGCTAGAGGCTCATAAAAGACACATTTTGGGATCATCCTCTTTAACCATACCTGGTGATGCCAAACAAGACGTCATTTGAGTCTTACCAATGATTTTTGTTGTGTTTTCAAACATAGGTTCTCTTCAGCCAGGATCCAAAGAATACATTTTGGTGGAGTCTCATCAAACCTGGAAAGACGCACGGAACTATTGCAGACAAAATTATGTAGACCTTGCCGTCATTGAAAATGCGTCCGAACTCACCACAGTCTCAGACCTGATTGGCACAAACTGGGTGTGGATTGGCCTGAACAGACAACCCTTTAGGTGGTCCGACAACCGCATCAGTTACTTCAAAAACTGGATCAATGGAGAACCAGACAACAAGTATACCGCTGAGCATTGTGTTGTGGAATATTCTAATGTGGAGCATCAGTGGTTGGATGCACCATGTGAAGGACTGCATAATGTAATCTGTCAGCAAGGTAAAATCACCTGATTAATATTTGCAGTTTTTTTATGCCAATATAATAATCTTTTTTTTTTTTTGTTTTTTGTTTTTTTTTACATCCAGCATTAAAAACAAGGACACACAGTGGTAAAGTTTGTACTTCAGACTGCTCCTGACCTGTCCAATACAGCAGCAACTAATGCTCAAATCCCAGATAAGGTACATTTTACTCACATTTAAAAAAAACAAACAAACATAAAACTTATATATTTTTGTATGAAGTACCAATAAAATGATATGTCTGTCATATGTATATGTTGAAATTGTTTGTGACGAGGAAAGAATGACATATGCATCACCTTAAAATGGACTTTAAAAAATGGCAGTAATATGAATGTTTTGGTAACTTTGGGTTTGGGTGAGCCATGGTTTGCCAGGAGAGCTCTCTTCGGGTCATGTCTCCCATGTTGCAAGGCTGGTTTTCTGCATGAAGACAGCAGGTGGAGATGATGGATGCTTCACATATCACTCGGAAACACATGTTTCATCATCACAGGAACTTGCATAGATGCTTAAAGGGTTAAATTTTTACTTAGTTCTGCTTTAAGTGTAATATAAAATAAATCAATATGCTGGTAAGTCAAAGAACTCATTTCACAGTAAAGACCTGATAAAGGTGCAATCTTTGCATGCAGTTAAAAGCCTACATTCTATTTTTGTCTTTGAGCTGCAGTAGTAGAGGCGGTAAGAGCCCTTATCAGCACTTTTTCCTGTACACATTTTTAATTATCACGTGCAAACATGATCTCGTGAATGCAGCTTTTGAAGGTTGTGACCACAACAACACAGTAGCTCAGCTTCATGTGAGTGACTTAAGACCAGTTCAACAGCAGTTGCAGCAGGCGAGCAGTTGAGATTGCACTGCATGCAGTCTAAGCGAAGCATTACGTAGCCCAAAATATTTGCATATACATATTTTTCAGACGGATGCAATACCTTCCTATATTATATATATATACATATACATATATATATATATATATATATATATATATATATATATATACATACACACACACACACACACACACACACACACACACACACACACGCTCGGGACCTCCACCAGAGTCCTGGGAGCTTGAGGGTTCTGCGTAGTATCTTTGCTGTTCCTTTTTCCTGATGTTCCCATCGCTTGGCACTGTGATGTCCACCACAACGGCTTTGCTCTGTTGTTCATCCACCACCACTATGTCCGGTTGGTTCGCTATCACCATTCTGTCAGTCTGTATCTGGAAGTCTCACAGGATCTTGGCTCGATCATTCTCCACTACCTTTGGAGGTGTTTCCCACCTAGACCTGGGGGTTTCCAGTCCGTACTCTGCACAGATGTTTCTGTACACTATGCCCGCCACTTGGTTATGCCGCTCCATGTTTGCTTTCCCTGCAGCATCTTACACCCTGCAGTTATGTGCTGGATTGTCTCAGGGGCCTCTTTGCACAGCCTTCCCCTTGGGTCTTGTCTGGTGTGGTAGATCTGGGCTCTATCGCTCTTGTGCTCAAGGCCTGCTCCTGTGCAGCCAGGATGAGTGCCTCTGTGCTGTCCTTCAGTCCAGCTTTCTCAAGCCATTGGTAGGATTTCTTGATATCAGCCACTTCAGTTATGTTCCGGTGGTACATCCCATGCAGGGGCTTGTCCTTCCATGATGGTTCCTCCAGCTCCTCTTCCTCTGCACTCCACTGTCTGAGACATTCGCTGAGCACGTCATCTGTTGGGGCCTTGTCTTGGATGTACTTGTGGATCTTGGATGTTTCATCCTGGACTGTGGCTCTCACACTCACTAGTCCTCGGCCTCCTTCCTTACGGCTCACGTACAGTCTCAGGGTGCTGGATTTGGGGTGGAACCCGCCATGCATGGTCAGGAGCTTTCGTGTCTTAACATCTGTGGTCTGTATCTCCTCCTTTGGCCAGCTTATGATTCCTGCTGGGTATCTGATTACTGGCAGGGCGTAGCTGTTTATTGCCTGGGTCTTATTCTTGCCATTGAGCTGACTCCTTAGGACTATATATATATATATATATATATATATATATATATATATATATATATATATAGATATAGATATAGATATAGATATATATATTTTTTTTTAATAAAATACATTGGATATTTTTTAGTTTATCTGCATATATATTTAATGTTTGGATCAGTTATAACTGGTGAACTAGTGAATACAGTGATAGTGTCTCTATGGTAACAGAGAAAATGCAGCATATTGAATTTCATTAGAGCATCTTAACACTAAGATTGGATTTGACATTAAACATATATTATCCTGGTACCACATCATTAAAAGGACAACTTTTTTTTTTTTTCTGTTCTAGATCACCACATTGTTCCAAACCCTTGGAATTGCTGATGTAAAACTCAGTTGGAAAATGTCACCAATTGCATGTTGTGTTTCTTTCTGCAATTAGCATTAGGGTGTCATGATTAAGACAAAATGTACAACTTTCCTGACTGCACTGCTGTATATGACTTATTATCTACAGATTACTATATGTAATGTTATAATAATCTATGTAGTTTTTAATTTGTTTGAATATATTACCATTTATCTGGGTCAGAATGTCTTGTTTGGACCCCCTTTCAAAAGGTTCTCCTCATCATCATTGTTGAGTCCAACAATGTTCAGAATGTATGCTACTGCAGAGGGAAAGTTTTTCTCTCCATACATCGATCCATTTTTCTGCTTCAGGTCACGGAGGCAGCAGTTTCTGCAGGGAGGCCCAGACTTCCCTAACTAACAGGGTGACAGGCCAGGGGTCATTTTGTAGCAAGAAACCTTTTGGGTACACAAATTAAGTGTGATTTATTTCCCTGGCCTTGATGAAATTAACAATTTTCCTCTGCGTGAGCCTAGGCAGTCCAGATTCTGTTTTCACTCAATAGGGCTTTGCTCTTTTTGCATTTTGAAAATATGTGTTATTTGGAATGTTACTTGATATACTCTAATCTTTCATGTAAGACTTAAGAGTGAACTGTAGCACCACCCACTTAGTTCTTTCTGCTGCTCTAATATTGCACCATGATACAGCCATTTAAGACAGTTCCCATCTCTCTCTACCCACTTCAAGCCTCAAGCCTCATTTACCAAGTGTTTATGTAGCTCATGTGGTCTTAATGATTTTTTTTTTATTTCACCAAAATCTCATTTTATTTACTAGTAAGATTGTACTTAAGTTTATTGTGGGCTGTTTTTGCCAGAGGCTTTTATTTTGGCGGTGCCACTACTTCCTGTGGAATCGTACAGTTCCCCTCAGTTGTTGTGAGGAAAGCAGAGGGGAGACGTGTGCCGGATTGTGAGACCTAGAGTTGGCTGTATTGTGATTTAATTATGTTTCACACAGATATTAAATCCTTTCCTGAACAGAAAACCCTGTGTGTGGCTGAGTTCATCTATCTATACAACACAACGCAGAAGTTTGTCAGTGGGTCAGCCCAGAAACCCCGGCTACATTTGCTCATGTGCATGATGCTGGAAAGACAGGGGCAAACTTTTTACACAGATAACTGCTGCAGTTTTTGAACCAGTATGATAGTGAATTCAAGCATTTTAAAAAGAAGCAACAAGGACAGATAAGAATATAACAACATTTTCAATGAAGCAGTAAATGTACACTGCAACACTTGTCCCGTGGTGTCCACAGCAGCTGTCCATCAAACTGGGCTTTCACGTGTCTGTCCTATGTCCAAAGACTGCAACAACACTTCGATAATTCAATAGTCCATAGGAGCAGATGCATGCAAACTTTTGCACTTGCTGAATTTATGTGTTTATTAACGTTTATTTAACCAGGTGAAAATCCCATTGAGATCAAAATCCCTTTTGCAAGGAAAATCGGCTCCGTGCACAACAGTAGTTGGCTAGTTCCAATCAGAGGAACAGTCGGCCCAGCCATTTCCAAGGTAATGTAATGTCTATGAGATTTTGTCAAGTCATGCTAAAATACTGACAGATCAGACAGTTTGGGTGTCTGATAACATGTTAAGCACTTTATAAATGTGGGAAAAACTTCACCGGAGGACATAATATAACTTAGCATTAGCATTGATATACAAAGACAAACTTTTCTAAAAGCAGAAGTGGTGTCCTCTGGTGACGTCCACCCGCAGCTCCATGTCCACTGCTTGATCTGATCTGAATTTATAGATTTAAGTGAAAACACACAACACAACAACGCGCGCGTCGGAGGAGTTTGTCCTCAAATGCAAAGGTGTCCATCGCGATCTTGACGTGTTTCAGAGTCACGCTGCAGCATTGAGCAAATAAGGTAAATTTGGCTGAACACATTCTGTACTGTACATGACACATGGCGCGTCCTTTAGCCAATCAGGACACAGAACACGGCACCTCCTTTAGCCAATCAGGACACAGAACACGGCACCTCCTTTAGCCAATCAGGACACAGAACACGGCACCTCCTTTAGCCTATCAGGACGCAGAACACGGCACCTCCTTTAGCCAATCAGGACGCAGAACACGCGCCTGCATACACTGTAAAAAAGTGTGAAATGTGAAGTGCGCTGTAGCGAGGGACCACTGTAATGAACGTTTTTGAACTAAGTTTTCATATTACTACATGGGATACCTGTGGCTTAAAATTGCTGGTCGCTATTGTAACGTTTAAATATCCCTTCAAAATAAGATTCAGATAAGCCACAAATACATTTATAAAGAAAATGTTATTTTCATGAACATTTCAAACATTTCAGAATATGGAGTCAATGTCAAGAAACCTTAATATTTCACATGAAGCTGTTTTTCTTTTAGTTTCTGCATGTTTGTGTGCCCACTAAGACTCACAAGCTCTACTCCTCTCCTCTCTCCTCTCTCATCTGCCCTAACGCGCTCTGACTCTGGTCTCCTCCTCTCCTCTCGACATCTCTCCTCCTCTCCTCTCTTCCTCTCCTCTCGACCTCTCTCCTCTCTCCTCTGCCCTAACGCGCTCTGACTTTGGTCTCCTCCTCTCCTCTCGACTTCTCTCCTCCTCTCCTCTCTCCTCTCCTCTCGACCTCTCTCCTCTTCTCTCTCCTCTCTCCTCTGCCCTAACGCGCTCTGACTCTGGTCTCCTCCTCTCCTCTCTTCCTCTCCTCTCGACCTCTCTCCTCTCTCTCTCTGCCCTAACGCGCTCTGACTCTGGTCTCCTCCTCTCCTCTCGACATCTCTCCTCCTCTCCTCTCGACCTCTCTCCTCTCTCTTCTGCCCTAACGCGCTCTGACTTTGGTCTCCTCCTCTCCTCTCGACTTCTCTCCTCCTCTCCTCTCTTCCTCTCCTCCTCGATCTCTCTCTCTCTCTTCTTCTCCTCTCTCCTCTGCCCTAACGCACTCTGACTCTGAGCGCAGTGTTTCTCACTATTTGAGAAACACTGTCTTAACTAAACTTATGACGAACTAAACATTTACAATATTGTTTCAAATGAAAAAATATCACCTTTATGGTCTTATAAATGAAGAGGAAATAAATAAGGGCAAATTAAATATGAAATGCATAAGAAAACGAGTCAAGTAAATGTTCTTACAGGTATTACAAACACACCAGTGCCATCTAGTGTCTAGTGTGTTAACGTAAGATATTAACAGTTAATCAGATAAATAAAGCATAAAAAACAAGCTAACAAGTTTACTCTCGATCTCAGTCTCACTCGCGTCTGACAACTCCACCTGCTCCAGAAGTACATGAAGTGCCGCTTCCTCTTCCACGTGGGTGTCATACTGGTTCATGAGTCTAGAGCGCTCTCGTGCAGTTGTCAGTGTGAAAATAACAAAGATGTGAAATTATATATTTTATATATCATATATAAGTCGCATCTGAGTAAAAGTTGCATCTCTCCGGCCAAACTATGAATACGGTAATTACTTTTGACAAATAAGAAGATCATTATCATCCAACATGACTGACATAACAGGAAGTCAACAGAGTGAGTGAGAGGACCCTCTTACCAAAATAAAAGTTTTCAAAAATAAAATTAGTGCATGAACATTAGGAGAGAAATAAGGCAGGTTTTATCAACTGGGTTACAATAATGTGGGACCTTTCACTAATATTGCAGAGCAGAAATGGTGGAGTACAGTGGAGGGTCTTGAGTTTGTGCTGCAGAGTCGACCACTGCCTCAGCCCGACTGTGGGGGGCGCTGTTTCTGCTGAAGTGTGCCACCTCAGAGTACAGCACTGAGTCCACCTGCACAGATGAGGTACAAGTTTGTTCAGTTGATGCTGTATTTGTGTTGTGTGTCCTGATGGGGGCGATATAACTGTGTGTGCACTGCAGCTGATCTCAGCTGTGAGCAGAGGTGGGGAGAGTAGACACTCATTTTAGTGATCCAAATTACTCAAGTAAGAGTAAAAAGTATTTGAGAGAAGTACTATTCAAGTAAGAGTAACTATAAGAGTTAACGTCTGATTTAACATTAAAATGGTAAAACTGGTATTTTAAAAGGAGAGACCACAAAGCTCCAACCTCCTGTTCCTGCCCTGAAGGACCAAGCTCCGAACCTGGGGGGACAGAGCCTTCTCCATCGCTGCCCCCACCCTCTGGAACTCACTGCCCAAACCCCTCCGTGACTGCTCTGACCTCCCCACCTTCAAAAAAACCCTCAAAACTCACCTGTTCAAAATTGCTTTTAATGTTTGATTTTAGTTGTAAATTTTGTGATATTTTATTCTTGTATGTATTGTGAAGCGTCTTTGAGTGTCGTGAAAAGTGCTATATAAATAAATTCTATTATTATTATTATTATTATTATTATTATTATTATTATTATTATTATTATTATTATTATTATAATAATAATAATAATAATAATAATAATATTATTATAAAAATGGTCCTGTCCTGGTTTAGTCTTGGGTTAATCCTTTATTACAGGGGTTTGTGCTTCTTGGGAAGTATAGTCCTCATATGTCCTAAGTACATAAAACTCAACTTACTCTTCTCTTGTTGATAATAATGGGCTGAATCATCTTCCCCAAAACACTTGTGGTTTGACACATAGCACTTTCATCTGTGGCATTAAACAAAAGACCTGTGCAGCCCTTTACCAGGAAGAACACAGGGCAAGTTGTTGTGACTGTAATGTTTGTATTCTATGTGATGCAGCAGCACGAGGCCAAGACCAACGTCCTCTTTAGTAACAAAGCTTAACTTACATTTCCCAGAGTTCCTCTGTTATAGTGTCAGGTCACATGACTCACCTGTGTGTGAGCTGGAGCTGAGGCTAAACTGTAAATGTCAGAACCCCAGTCAGATGTGCTCTGGACCTGTCGCTCCGGCACCTCCTCGTACTCCCTGTCCCCCTGCAACAACACAGTAGATAAAGAGAATTTCATATCATTACATATATATATTTGTTTTTAAATAAATCCATACACCATAAACAATGTATGTAATACATTTTAAAGAAACAACTATTGAAAAACAGATCTGAGCCATTAATGTGAACATAAAAGGTAAAATAAAAAACAGAGAGGAAAGAAAAGTTGTTGCTTTGTCCGGCAGGTTTATTCCATTTATCGACAAATGAAGGTCTATGTTTTGGTTGTTTAACTGTTGATACATGGTCACTACATCAGTCACAGTTTTTCACCCTCACCTATGGTCATGAGATCTGGGTAATGGCCCAAAGGACAAGATCATGGATGCAAGAGGTCAAAATGAGTTTCCTCCACCAGGAGGCTGGGCACTCCCAGAGAGATGGGGTGAGGAGCTCAGTCATACGGGAAGTGCTCGGAGTAGAGCCACTGCTCCTCCACATCAAAAAGAACCAGCTGATGTTTCGTGATCGTCTGTTCCTCCTGGACGCCTCCTTAGGGAGGTGTTCCAGGCATGTCCCACCAGGAGGAGGCCCCGGGGAAGATCCAGGACACACTGGAGCAGCTATGTCTCTCTGTTGGGCTGGGAACACCTTGGGGTCCCAACGGAGAAGCTGGAGGAAGCGTCTGGGGTGAGGGAAGCCTGAGAGTTCCTGCTTAGACTGCTGCCCCTGCAACTTGGCCCCGTATAAGCAGAGGAAAATGGATGGATGCTCATATCAGTCACAGGCATCTGAAAATGTGCTGTTTCAAATGTTCTTATTCTTTTCAGAGCACTTAAAACATAACAGCTCCAGGATGATGTCACTGCAATGTCCCAGAACTGGGCCAGTGTGAAGTGAACAAGGACCAGTTGACAGTGCATTGGTCACTTCACATATTATAAGTTTGAAGTTGTGAGGAAATGCTCTTTAGTTCACTTAATGCCCAAATACACAAGTGTGATGACAGCTTCTGAGACTGTGATTCAGATCTCACCTCTGGAACTTCCCCAAACTCTCTGTTCACTGGACACTCTGCACAAATAGAAACAAATACTCGTCATAAGGACTAAACAGCATTGGTACATTTGCATTAATACTTTACCTTTGGGCTCGTTTTCTTTCTTTTTGCAGTAAAATATTAAAAGAGCAACTGAGAAGAGAACCACCATCACTGCAAGACTCACTCCAATGTACAGCAGAGAACCTGAGGAGAGAGAAGGTTAAAGGTCCTATATTACACTAAAAAACTGACTCAGGGCTCTAGTGAAGATGTACGGAGTGTAAAAACACAGTGGAGCACTTCCTGTTTTACTACATGACATCACAAGGTGGAACAGAGTCTTTTCTGTTTGAGAGAAGAACATTAATTACGGAGGGTTTGTGTATTAAACTTGTGAATGAAACAAAACAAAACCTCAGGTGTGAGTTTGATGAGGAAACAACAACATATAACATAGATGAGAAAATAGTGTAATATCGGTCACTGGGGCAACCTGTCAGGAGCAGTGGGGCCCAGAGCCACAATATTTACAATGAAGTTATACTCATGGTGGAGACTAATAACTGCCAATCTGTGCCTATGTTTTTTCTATGAGCACTATTCATTCAGAAATAGAATGTAATGTAGTGAGGATTTAAGCATCAACCCTTTTGACACACATCTCTACATCACATGATTCAAACTAAAGCTGCTCATTGTTGTTTCTTTACCTGTTTGTGAAGAGCCATGTTCAACCTCAGACTGTTGTTCATGTTCAGGTCTGATGGTGGCGCCACAGTCTGGATCTGGACTAGGACTTGGACCAGGATTAGGACCAGGACTATGTGTGGGTCTGACAGCAGTTGTTGTTTGGATCACAGGAGGGACACGAGGAGGAGTAGATTTCACTGGTGAACGAGCTGAACAAATGCAGATATCAGAACATCAGCAGTATGTTATATTTATCTTTGCATTTCACTTCTCATCATGTTCAGTGAGTCTCTTTAGCTGACGTCATATTCATGTTCAAACTGAATTAGTGTAGAGTTTGACATCACAGTGACATTTGTATAAAGGCTCTATATGATATGAAGTAACTAACATGGGGCATTCTTATTTTGTTAAATGTAAAAAGGGACAAAAATTAAGTTAAAGACACAGTATGTAACTTTCTGGAGGTGGCATGTCACCTGCATGATTCTTTGAAAATAAGAAATGAAAACCATATTGTGTAGATTTTGTATAATAGTGAAAAAAATAATTTCCATGGAAAAAAAGCAACAGGAGGTAAATGTAAATGTGGACCAACCTTTAATGACCTCAAGCTTAAATTTATCATTGCCATCAACAGGCCACCAGCTCTCAGACAAATATCTTTCCATCCTGCACTGGTATTGTCCCGAGTCAGAGAGCTGCACATTCTTGATTCTCACTGTCACTATGTTGGTCTTTTTATCATGTTGAAAACTGTATCTGTGTTTCTCAGCTCTGTCTCCTGTCGTCTCCACTAAAATGTTTCTTTTTTTATCACAGTCATTTTTACAGAAGAGTGTTTTACTTCCAGCCAAATTAAACCAACATTCTCCTGTGAAGTCTTGTCCCTCAGTAACTGTATAAGTCTGTGCAAAGACGACACCAGGAAGTCCTTCACTCAGCACTGTGCAACATAGTAGAGAAGTCACACATTTAGTCAAACACAAATCTATGTATTTACTACATTTAGAATAAAAATAATTGAAAAGACAAAGTTTACTCACAGAGAAGATGGATTAGAATTATATTATTTCTCATATTTGTGTTCGTATAAGCCGAGCTACTTCTTTACGGAACTTCTCTTTAGTT
The DNA here is from genome assembly GCA_019594935.1 of Periophthalmus modestus. NCBI lineage: Eukaryota > Metazoa > Chordata > Actinopteri > Gobiiformes > Gobiidae > Periophthalmus > Periophthalmus modestus. Next base: position 25,154 of record JAIEZT010000167.1, on the reverse strand, counting down.
TTTTTCATAAATAGTTGTAACCACAGACTGTTTCAGAAGAACTCACACCTTCAGTCCGACTGGTGACTATTACATCCTGTGTGTTTTTGTTCCATTATTATTTACTCCACTTATTTAAACATAAAAAGTATTACCATCCAAACATGTTTTAAGCCAGATGCCCTGACCTGACCTCTGGTCTTTTTCTACAGCCCTGATAGGAGACATTTAGTGTATTTCTGTACCATGTCGTCAGTGACAGTGTGACAGGAGCAGTATTCATACATTTGATTTCTCCAAATGTCATTGTTTTTTGTTTTGTTTTTTCACTTAAGACTCACAGGACATGAGAGCACGTATGAGTATACAAACTTTATTTAAAATAAGTACAATTACAGGTGAATTATAGGGACTATTGTATTGTATAATTCAGCTGCTAAACAACTGAACCACAACCACACACACAGAACCCCCCAGTTACCTCCAGATATTATCAAGTGTCCTACTACTTAAGATTACTTTTTTATTATAAACTTTTGTGGTTATGTTAAATACCTTTTATCTATCATTTATCACAGACACATATTTGTTTTTATGATGATTTTTGTGTTTATATAGTGACACATAGCAAATGCCGAAATTTAATCTGTAAAACTGGACAAATTGTTGTCGGAGTGAAGACGCTTCACTGCTTCTTCAGTTCAGGTCAGATTACTGCTGTCTGAAGGGAGGAGCTAACTACAAGGAAACTGGAAACTGCTAATGTCTTACAACATAAATAATCACAAATAATCACAAATTAAAGGAGAAAAGTGCAAAATAAAAACCTTTCAGTCATATGCAGCTAAACAGAACTGTTTAGAGCCTGGATTTAAACATTGTCAAAGTCGAGGCCTGTTTCACATCTTCAGACTGTTCCAGGTTTTAGCATAAAACTGAAACTCTGATTCTCCATGTTTAGTCCTGACTCTGGGACCAGCAGGAGGCCGGTCCCTGAAGTCCTCAGAGTGTGAGATGGTTCATGTGGCTCTAACATGTGGGAGATGTTCTTTGGTGCTGGTTCATGGAGAGACTTGTTCACACAGAGCTGCTTTAAAGTCTCTGAGCCACAGGAGCCAGAGACACAGGACACATGTGTGAAGTACTTCACCTGAGCACAGGACACATGTGTGAAGTACTTCACCTGAGACACAGGACACATGTGTGAAGTACTTCACCTGAGCACAGGACACATGTGTGAAGTACTTCCTGGTTCTAGTCAGACCCGAGCAGCAGTGTTCTATCTGGATGCACTGTTCTGTTTTAAGGCTCGTTTGAAGAGGCCAGTGAGCAGGACGTTACAGTCGTCTAACCGACTGGAGACAATTTAAAGGTCGTATATTACACAAAACTGACTCTTAAGAGCTTTAAGCCATATTAGAATGTTGTTCCCTCCTCAGTTGTTTTGTTTCATTCACATGTTTGAGTAACCCTTTATTATTAGTCTGTTACATCTCCAAACCTCAAAATACTTTGTTCCACCTTGTGATGTCGTGAAGTGGTAGTTTTCAAATTAACAGCTCCTTTTACATTTAGTTCAGAAGAGATTGGCAATTCCAGAGCTGAAATCCAAATGATTCTAGTGAATGTGTATGGAGTTTAAAAACTAAGTGGAGCAGTTATTGTTTTACCACATGACATCACAAGGTGGAACAGAGTATTTCTGTTTGAAAGAAGAACTAAAGATGCAGGGTTTGTGTGTTAAACATGTGAATGAAACAAAACACAGCTCCAGGTCTGTTTGTGACGAGGAAACAACATTAGAACATAAATAAAACTGAGATTTTTGTTTTGGTTGAAATGTTTCACAGTGACATTTGGAGAAATCAAATGTATGAATACTGCTCCTGTCACACTGTCACTGACGACATGGTACAGAAATACACTAAATGTCTCCTATCAGGGCTGTAGAAAAAGGCCAGAGGTCAGGTCAGGGCATCTGGCTTAAAACATGTTTGGATGGTAATGTAGAGGCCGGAAAAATGCTAAGTATAAAACAGACACCCCTTAAAATTTTACGTTGTCACTCTAATATATTATTTTCATTTAACAATTCATGTGGCTCCATTATCTCTGTTGAGATAAAGTGCAGTTCCTTCACTGACCAGTAGATGGCGAATATCACGCAGTGTTGGTAGAGAGTAGACTGAGCGCTGCAGAGGAAGAACCAATCCTCTGTCTGAAGTAAATGCAGCTCAAGACATGCACTCTGTCTATTCTTCTATTAACAGGTTGGTAACACTAAAATCACAAGTTTTGTGTAAAGTATCAAAGTTATAAGATGTCAAAGGTCAAACGGAGTTCGGTAGGAGAAAGTGTAACAAGAGTTTACAAAGAATTTTTGTGTATAATGTGATCGTGTTGTATGCTAACCTGCTAAGCTAGTGGTCAAGTGTGAGGGAAGTACAACGTGGGTAAAGCTAATCCAAACCAGTCTACGGTGCAAGGAACCACTTGAAGAATATTAATTACAGACATTTATGAAACGTTTTTCAAACAATAGTGTATTTACTGGTTTGTATGTATATTAAAGGTGTACATTTTGAGTTTATTACCAAGCACCAGAAATGCTATTGTAAATGTGTTATAAACACGTGGCGGGTCATGTTACGTTGGAGAGACCAGCGCCATCTTATGGACACTTGTTGAATGGTCAGTTTTGTTGAACATAGTGAATTAATAAATATGTCATGGGGTATTGTTAAAAATATAAATAGTGATACGAGTTTAAATAAGTTAAAGATAAAAAGGGATAAAAACATTAATTCATTTTATGTAAGATTTGTATTAAAAAGAAATGTATTTACAGTTATATTGTTAATATGTGAAAATGTGAATATGTATATGGATTCATGTTACTTGGATTGTAATGTAATGTGAAAAGAGGAAGAACCAATCCTCTGTCTGAAGTAAACGCAGCTCAAGACATGCACTCTGTCTATTCTTCTATTAACAGGTTTACTTCAGCGAGGCATATGCCCTCTGACCCGCTGGTTAGAGGAGCAACAGTAATACTTTTTATGTTTAAATAAGTGGAGTAAATAATAATGAGACAAAAATACACAGGATGTAATAGTCACCAGTCAGACTGAAGGTGTGAGTTCTTCTGAAACAGTCTGTGTTTACAACTATGCAAAAAAGAAGAACAAGAGAGAGCGATAGATACTTTAAAAAGAAGTAAAGAAATTCCTTAAAGAAGTGGCTCGACTTATGCAAACACAAATATGAGAAATAATATGATTCTAATGCAGCTTCTCTGTGAGTAAACTTTGTCTTTTCAATTATCTTTATTCTAAATGTAGTAAATACATAGATTTGTGTTTGACTAAATGTGTGACTTCTCTACTATGTTGCACAGTGCTGAGTGAAGGACTTCCTGGTGTCGTCTTTGCACAGACTTATACAATTACTGAGCGACAAGACTTCACAGGAAAATGCTGGTTTAATTTGGCTGGAAGTAAAACACTCTTCTGTAAAAATGACTGTGATAAAAACATGAACATTTTAGTGGAGACGACAGGAGACAGAGCTGAGAAACACAGATACAGTATTCAATATGATAAAAAGACCAACATAGTGACAGTGAGAATCAAGAATGTGCAGCTCTCTGACTCGGGACAATACCAGTGCAGGATGGAAAGGTTTTGGTCTGACACCTGGTTCCCTGTTGATGGCAATGAAAAATTTAAGCTTGAAGTCACTAAAGGTAGGTCCACATTTACATTTACCTCCTGTTGCTTGTTTTACATGGAAATTATTTCTTTCACTAAAACATAAAATCTACACAATATGGTTTTTCTAATTTCTTATTTCCAAAGAATCATGCAGGTGACATGCCACCTCCAGAAAGTTACACACTGTGTCTTTAACTTAATTTTTGTCCCTTTTTACATTTAACAAAATAAGAATGCCCCATGTTAGTTACTTCATATCATATAGAGCTTTTATACAAATGTCACTGTGATGTCAAACTCTACACTAATTCAGTTTGAACATGAATATGACGTCAGCTAAAGAGACTCACTGAACATGATGAGAAGTGAAATGCAAAGATAAATATAACATACTGCTGATGTTCTGATATCTGCATTTGTTCAGCTCGTTCACCAGTGAAATCTACTCCTCCTCGTGTCCCTCCTGTGATCCAAACAACAACTGCTGTCAGACCCACACATAGTCCTGGTCCTAATCCTGGTCCAAGTCCTAGTCCAGATCCAGACTGTGGCGCCACCATCAGACCTGAACATGAACAACAGTCTGAGGTTGAACATGGCTCTTCACAAACAGGTAAAGAAACAACAATGAACAGCTTTAGTTTGAATCATGTGATGTAGAGATGTGTGTGTCAAAAGGGTTGATGCTTAAATCCTCACTACATTACATTCTATTTCTGTCTGAATAGTGCTCATAGAAAACATAGGCACAGATTGGCATAACTTTTCTTTCTCTCCTTTTTCTACAAAGATATAATCCCCCTGTTTTTTATTTGACTTTTTATGTTCACACTAGTGGATCATGTCTTTAAATTGTTATGTTTCTTTTAAATGTATTATACATATTGTTGGTTATATTTGTGTGGATTTATAATTTAACAACCACATTAAATAAAATGAAGTTGTAGAATATTCCAGTATCATTATAATGTCTTTACTGACTGTGTTGTTGATCTCACCTGGACATGAACAGACCACAGCTCCACCCACACTGGAGACAACAGGTGACATCAAATGAACAACAAACTATTCTTTTTTTCATCCTAACATAATGTGGGTCTTATGTTGAGTTTTGAAGTGATTTCCTCTTGTAAAATGACTGTACCTCTCTCCAGGTCTGTTTGTGGCTCTGGCTGTAGGTGGGGTTTTGCTCCTCGTCTCTGCTCCTCTGGTTGTGTTTTACTGCAAGAAAAGAGTCAACAGGCCTCAAGGTGAGTCACAAATATTCAGTTACCTTTAAATATTAAACTAAGAGCAACAATAATCATAAAATGTGATACTTTTTCTTCCAGAAGCTCACGTAAACACAGGAGTTCAACAGGTGAGATCTAAATCTCAGTGACACATGTTCAGGTGAATCTTGTGTTTGAATGTCATAAAAATACATCTTTCATCATTTCTGGTTTATTCCTCAGATTGTTGCTTCTGGAGACTGCATTTACCAGAGCCTGGACTTGGACTCCATTGACCCAAATGAGACCTACAGTACTCTACAGTCTCCCAGCAGGGGGCTCCACCACATGCACAAACAGAGATTTAGACACACTGATAGTTTGTCCTTCTTTGACATGATCCGGTTCCTCTGTCAAGTCGTCTCATAGAAGTGATATGCCAGACATTTGTAATTTTATCTGGACCAGCTTGTCTCCAGACTGTCCTTCTTCGCTCCTATTTAAACCTCCTTGAGTGTCACGACTCATGGATGAACAGCAGCTTCTTTCAGATAAACAGTAGTAAAACTGAGACACTCCTTGTCGTCCCCCCATCAGATCTGCTCCTTATATCACGGTTCACCTTTGATGGTCAGGTCATCACTCTCCTCAGTCACTAACCTGGGGGTTTAGTTGGATCCACATTTGACTTTTGGTAATCACATAAAACATCTGTGTAAGACATTTCACCATCGACGAAATATCTCCAAACTTTGCCCCGTTTAAAACCTCCCAGATGCAGAGAAACTTGTCCACACCTTTATCTCCTCACGGTTGGATTATTGTAATGGACTTGTTGTTGGGATTCCTGCCAAGAACATTCAAAAACTACAAAACATCCAAAACAGCGCCGCCAGAATCCTCATGAAAGTCAGAAAATTTGAACATATCACTCCTTTTCCCTCAAATCACTGCACTGGCTCCTGTTTCATCCGGGACTGATACAAAATCCTTCTGTTGACCCATAAATGCATCACTGCTCAGGCACCACACTGTATCTGCAAGACCTGATCACTCTGCAATCTTCAAACCCTCAGATCTTCAGGTGGCTCCTTCAGGTCCCCCCACGAGGCTCCGTACGATGAGGGACCGAGCTTCTGTTCAGCTGCACCACGACTCTGGACCTGCCTCCTGCCCAGAGCCGCACAGAGCCTGGACTTTTTTAATCTAAAGACATTTTTATTTAGAAAAGCTTATTGTTGATGTTTTATAGCCTTTAGCAGTTTAGTATTGGTTTAAAGTTCTTGTTTTTTATTGTATCACTCTGAGATTCTATGGAATGAAGAGTGCATTATAAATAAAATGTATTATTATCATTATTATTATAGTCAGACTTGAATGTCTGATACTAACGTGCAGTGTTGAATATTCAAGTCCCCGGGTCCAGGACTGATGGTAAATAAACTTGTGCTGCCTCAGACATCCAGAGTCTCTGCCTCTTTACGTTTCTAGGACTCGTTAGCACAACACTTATTTTCCCTGACAGTTACTTCCTCTTTTATACCTTTAATAACCTGATGCACATTGATTCTATTATGTGGCTTTTCCCTCTTTCTGTTGAGTCGACTTTATTTAAAGGTCCTATATTATGCAGCGCTGACTCTGGAGATCTTTAAGCCATGTTAGAATGTTTCACCTCCTCAGAAATATTGTCTGTTTTGTTTCATTCACACATGTTCGAGGATTTATTATTAGTCATGACATCACAAGGTGGAACAGAGTGTTTCTGTTTGAGAAAAGAACTAAAGATGCAGGGTTTGTGTGTTAAACATGTGAATGAAACAAAACACAGCTCCAGGTCTGTTTGTGACGAGGAAACAACATTAGAACATAAATAAAAATGAGATTTTTGTTTTGGTTGAAATGTTTCACAGTGACATTTGGAGAAATCAAATGTATGAATACTGCTCCTGTCACACTGTCACTGACGACATGGTACAGAAATACACTAAATGTCTCCTATCAGGGCTGTAGAAAAAGGCCAGAGGTCAGGTCAGGAGGGCATCTGGATTAAAACATGTTTGGATGGTAATACTTTTTATGTTTAAAATAAGTGGAGTAAATAATAATGAGACAAAAATACACAGGATGTAATAGTCACCAGTCAGACTGAATGTGTGAGTTCTTCTGTGGGTTACAACTATGCAAAAAAGAAGAACAAGAGAGAGAGAGAGAGAGATACTTTAAAAAGAAGTAAAGAAGTTCCTTAAAGAAGTGGCTCGGCTTATACAAACACAAATATGAGATATAATATAATTCTAATCCAGCTTTTCTGTGAGTAAACTTTGCCTTTTCAATTTTTTTTTATTATAAATGTAGTAAATACATAGATTTGTGTTTGACTAAATGTGTGACTTCTCTACTATGTTGCACAGTGCTGAGTGAAGGACTTCCTGGTGTCGTCTTTACAGAAATTTATACAGTTTCTGAGGGACAAGACTTCACAGGAGAATGTTGGTTTCATAGATCTGGAAATAAAACACTCTTCTGTAAAAATGACTGCGATGAAAAAAGAAACATTTTAGTGGAGACGACAGGAGACAGAGCTGAGAAACACAGATACAGTATTCAATATGATAAAAAGACCAACATAGTGACAGTGAGAATCAAGGATGTGCAGCTCTCTGACTCGGGACAATACCAGTGCAGGATGGAAAGGTTTTGGTCTGAGAGCTGGTTCCCTGTTGATGGCAATGATAAATTTAAGCTTGAAGTCACTAAAGGTAGGTCCACATTTACATTTACCTCCTGTTGCTTGTTTTACATGGAAATTATTTTTTTCACTATGACATAAAATCTACACAATATGGTTTTAAGTTCTTATTTCCAAAGAATCATGCAGGTGACATGCCACCTCCAGAAAGTTACACACTGTGTCTTTAACTTAATTTTTGTCCCTTTTTACATTTAACAAAATAAGAATGCCCCATGTTAGTTACTTCATATCATATAGAGCCTTTATACAAATGTCACTGTGATGTCAAACTCTACACTAATTCAGTTTGAACATGAATATGACGTCAGCTAAAGAGACTCACTGAACATGATGAGAAGTGAAATGCAAAGATAAATATAACATACTGCTGATGTTCTGATATCTGCATTTGTTCAGCTCGTTCACCAGTGAAATCTACTCCTCCTCGTGTCCCTCCTGTGATCCAACAACAACTGCTGTCAGACCCACACATAGTCCTGGTCCTAATCCTGGTCCAAGTCCTAGTCCAGATCCAGAGACTGTGGCGCCACCATCAGACCTGAACATGAACAACAGTCTGAGGTTGAACATGGCTCTTCACAAACAGGTAAAGAAACAACAATGAACAGCTTTAGTTTGAATCATGTGATGTAGAGATGTGTGTCAAAAGGGGTTGATGCTTAAATCCTCACTACATTACATTCTATTTCTGACTGAATAGTGCTCATAGAAAACATAGGCACAGATTGGCATATCTTTTTCTTTCTCTCCTTTTTTTCTACAAAGATATAACCCCCCAGTTTTTTATTTGACCTTTTATGTTCACATTAGTGGATCATGTCTTTAAATTGTTATGTTTCTTTTAAATGTATTATACATATTGTTGGTTATATTGTGTGGATTTATAATTTACACCACATTAAATAAAAATGAAGTTGTAGAATATTCCAGTATCATTATAATGTCTTTACCGACTGTGTTGTTGATCTCACCTGGACATGAACAGACCACAGCTCCACCCACACTGGAGACAACAGGTGACATCAAATGAACAACAAACTATTCTTTTTTTCATCCTAACATAATGTGGGTCTTATGTTGAGTTTTGAAGTGATTTCCTCTTGTAAAATGACTGTACCTCTCTCCAGGTCTGTTTGTGGCTCTGGCTGTAGGTGGGGTTTTGCTCCTCGTCTCTGCTCCTCTGGTTGTGTTTTACTGCAAGAAAAGAGTCAACAGGCCTCAAGGTGAGTCACAAATATTCAGTTACCTTTAAATATTAAACTAAGAGCAACAATAATCATAAAATGTGATACTTTTTCTTCCAGAAGCTCACGTAAACACAGGAGTTCAACAGGTGAGATCTAAATCTCAGTGACACATGTTCAGGTGAATCTTGTGTTTGAATGTCATAAAAATACATCTTTCATCATTTCTGGTTTATTCCTCAGATTGTTGCTTCTGGAGACTGCATTTACCAGAGCCTGGACTTGGACTCCATTGACCCAAATGAGACCTACAGTACTCTACAGTCTCCCAGCAGGGGGCTCCACCACATGCACAAACAGAGATTTAAGACACACTGATAGTTTGTCCTTCTTTGACATGATCCGGTTCCTCTGTCAAGTCGTCTCATAGAAGTGATATATGCCAGACATTTGTAATTTTTATCTGGACCAGCTTGTCTCCAGACTGTCCTTCTTCGCTCCTATTTAAACCTCCTTGTGTGTCACGACTCATGGATGAACAGCAGCTTCTTTCAGATAAACAGTAGTAAAACTGAGACACTCCTTGTCGTCCCCCCATCAGATCTGCTCCTTATATCACGGTTCACCTTTGATGGTCAGGTCATCACTCTCCTCAGTCACTAACCTGGGGGTTTAGTTGGATCCACATTTGACTTTTGGTAATCACATAAAACATCTGTGTAAGACATTTCACCATCGACGAAATATCTCCAAACTTTGCCCCGGTTTAAACCTCCCAGATGCAGAGAAACTTGTCCACACCTTTATCTCCTCACGGTTGGATTATTGTAATGGACTTGTTGTTGGGATTCCTGCCAAGAACATTCAAAAACTACAAAACATCCAAAACAGCGCCGCCAGAATCCTCATGAAAGTCAGAAAATTTGAACATATCACTCCTTTCTCAAATCACTGCACTGGCTCCTGTTTCATCCGGGACTGATACAAAATCCTTCTGTTGACCCATAAATGCATCACTGCTCAGGCACCACTGTATCTGCAAGACCTGATCACTCTGCAATCTTCAAACCCTCAGATCTTCAGGTGGCTCCTTCAGGTCCCCCCACGAGGCTCCGTACGATGAGGGACCGAGCTTCTGTTCAGCTGCACCACGACTCTGGACCTGCCTCCTGCCCAGAGCCGCACAGAGCCTGGACTTTTTTAATCTAAAGACATTTTTATTTAGAAAAGCTTATTGTTGATGTTTTTAGCCTTTAGCAGTTTAGTATTGGTTTAAAGTTCTTGTTTTATTGTATCACTCTGAGATTCTATGGAATGAAGAGTGCATTATAAATAAAATGTATTATTATCATTATTATTATAGTCAGACTTGAATGTCTGATACTAACGTGCAGTGTTGAATATTCAAGTCCCCGGGTCCAGGACTGATGGTAAATAAACTTGTGCTGCCTCAGACATCCAGAGTCTCTGCCTCTTTACGTTTCTAGGACTCGTTAGCACAACACTTATTTTCCCTGACAGTTACTTCCTCTTTTATACCTTTAATAACCTGATGCACATTGATTCTATTATGTGCTTTTCCCCTCTTTCTGTTGAGTCGACTTTATTTAAAGGTCCTATATTATGCAGCGCTGACTCTGGAGATCTTTAAGCCATGTTAGAATGTTTCACCTCCTCAGAAATATTGTCTGTTTTGTTTCATTCACACATGTTTGAGGATTTATTATTAGTCATGACATCACAAGGTGGAACAGAGTGTTTTCAGTTTGAGAGAAGAAAAGAAAAAGATGCAGGGTTTGTGTGTTAAACATGTGAATGAAACAAAACACAGCTCCAGGTCTGTTTGTGACGAGGAAACAACATTAGAACATAAATAAAAATGAGATTTTTGTTTTGGTTGAAATGTTTCACAGTGACATTTGGAGAAATCAAATGTATGAATACTGCTCCTGTCACACTGTCACTGACGACATGGTACAGAAATACACTAAATGTCTCCTATCAGGGCTGTAGAAAAAGGCCAGAGGTCAGGTCAGGGCATCTGGATTAAAACATGTTTGGATGGTAATACTTTTTTATGTTTAAATAAGTGGAGTAAATAATAATGAGACAAAAATACACAGGATGTAATAGTCACCAGTCAGACTGAATGTGTGAGTTCTTCTGTGGTTACAACTATGCAAAAAAGAAGAACAAGAGAGAGAGAGAGAGAGATACTTTAAAAAGAAGTAAAGAAGTTCCTTAAAGAAGTGGCTCGGCTTATACAAACACAAATATGAGATATAATATAATTCTAATCCAGCTTTTCTGTGAGTAAACTTGCCTTTTCAATTTTTTTTTATTATAAATGTAGTAAATACATAGATTTGTGTTTGACTAAATGTGTGACTTCTCTACTATGTTGCACAGTGCTGAGTGAAGGACTTCCTGGTGTCGTCTTTACAGAAATTTATACAGTTTCTGAGGGACAAGACTTCACAGGAGAATGTTGGTTTCATAGATCTGGAATAAAAACACTCTTCTGTAAAAATGACTGCGATGAAAAAAGAAACATTTTAGTGGAGACGACAGGAGACAGAGCTGAGAAACACAGATACAGTATTCAATATGATAAAAAGACCAACATAGTGACAGTGAGAATCAAGGATGTGCAGCTCTCTGACTCGGGACAATACCAGTGCAGGATGGAAAGGTTTTGGTCTGAGAGCTGGTTCCCTGTTGATGGCAATGATAAATTTAAGCTTGAAGTCACTAAAGGTAGGTCCACATTTACATTTACCTCCTGTTGCTTGTTTTACATGGAAATTATTTTTTTCACACTATGACATAAAATCTACACAATATGGTTTTTAAGTCTTATTTCCAAAGAATCATGCAGGTGACATGCCACCTCCAGAAAGTTACACACTGTGTCTTTAACTTAATTTTTGTCCCTTTTTACATTTAACAAAATAAGAATGCCCCATGTTAGTTACTTCATATCATATAGAGCCTTTATACAAATGTCACTGTGATGTCAAACTCTACACTAATTCAGTTTGAACATGAATATGACGTCAGCTAAAGAGACTCACTGAACATGATGAGAAGTGAAATGCAAAGATAAATATAACATACTGCTGATGTTCTGATATCTGCATTTGTTCAGCTCGTTCACCAGTGAAATCTACTCCTCCTCGTGTCCCTCCTGTGATCCAAACAACAACTGCTGTCAGACCCACACATAGTCCTGGTCCTAATCCTGGTCCCAAGTCCTAGTCCAGATCCAGACTGTGGCGCCACCATCAGACCTGAACATGAACAACAGTCTGAGGTTGAACATGGCTCTTCACAAACAGGTAAAGAAACAACAATGAACAGCTTTAGTTTGAATCATGTGATGTAGAGATGTGTGTCAAAAGGGTTGATGCTTAAATCCTCACTACATTACATTCTATTTCTGACTGAATAGTGCTCATAGAAAACATAGGCACAGATTGGCATATCTTTTCTTTCTCTCCTTTTTTCTACAAAGATATAACCCCCCAGTTTTTTATTTGACCTTTTATGTTCACATTAGTGGATCATGTCTTTAAATTGTTATGTTTCTTTTAAATGTATTATACATATTGTTGGTTATATTGTGTGGATTTATAATTTACACCACATTAAATAAAAATGAAGTTGTAGAATATTCCAGTATCATTATAATGTCTTTACTGACTGTGTTGTTGATCTCACCTGGACATGAACAGACCACAGCTCCACCCACACTGGGAGACAACAGGTGACATCAAATGAACAACAAAACTATTCTTTTTTTTCATCCTAACATAATGTGGGTCTTATGTTGAGTTTGAAAGTGATTTCCTCTTGTAAAATGACTGTACCTCTCTCCAGGTCTGTTTGTGGGCTCTGGCTGTAGGTGGGGTTTGCTCCTCGTCTCTGCTCCTCTGGTTGTGTTTTACTGCAAGAAAAGAGTCAACAGGCCTCAAGGTGAGTCACAAATATTCAGTTACCTTTAAATATTAAACTAAGAGCAACAATAATCATAAATGTGATACTTTTTTCTTCCAGAAGCTCACGTAAACACAGGAGTTCAACAGGTGAGATCTAAATCTCAGTGACACATGTTCAGGTGAATCTTGTGTTTGAATGTCATAAAAATACATCTTTCATCATTCTCATTTTGGTTTATTCCTCAGATTGTTGCTTCTGGAGACTGCATTTACCAGAGCCTGGACTTGGACTCCATTGACCCAAATGAGACCTACAGTACTCTACAGTCTCCCAGCAGGGGGCTCCACCACATGCACAAACAGAGATTTAAGACACACTGATAGTTTGTCCTTCTTTGACATGATCCGGTTCCTCTGTCAAGTCGTCTCATAGAAGTGATATGCCAGACATTTGTAATTTTATCTGGACCAGCTTGTCTCCAGACTGTCCTTCTTCGCTCCTATTTAAACCTCCTTGTGTGTCACGACTCATGGATGAACAGCAGCTTCTTTCAGATAAACAGTAGTAAAACTGAGACACTCCTTGTCGTCCCCCCATCAGATCTGCTCCTTATATCACGGTTCACCTTTGATGGTCAGGTCATCACTCTCCTCAGTCACTAACCTGGGGGTTTAGTTGGATCCACATTTGACTTTTGGTAATCACATAAAACATCTGTGTAAGACATTTCACCATCGACGAAATATCTCCAAACTTTGCCCCGGTTTAAACCTCCCAGATGCAGAGAAACTTGTCCACACCTTTATCTCCTCACGGTTGGATTATTGTAATGGACTTGTTGTTGGGATTCCTGCCAAGAACATTCAAAAACTACAAAACATCCAAAACAGCGCCGCCAGAATCCTCATGAAAGTCAGAAAATTTGAACATATCACTCCTTTTCTCAAATCACTGCACTGGCTCCTGTTTCATCCGGGACTGATACAAAATCCTTCTGTTGACCCATAAATGCATCACTGCTCAGGCACCACTGTATCTGCAAGACCTGATCACTCTGCAATCTTCAAACCCTCAGATCTTCAGGTGGCTCCTTCAGGTCCCCCCACGAGGCTCCGTACGATGAGGGACCGAGCTTCTGTTCAGCTGCACCACGACTCTGGACCTGCCTCCTGCCCAGAGCCGCACAGAGCCTGGACTTTTTTAATCTAAAGACATTTTTATTTAGAAAAGCTTATTGTTGATGTTTTTAGCCTTTAGCAGTTTAGTATTGGTTTAAAGTTCTTGTTTTATTGTATCACTCTGAGATTCTATGGAATGAAGAGTGCATTATAAATAAAATGTATTATTATCATTATTATTATAGTCAGACTTGAATGTCTGATACTAACGTGCAGTGTTGAATATTCAAGTCCCCGGGTCCAGGACTGATGGTAAATAAACTTGTGCTGCCTCAGACATCCAGAGTCTCTGCCTCTTTACGTTTCTAGGACTCGTTAGCACAACACTTATTTTCCCTGACAGTTACTTCCTCTTTTATACCTTTAATAACCTGATGCACATTGATTCTATTATGTGGCTTTCCCTCTTTCTGTTGAGAGTCGACTTTATTTAAAGGTCCTATATTATGCAGCGCTGACTCTGGAGATCTTTAAGCCATGTTAGAATGTTTCACCTCCTTGAGAAATATTGTCTGTTTTTGTTTCATTCACACATGTTTGAGGATTTATTATTAGTCATGACATCACAAGGTGGAACAGAGTGTTTTCAGTTTGAGAGAAGAACTAAAGATGCAGGGTTTGTGTGTTAAACATGTGAATGAAACAAAACACAGCTCCAGGTCTGTTTGTGACGAGGAAACAACATTAGAACATAAATAAAAATGAGATTTTGTTTTGGTTGAAATGTTCACAGTGACATTTGGAGAAATCAAATGTATGAATACTGCTCCTGTCACACTGTCACTGACGACATGGTACAGAAATACACTAAATGTCTCCTATCAGGGCTGTAGAAAAAGGCCAGAGGTCAGGTCAGGGCATCTGGCTTAAAACATGTTTGGATGGTAATACTTTTTATGTTTAAATAAGTGGAGTAAATAATAATGAGACAAAATACACAGGATGTAATAGTCACCAGTCAGACTGAATGTGTGAGTTCTTCTGTGGTTACAACTATGCAAAAAAGAAGAACAAGAGAGAGAGAGAGAGAGAGATACTTTAAAAAGAAGTAAAGAAGTTCCTTAAAGAAGTGGCTCGGCTTATACAAACACAAATATGAGATATAATATAATTCTAATCCAGCTTTTCTGTGAGTAAACTTTGCCTTTTCAATTTTTTTTTATTATAAATGTAGTAATATACATAGATTTGTGTTTGACTAAATGTGTGACTTCTCTACTATGTTGCACAGTGCTGAGTGAGGACTTCCTGGTGTCGTCTTTACAGAAATTTATACAGTTTCTGAGGGACAAGACTTCACAGGAGAATGTTGGTTTCATAGATCTGGAAATAAAACACTCTTCTGTAAAAATGACTGTGATGAAAAAAAAACATTTTAGTGGAGACGACAGGAGACAGAGCTGAGAAACACAGATACAGTATTCAATATGATAAAAAGAACCAACATAGTGACAGTGAGAATCAAGGATGTGCAGCTCTCTGACTCGGGACAATACCAGTGCAGGATGGAAAGGTTTTGGTCTGAGAGCTGGTTCCCTGTTGATGGCAATGATAAATTTAAGCTTGAAGTCACTAAAGGTAGGTCCACATTTACATTTACCTCCTGTTGCTTGTTTTTACATGGAAATTATTTTTTTCACTATGACATAAAATCTACACAATATGGTTTTAAGTTCTTATTTCCAAAGAATCATGCAGGTGACATGCCACCTCCAGAAAGTTACACACTGTGTCTTTAACTTAATTTTTGTCCCTTTTTACATTTAACAAAATAAGAATGCCCCATGTTAGTTACTTCATATCATATAGAGCCTTTATACAAATGTCACTGTGATGTCAAACTCTACACTAATTCAGTTTGAACATGAATATGACGTCAGCTAAAGAGACTCACTGAACATGATGAGAAGTGAAATGCAAAGATAAATATAACATACTGCTGATGTTCTGATATCTGCATTTGTTCAGCTCGTTCACCAGTGAAATCTACTCCTCCTCGTGTCCCTCCTGTGATCCAAACAACAACTGCTGTCAGACCCACACATAGTCCTGGTCCTAATCCTGGTCCAAGTCCTAGTCCAGATCCAGACTGTGGCGCCACCATCAGACCTGAACATGAACAACATCTGAGGTTGAACATGGCTCTTCACAAACAGGTAAAGAAACAACAACAATGAACAGCTTTAGTTTGAATCATGTGATGTAGAGATGTGTGTCAAAAGGGTTGATGCTTAAATCCTCACTACATTACATTCTATTTCTGACTGAATAGTGCTCATAGAAAACATAGGCACAGATTGGCATATCTTTTCTTTCTCTCCTTTTTTCTACAAAGATATAACCCCCCAGTTTTTTATTTGACCTTTTATGTTCACATTAGTGGATCATGTCTTTAAATTGTTATGTTTCTTTTAAATGTATTATACATATTGTTGGTTATATTGTGTGGATTTATAATTTACACCACATTAAATAAAAATGAAGTTGTAGAATATTCCAGTATCATTATAATGTCTTTACTGACTGTGTTGTTGATCTCACCTGGACATGAACAGACCACAGCTCCACCCACACTGGAGACAACAGGTGACATCAAATGAACAACAAACTATTCTTTTTTTCATCCTAACATAATGTGGGTCTTATGTTGAGTTTTGAAGTGATTTCCTCTTGTAAAATGACTGTACCTCTCTCCAGGTCTGTTTGTGGCTCTGGCTGTAGGTGGGGTTTTGCTCCTCGTCTCTGCTCCTCTGGTTGTGTTTTACTGCAAGAAAAGAGTCAACAGGCCTCAAGGTGAGTCACAAATATTCAGTTACCTTTAAATATTAAACTAAGAGCAACAATAATCATAAAATGTGATACTTTTTCTTCCAGAAGCTCACGTAAACACAGGAGTTCAACAGGTGAGATCTAAATCTCAGTGACACATGTTCAGGTGAATCTTGTGTTTGAATGTCATAAAAATACATCTTTCATCATTTCTGGTTTATTCCTCAGATTGTTGCTTCTGGAGACTGCATTTACCAGAGCCTGGACTTGGACTCCATTGACCCAAATGAGACCTACAGTACTCTACAGTCTCCCAGCAGGGGGCTCCACCACATGCACAAACAGAGATTTAAGACACACTGATAGTTTGTCCTTCTTTGACATGATCCGGTTCCTCTGTCAAGTCGTCTCATAGAAGTGATATGCCAGACATTTGTAATTTTATCTGGACCAGCTTGTCTCCAGACTGTCCTTCTTCGCTCCTATTTAAACCTCCTTGTGTGTCACGACTCATGGATGAACAGCAGCTTCTTTCAGATAAACAGTAGTAAAACTGAGACACTCCTTGTCGTCCCCCCATCAGATCTGCTCCTTATATCACGGTTCACCTTTGATGGTCAGGTCATCACTCTCCTCAGTCACTAACCTGGGGGTTAGTTGGATCCACATTTGACTTTTGGTAATCACATAAAACATCTGTGTAAGACATTTCACCATCGATCGACGAAATATCTCCAAACTTTGCCCCGGTTTAAACCCTCCCAGATGCAGAGAAACTTGTCCACACCTTATCTCCTCACGGTTGGATTATTGTAATGGACTTGTTGTTGGGATTCCTGCCAAGAACATTCAAAAACTACAAAACATCCAAAACAGCGCCGCCAGAATCCTCATGAAAGTCAGAAAATTTGAACATATCACTCCTTTTCTCAAAATCACTGCACTGGCTCCTGTTTCATCCGGGACTGATACAAAATCCTTCTGTTGACCCATAAATGCATCACTGCTCAGGCACCACGGTATCTGCAAGACCTGATCACTCTGCAATCTTCAAACCCTCAGATCTTCAGGTGGCTCCTTCAGGTCCCCCCACGAGGCTCCGTACGATGAGGGACCGAGCTTCTGTTCAGCTGCACCACGACTCTGGACCTGCCTCCTGCCCAGAGCCGCACAGAGCCTGGACTTTTTTAATCTAAAGACATTTTTATTTAGAAAAGCTTATTGTTGATGTTTTTAGCCTTTAGCAGTTTAGTATTGGTTTAAAGTTCTTGTTTTATTGTATCACTCTGAGATTCTATGGAATGAAGAGTGCATTATAAATAAAATGTATTATTATCATATTATTATAGTCAGACTTGAATGTCTGATACTAACGTGCAGTGTTGAATATTCAAGTCCCCGGGTCCAGGACTGATGGTAAATAAACTTGTGCTGCCTCAGACATCCAGAGTCTCTGCCTCTTTACGTTTCTAGGACTCGTTAGCACAACACTTATTTTCCCTGACAGTTACTTCCTCTTTTATACCTTTAATAACCTGATGCACATTGATTCTATTATGTGGCTTTTCCCTCTTTCTGTTGAGTCGACTTTATTTAAAGGTCCTATATTATGCAGCGCTGACTCTGGAGATCTTTAAGCCATGTTAGAATGTTTCACCTCCTCAGAAATATTGTCTGTTTTGTTTCATTCACACATGTTCGAGGATTTATTATTAGTCATGACATCACAAGGTGGAACAGAGTGTTTCTGTTTGAGAAAAGAACTAAAGATGCAGGGTTTGTGTGTTAAACATGTGAATGAAACAAAACACAGCTCCAGGTCTGTTTGTGACGAGGAAACAACATTAGAACATAAATAAAAATGAGATTTTTGTTTTGGTTGAAATGTTTCACAGTGACATTTGGAGAAATCAAATGTATGAATACTGCTCCTGTCACACTGTCACTGACGACATGGTACAGAAATACACTAAATGTCTCCTATCAGGGCTGTAGAAAAAGGCCAGAGGTCAGGTCAGGGCATCTGGCTTAAAACATGTTTGGATGGTAATACTTTTTATGTTTAAATAAGTGGAGTAAATAATAATGAGACAAAAATACACAGGATGTAATAGTCACCAGTCAGACTGAATGTGTGAGTTCTTCTGTGGTTACAACTATGCAAAAAAGAAGAACAAGAGAGAGAGAGAGAGAGAGATACTTTAAAAAGAAGTAAAGAAGTTCCTTAAAGAAGTGGCTCGGCTTATACAAAACACAAATATGAGATATAATATAATTCTAATCCAGCTTTTCTGTGAGTAAACTTTGCCTTTTCAATTTTTTTTTATTATAAATGTAGTAAATACATAGATTTGTGTTTGACTAAATGTGTGACTTCTCTACTATGTTGCACAGTGCTGAGTGAAGGACTTCCTGGTGTCGTCTTTACAGAAATTATACAGTTTCTGAGGGACAAGACTTCACAGGAGAATGTTGGTTTCATAGATCTGGAAATAAAACACTCTTCTGTAAAAATGACTGTGATGAAAAAAAGAAACATTTTAGTGGAGACGACAGGAGACAGAGCTGAGAAAACACAGATACAGTATTCAATATGATAAAAAGACCAACATAGTGACAGTGAGAATCAAGGATGTGCAGCTCTCTGACTCGGGACAATACCAGTGCAGGATGGAAAGGTTTTGGTCTGAGAGCTGGTTCCCTGTTGATGGCAATGATAAATTTAAGCTTGAAGTCACTAAAGGTAGGTCCACATTTACATTTACCTCCTGTTGCTTGTTTTACATGGAAATTATTTTTTTCACTATGACATAAAATCTACACAATATGGTTTTAAGTTCTTATTTCCAAAGAATCATGCAGGTGACATGCCACCTCCAGAAAGTTACACACTGTGTCTTTAACTTAATTTTTGTCCCTTTTACATTTAACAAAATAAGAATGCCCCATGTTAGTTACTTCATATCATATAGAGCCTTTATACAAATGTCACTGTGATGTCAAACTCTACACTAATTCAGTTTGAACATGAATATGACGTCAGCTAAAGAGACTCACTGAACATGATGAGAAGTGAAATGCAAAGATAAATATAACATACTGCTGATGTTCTGATATCTGCATTTGTTCAGCTCGTTCACCAGTGAAATCTACTCCTCCTCGTGTCCCTCCTGTGATCCAAACAACAACTGCTGTCAGACCCACACATAGTCCTGGTCCTAATCCTGGTCCAAGTCCTAGTCCAGATCCAGACTGTGGCGCCACCATCAGACCTGAACATGAACAACAGTCTGAGGTTGAACATGGCTCTTCACAAACAGGTAAAGAAACAACAATGAACAGCTTTAGTTTGAATCATGTGATGTAGAGATGTGTGTCAAAAGGGTTGATGCTTAAATCCTCACTACATTACATTCTATTTCTGTCTGAATAGTGCTCATAGAAAACATAGGCACAGATTGGCATATCTTTTCTTTCTCTCCTTTTTTTTCTACAAAGATATAACCCCCCAGTTTTTTATTTGACCTTTTATGTTCACATTAGTGGATCATGTCTTTAAATTGTTATGTTTCTTTTAAATGTATTATACATATTGTTGGTTATATTGTGTGGATTTATAATTTACACCACATTAAATAAAAATGAAGTTGTAGAATATTCCAGTATCATTATAATGTCTTTACTGACTGTGTTGTTGATCTCACCTGGACATGAACAGACCACAGCTCCACCCACACTGGAGACAACAGGTGACATCAAATGAACAACAAACTATTCTTTTTTTTTCATCCTAACATAATGTGGGGTCTTATGTTGAGTTTTGAAGTGATTTCCTCTTGTAAAATGACTGTACCTCTCTCCAGGTCTGTTTGTGGCTCTGGCTGTAGGTGGGGTTTTGCTCCTCGTCTCTCTGCTCCTCTGGTTGTGTTTTACTGCAAGAAAAGAGTCAACAGGCCTCAAGGTGAGTCACAAATATTCAGTTACCTTTAAATATTAAACTAAGAGCAACAATAATCATAAAATGTGATACTTTTTCTTCCAGAAGCTCACGTAAACACAGGAGTTCAACAGGTGAGATCTAAATCTCAGTGACACATGTTCAGGTGAATCTTGTGTTTGAATGTCATAAAAATACATCTTTCATCATTTCTGGTTTATTCCTCAGATTGTTGCTTCTGGAGACTGCATTTACCAGAGCCTGGACTTGGACTCCATTGACCCAAATGAGACCTACAGTACTCTACAGTCTCCCAGCAGGGGCTCCACCACATGCACAAACAGAGATTTAAGACACACTGATAGTTTGTCCTTCTTTGACATGATCCGGTTCCTCTGTCAAGTCGTCTCATAGAAGTGATATGTCAGACACTTGTCATTTTATCTGGACCAGGTTGTCTCCAGACTGTCCTTCTTCGCTCCTATTTAAACCTCCTTGTGTGTCACGACTCATGGATGAACAGCAGCTTCTTTCAGATAAACAGTAGTAAAACTGAGACACTCCTTGTCGTCCCCCCCATCAGATCTGCTCCTTATATCACGGTTCACCTTTGATGGTCAGGTCATCACTCTCCTCAGTCACTAACCTGGGGGTTTAGTTGGATCCACATTTGACTTTTGGTAATCACATAAAACATCTGTGTAAGACATTTCACCATCGACGAAATATCTCCAAACTTTGCCCCGGTTTTAAACCTCCCAGATGCAGAGAAACTTGTCCACACACCTTTATCTCCTCACGGTTGGATTATTGTAATGGACTTGTTGTTGGGATTCCTGCCAAGAACATTCAAAACTACAAAACATCCAAAACAGCGCCGCCAGAATCCTCATGAAAGTCAGAAAATTTGACATATCACTCCTTTTCTCAAATCACTGCACTGGCTCCTGTTTCATCCGGGACTGATACAAAATCCTTCTGTTGACCCATAAATGCATCACTGCTCAGGCACCACTGTATCTGCAAGACCTGATCACTCTGCAATCTTCAAACCCTCAGATCTTCAGGTGGCTTCTTCAGGTCCCCCCCCCCCACGAGGCTCCGTACGATGAGGGACCGAGCTTCTGTTCAGCTGCACCACGACTCTGGACCTGCCTCCTGCCCAGAGCCGCACAGAGCCTGGACTTTTTTAATCTAAAGACATTTTATTTAGAAAAGCTTATTGTTGATGTTTTTTTAGCCTTTAGCAGTTTAGTATTGGTTTAAAGTTCTTGTTTTATTGTATCACTCTGAGATTCTATGGAATGAAGAGTGCATTATAAATAAAATGTATTATTATCATTATTATTATAGTCAGACTTGAATGTCTGATACTAACGTGCAGTGTTGAATATTCAAGTCCCCGGGTCCAGGACTGATGGTAAATAAACTTGTGCTGCCTCAGACATCCAGAGTCTCTGCCTCTTTACGTTTTCTAGGACTCGTTAGCACAACACTTATTTTCCCCCTGACAGTTACTTCCTCTTTTATACCTTTAATAACCTGATGCACATTGATTCTATTATGTGGCTTTTCCCTCTTTCTGTTGAGTCGACTTTATTTAAAGGTCCTATATTATGCAGCGCTGACTCTGGAGATCTTTAAGCCATGTTAGAATGTTTCACCTCCTCAGAAATATTGTCTGTTTGTTTCATTCACACATGTTCGAGGATTTATTATTAGTCATGACATCACAAGGTGGAACAGAGTGTTTCTGTTTGAGAAAAGAACTAAAGATGCAGGGTTTTGTGTGTTAAACATGTGAAATGAAACAAAACACAGCTCCAGGTCTGTTTGTGACGAGGAAACAACATTAGAACATAAATAAAAATGAGATTTTTGTTTTGGTTGAAATGTTTCACAGTGACATTTGGAGAAATCAAATGTATGAATACGGCTCCTGTCACACTGTCACTGACGACATGGTACAGAAATACACTAAATGTCTCCTATCAGGGCTGTAGAAAAAAAGGCCAGAGGTCAGGTCAGGGCATCTGGATTAAAACAACATGTTGGGATGGTAATACTTTTTTATGTTTAAATAAGTGGAGTAAATAATAATGAGACAAAAATACACAGGATGTAATAGTCACCAGTCAGACTGAATGTGTGAGTTCTTCTGTGGTTACAACTATGCAAAAAAGAAGAACAAGAGAGAGAGAGAGAGAGATACTTTAAAAAGAAGTAAAGAAGTTCCTTAAAGAAGTGGCTCGGCTTATACAAACACAAATATGAGATATAATATAATTCTAATCCAGCTTTTCTGTGAGTAAACTTTGCCTTTTCAATTTTTTTTTATTATTAAATGTAGTAAATACATAGATTTGTGTTTGACTAAATGTGTGACTTCTCTACTATGTTGCACAGTGCTGAGTGAAGGACTTCCTGGTGTCGTCTTTACAGAAATTTATACAGTTTCTGAGGGACAAGACTTCACAGGAGAATGTTGGTTCATAGATTCTGGAAATAAAACACTCTTCTGTAAAAATGACTGTGATGAAAAAAAACATTTTAGTGGAGACGACAGGAGACAGAGCTGAGAAACACAGATACAGTATTCAATATGATAAAAAGACCAACATAGTGGACAGTGAGAATCAAGGATGTGCAGCTCTCTGACTCGGGACAATACCAGTGTAGGATTAAAAGGTTTTGGTCTGAGAGCTGTGGCCTGTTGATGGCACCATGAAATTAAACATTGAAGTCACTAAAGGTAGTCCACATTTACATTTACCTCCTGTTGCTTGTTTTACATGGAAATTTTTTCCTTCACTATGACATAAAATCTACACAATATGGTTTTAAGTTCTTATTTCCAAAGAATCATGCAGGTGACATGCCACCTCCAGAAAGTTACATACTGTGTCTTTAACTTAATTTTTTGTCCCTTTTTACATTTAACAAAATAAGAATGCCCCATGTTAGTTACTTCATATCATATAGAGCCTTTATACAAATGTCACTGTGATGTCAAACTCTACACTAATTCTGTTTGAACATGAATATGACGTCAGCTAAAGAGACTCACTGAACATGATGAGAAGTGAAATGCAAAGATAAATATAACATACTGCTGATGTCTGATATCTGCATTTGTTCAGCTCGTTCACCAGTGAAATCTACTCCTCCTCGTGTCCCTCCTGTGATCCAAAACAACAACTGCTGTCAGACCCACACATAGTCCTGTCCTAATCCTGGTCCAAGTCCTAGTCCAGATCCAGACTGTGGCGCCACCATCAGACCTGAACATGAACAACAGTCTGAGGTTTGAACATGGCTCTTCACAAACAGGTAGTAAAACAGGAAGTGCTCCACCGTGTTTTTTAACTCCGTACATCTTCACTAGAGCCCTGAGGCAGTTTAGTGTAATATAGGACCTTTAACCTTCTCTCCTCAGTTCTCTGCTGTACATTGGAGTGAGCCTTGCAGTGACTGTGGTTCTCTTTCTCAGTTGCTCTTTTAATATTTACTGCAAAAAGAAAGAAAACGAGCCCAAAGGTAAAGTATTAATGCAAATGTACCAATGCTGTTTAGTCCTTATGACGAGTATTTGTTTCTATTTGTGCAGAGTGTCCAGTGAACAGAGAGTTTGGGGAAGTTCCAGAGGTGAGATCTGAATCACTCAGAAGCTGTAATCACACTTTGGTGTATTTGGACATTAAGTGAAACTAAAGGGCATTTCCTAACTTCATACTTATAATATGTGAAGTGACCAATGCACTGTCCAACTGGTCCTTGTTCACTTCACACTGGCCCAGTTCTGGGACATTGCAGTGACATCATCCTGAGCTGTTATGTTTTAAGTGCTCTGAAAAGAATAAAAACATTTGAAACAACACATTTTCAGATGTCTGTGATTGATATGAGCATCCCATCCATTTTCTTCTGCTTATACGGGGCCAAGTTGCAGTAGCAGCAGTCTAAAAGGGAACTCTCAGGCTTCCCTCACCCCAGACGCTTCCGCCAGCTTCCTCCGTTGGGACCCCAAGGCGTTTCCCAGCACAACAGAGGGACATAGCTGCTCCAGAGTGCCCCAGCCTCCTGGTGGAGGAAATCATTTTGACCTCTTCCAGGCATCCAATGACCAAAACAAAACAAAATGTTAACACAACCAAAAAACATAGACCTTCATTTGTCGATAAATGGAATAAACCTGCCGGACAAAGCACACAACTTTTCTTTGCCTCTGTTTTTTATTTTACCTTTTATGTTCACATTAATGGCTCAGATCTGTTTTCAATAGTTGCTTCTTTAAAATGTATTACATACATTGTTTTTGGTGTATGGATTTATTTAAAAACAAATATATATATGTAATGATATGAATTTCTTTACCTACTTGTGTGTGTTGCAGGGGGACAGGGAGTACGAGGAGGTGCCGGAGCGACAGGTCCAGAGCACATCTGACTGGGGTTCTGACATTTACAGTTTGGACTCAGCTTCAGCTCAC